>BROG01000479.1:0-576327 GCA_030159075.1 Atrina japonica | reverse complement strand
AAATCAATAGAATGTCCAAGACAATCAGTAACTAAAATAGGACACTAAAAGTTGCTCCTTTTTGTACGATGTTTAATTTTAATATATAACATATATTATAACTATATACAGTGACTCCCGTTCGCCAATCATATCTAATGACTGATGAAATTTTTCACTGAGCTTATACTTCTCACCGAACTCGAGATGTTTCCATGTAACATTAGCGACTAGTGTGGCATGCTAACAGGGGGCGCTTACTCCTTCCGGTTCCGGACACCTGATCCTTTCCCGTTTGGTATTCCCCATGTTGAGACGATATACATGTCATATTCTAATTGACTTGGAGTTTCGATTACCCACAGGCACTTTTACTTTAACAAACATTATTTGTATTGTGCGAATGTATGTGTATTACGTGTAATTTTGTCTTATCATGGCTATATATACAAATCGGTGTGATAGTCTTCAGATCGCTAATGTCATAAAAAGCTTCATTTATTAAGAATGAAAAACACATTACAAATGATGACGATAAAAGGCGCAGATACGACAGTTTTAACCGTTAGGTCTTCTAGATAACAATGCACAAATTTGGTGAACATTGAATAAAAAACGCACCTGTGGGCAAACCAGATGCTTGAACATGTGACATGGAGGTTTTAGGATCCCGTGCCAACCAATTACATCCATTTTGATATCAAAATAAAGGAAAATAAGGCATATCTCCTGAGTCTTTCGCCATGAAATTGAAATATATCCGATATCTTACTCAACTTCAGCCAATCCTGAAAGCGATTCTCAGACTTTTAATACTTTTTATTAGATTATGACGGTGGACACTGTTTCCTGTGGGAATATACGATTCAACCACTTTCTACTCTACTTTTATTGATGATAATCGTTATAAAGAGCGCAGCTTGAACTACCAAAGGCCGTTCGCGAAACGAATTTATTGAATAGAAATGACCAAAAAATGCAATTCTATACTATAGTCTCATTGACTTTTTCCATGAACACTAAAAAGTCATCATGAAAAGTTTGACGACGAAGTACTTAACTACTGTGTTAGCAAACGTTATGCAGACTAAGTTCATGGTAACACCGGAACTGGCAATTATGTTTGAAATATTTCACGTCATAATTTAACTGTTACGTTATTTTGCGGGAAAAGTGTTGCCCATCTGAGACCGAATGGATTATCGGTGAATGTTTTTTCCCGCATGTATTAAAGTAGGAGCTGCGCTCTCTTTTAAGGCATTGTCTTAGTTCATATTAATGTATTGTTGTTTTCAAAACAGAGATGAAAGTGTAAAATGATGAAAGTTTATTATCATTAGCAATCACAAATGTCCAAGGCACGTTCTGACCCAGCTTTCAGAACAATAACTTTTAGAGACATCAGAGAAATGGCTTCCTGCTGCAAGATGGACGGCCTCGTAGTAAACAATAGCTGTGGATTTGCATTCGGTATCTCCATTTAACAGAAATCGTCTTATTGGATGATTACATATACTGTACATGTGTCTCAGGAATGCGTGGTCACAGTCTATTCTTGATTTACCGAAGTGCGCTGCCTATATACAAGAAAAATTAGAAATTAGGACAAACATTTACACCTAGTCATACGTCATGTTGTACAGAAACTAGAACACTTTTGTGTCATCTCAAGGAAATGAGCTTGTTCCGAAATTCGTGTTCGTAGAAAATCACGTGATACTCAATGAAATGTTGTTTACGCACACTATACACGTTAACAAATACTGTGAATGACGTATAGAATAGATGTATTTCTTCTACAAGTAATTGACCTCTTACGATAGGCCAGACATCTTTTGGCAGACTTTTCCATCATGGTGTCACAAATAAAAAATGTGAATATGGCGTTTCAGAAATTTGACGAAAAGTGGAATCCTCTCAGATGTTCGAATTTCTGATGAACTGTACTTGCAATAAAAGTTATATTCTCACTAAAATTAGTTCTTTTAACGACGTGATATAATTTTTGTCATCGTTTTTGCTTAGATCGACCGCTAGGAAAATCATATCAAGTAATGTCTGGAAATTGTGTATCAATGTCAAAATCACTGTTAAAATCGGCAAAGCTGAACTGAAGTGATTCCCCATCTGACATAGTTGTGAAACGTCATACTAATTAGAAATGGCCCCTCAAACATTTGTGTGGTTATGACGACAGAGACGACAAAATGATAGTGATTTGATTTTTTTTTTCTGGCTTGGGTTAATTCTATATAGTTTAAATTGAGATCTGAATACGCATCTTGACAGTACAATGCTTTTTCACTTCCTTTCGTCTTAATTAGGAAAAAATAAAATAAAATACAGTATTTGTTAGAAAATAGAAAGATCTTATGGTGTTAACAGTAACAAAATTGTAGAAATAGAAAATTCAAAAAAGAATTGTATGATCTTAAAAACTGTTAAAGGGGCATTAACAAAAGTGTCTTTCTTGTTTTACTACTTACATTGATGAAAAATATAACAACAAAAAGAGATACAAAGGCATAACAATTCTTAAATTCCTACATATTTTGTGAAAATTGCTTGAGAAACCTAGTTTGGCATTTGATGGAGTTGGAATTGGTACTTCTTCATGTTTGCTTATTTAAGTCTAGTTGGCTAATTTTCAAAATCTAAAAAACAAGGTCTCTGTATAGATAATATAAATAACTAACTACGTGTCTGGACAGTATAGTGGTTTTTCGCGCCCTTGCGTGACAATACAGTATATCTCAGCAAATAGAAACATCTTTTGATAGAAAAGATATCAAATTAATAAATCAAATTCAGTTTGTATGATCATGAAATTGTGTGAAACAGAACATTTTACAACAAAGTAATGTAAAAATATATTTAACCCTTACGCAATCATAGCAGACATCATGACTGTTGCAGGCGGCGTTAAAATCACTCTTATGTGGAAATGGTAGATTTGCTGGGATACTGCAGCCATCTACCGATCCTGTAGGTGCATTGGACGAGCATATGTCCGAGGACACAGTGTGTATCAAATAAAATAATAATGATGTCAGCAGTACGAAGTTTGTCTCCATATCTCTATAAAAAGTTTAAGTTTATACTAATGACAAACAAGTTAAAAATCAATCTATCCGTTTTTACAAAATAATGTGAACGCATGTAGATGATATTTTGAAAAATTTGTACACTTTAAAAGCGCATTATAATAAAATAAAATACACGGTATTTATATATAAATATACTACAATGTATTTATAAATATTGGTTTAAAATATGAAATAATGTTTGTATTACCTTTGGTGAAAGCTTTGATAAATGAACGCTATCCAACAGACCACGGTAACGTTACTGTGGCGATGGCTTGTCCTTGTCAAAATCTTCGATAACATTGATAAGAAGTTGACATTGAAGGAGTGTCTGTTGCTACATTTGGCTGGCAATATCTAGTTACATAGTTTTGGTATTATTTGGTTTTACTTTTGCTTTACATCCTGACAAAAAACCTGTGGTTGATGTGCAGCCAATCTGTACATGTGCATGAATATCAGTGGCTGAGTGGTTAGAGCACTAAGCTTTAAAACCATGGATTATGTCACCTCTAGTCAGCATGGGTTTCAGTCCCATTGGAATCTAAGCTAAATATGTGAGAAAATTCGCCACTTGCGAAAGGTTGCTGATTTCCTACAAGGTGTATAGAAACCAGGTTCTCCCCACTGTACATTTGAAAAATTGCCGAGTGTGGCTAAAACACCATTTAAACAATTAAATATGCAATAATTATTCTTTCATGTGTCATGCCGATGGTTGCAAGGGGCATTTGAATACAATGTCACCTGGATGACGTGGCTTTTTGCTACTTATGGCGAGTACTTGGCGAAGAAACGGTCACTTCATTAAACTACATTTTAAAAAGTCTTGGGTCCTTATCTACATCCGAAATCGAACTCGAGGCCTCTTATCTGAATGCAAAGTTGAGTAAATTGTAATTAATATGTTTAGATACGTTTTGACCCAAATTCTCACTTTCAATTCCTCAGTTTTTTATTCATATTTGTACACATGTGGGATTCTTCCCTTTGCTTTGTAAGATAACAAATTCATTGGAAGTGGGTGACCTCATGCAAACCTATCGCCACAGTAAAATTGTTACAGTTGCTGCGTGTCGTAAAGAAAAAAAATCTTTCAGAAAAAGATTAAAATCACTTGATCGTAGGATATTTTGAATTATGATGTAACCAATTTTATCTTCTTGATTTAGACACGGTATGCCTCATTTCGGAATACACATATCCAGCTAGTGTACCTATTTCCCTACAACTAAAGAATGTCACGATAGTATGAAAACGAGTTACCTTTGGATATTAGAGATACGGCATGGTTTACGGAAACATTCGAATCGTGTGGTAAATAAACACATATCAATACAGCACTGAAAGATCCGATAGCTATAGGTGTCATCAAAGCGCGCAATAATAGACACGGGAAGCCATTCTTACACTTTGGAGTGCGTGGCTAGAATGACCTGAATGTGGTTTGGATTTATTGTAGAGATTTAATACACCTACATCATGTTTGATATATCGTAGCAAAATTTACCAATAGTTTCGATTGTTTTGTTTTTCGTTGTGAAGGAGAGATTCTAAACGATGCAGTTGCATATAGGCTTGAAAGATTTTTAAATTGTTAAAAGCGTCAATTAGCTGATTGTTTATATATGTATCGTCGCATTCCTCCCCTAGATAAGTTCAATATATACAGCCACAAATAAGTATAAATAAGAACAGGTTTGTTGGTTTTGATAAGAAGACAGTACTGTAACAAGACATAAATATCCATCATTTAGGGCAATCAACGAATCTGTGTTCTTTCCCACAAGCACCTCAAATACGTGAAATATAGTTGAAGTTTAAGCGATATAAGATGTCACAATGATTATTTTTGTCCCCTGACATATAGTCGAGAATATGATACAATGTGTGTTCAAATACATTATCAAAAGCTCGTCTTTTCGAAGTTATTCGTTTTATTAGAATTTAAGTTTTCCAGTACATTAAAAAATCCAGCTGTATTTCTGTGTGCAATAACCTTTCAGATAAACTCTTTTGCCATAACAAATTTACTTCGTAATTCGGTCAGGGGATCTCGGTCTTTTACGCGCTCGGACTATGATAAAGTCGGCCCATTTTTTTGGTGTTTTACAATTATTTTTAAGATAAAGGACATGATTTTTGATTTGGAAAGTGTATGTGGGTATTATGTAAAATATATACTTTTCAAAGCTATGTTAAATACCCGAAGAAAATCGAATGAATATATAAATAAATATATCAAGTTACGAAAAGAAATTTTTCCGATCTTTAATGTTACCCTGAATGCTCACATTGGCAACTCAAAACAATATTACTGTGAAAAGTATGCGTACCTCATGTTTTACAATCATGCCGTCATGTCCGGTGGAGTTGGGCAAGAATATGATATGTGTCAAGAATAATAAAGCAGACAATGCAATGGGACAAGTTAAAATGGGTCGAGATCACCCGATATACCCGGCACGTGGACAATTTCAGAAACGAATGTTTTGAAACGATGAAAAAGACGAACTTTGCCTGATTTAGGTATGATATGATGATGTACGAAAATAAAGGGTAATAAGAATAGAATGTATATAAACTGCAAATAGCATGTGTTTATTGGTCAATCGGTAAAAAATGCAATGCTGAAAGTATGGCGGACAAAAAAAATTATATTACGGGTTACGTTTGGCAAGATAATTGCAATTTTACACATGCATGTGTTATTCTAACCACCAGATGGTCTCTTTGAAATATATATTGGATAAAATATCACATAAATTAGGCATGTAAAAATTTTCACATACGACAGCTCATATCGCTTTAAAGGTCTTACTTATAATATTAATATATATATATATATATATATATATATATATAATAAATTATATATATATATATATATATATATATATATATATATATGGGTCATAATCAAAATAGATCAATATTTAAAGATTCTGTTTTTCTTGAATAATTAAGTAACTTCAATTTTATTCAAATTTTATTTAACTGAAACAATCTTGATATTCAAATGTTAGAAACGAATACTAAACCTTAACTTTGAACTTGAAAAATTATCCAAAAATGAAAAAATATACCCCTTGCTTAAGCTAGCAAGCGTCCTTTGTGTTACCAAAACATTTTAGTAAATTTACTATACACTTCTGTTAAAGGTAATTTTTTGTAACATTTTTTTTTCAAAGAATAGATAATAAATTTAATGTGATAAACCAAGGTATAGTATCTACTATATCTATTTTATCAAATTTGTATCCCAAATATGAATGTACATGTACCCACAAAAAGGCAAATGTTTTTACCCTTTTTCTTGGTAACACAAGTGACTGTATCACAAGGGACATATACATTGGTATTTATAATTTTGTTTAAAATGAATTTCGCCCTGGCCCAAAGGATCAACCTGATATATTAACTATATAACAAGAAGGAAAAACTGGTCACAAACCTGTGGTTCTAACATTTAATATGACGTAGTGGCTTGATGAAAGAGCAGTAACGTTTTAGGACACGATAAAAAGATATCGCTATCGCTTTAGATACCTTTGATGCTAAATTTGATGCTAAGAAATAAACATGCTGTCTGCTCTAATACCCATAAATTCCTGAAAAGAAGTAGTACACTCAGGGGGAAACTATTATTTAGGGTTTTGTAATAAGGGAGATAAACAATTACTTAACTTGATGTTCAACCCAGTAACACAAAGGACACGGCGAAAAGCACATAGGGTTTTTCACAAAAATTTTTCACTCGAATCTGTAATAGTTCTATCAAAATGATATGTTACTTTAAACAAAACACATGTGAAAGAAGAAACATATGCAAAATAAAAAATTATAAATATATGCTTTTTAAACAAATAATTAGATAAGATCCTTCATACCACGGCCAAGTCACACATGTTTTATACTGAATTTTGACCATTTTCAAAGCCTAAAAATCTCATGATATAACAAAAAATATATCCTATTTTGTTAGAAAACTATTTTGTGTTCATGCCTATAATTAAAACAGGAAGACGTTTAAATCACTGACACCACAAAATATAAAGACATTTGTACTATCACACAAATATCTACATTTTTTGATAATGACCCATATACATGTATACATATGTACTTTTCGAGATAATGACCAAATACATGCCGGTTCATTCTATCATACAATTCTTTAATCATGACAAATTCAGGGAAATGTACCCTTTTCCACTGCAGCCCAGGTTTTCGTAAGCCTGCAGGCGCTTACATTCTCGAGGATCGTGTTTCCACATTTCTTGAGAGCAGACGATTTAGCTACTTCCGCAAATCTGTTAGTAATGCGTTCATCACACGAGAACGGCATATAAACCGGAAGTCGTACATAGATTTTTAAAATCTTTCCTTCTCTTAGCATTTGACATTAGGCATGGATGTTAAATTTGTAAAGTTTGGCGCGCTAAATGTATTCTAAAATGCAGTTTTAATTTTCTGAAAATCAACCATATTTTCATGAGTGAATTTAAAAAATCCTGTCTACTATAATGAAGAATGCCTCTAATTTGAGGCACAATTCAATCACCTTAGAGTTGACATACCAACGATGAATGCAAGTCCTAGGCGCTATGAAACTCAAGAATCACCGACGTTTAAAAATGTATTTTTAGATGGCACAACCAGTGATCAATGATATTTTATCATAAATCTGAATTCTGAAACGAAGGGAACAAAAATCGTAAGTGGTAGATATTATTTAATTTTTTAATTTTGCAATCATTACAGCACGTGATTTGGTGTTATTGCACATGTTTCTCAGTTACATTTTTCGATTGATTCGTATTGTTTTTTACCGTTGCATATTTGGAAGATTCCATTTTTCACCCTTTCGTTACTTATATGGTTATGATCACAGTTTCAGATACACCAGTCACGAAATAATCATGTCTTATGATGTAGGGAAGCATATAGATATATTTGATTATGTCAATTTTGGACTAAGTCTGATCACGGAATCATTTCTCAGTAAGGATATTTACGAAACACACACACACACACACACACACACACACACACACACACACACACACACACACACACACACACACACACACACACACACACACACACACACACATATATATATATACTTAAAGTTAAATCTCAAAAGTAGGCACATTGTATAAAAATGTTTACACCACTTAATGACAACCTTACATAAGAAGCTCGGTTACATGCAGAAAATATAGATTAATACCGCAGATAAAAAAAGTTGGGTATACATTAATGTGCAGTCGGGTGGAAGTGAAAGTACATAAAATTACTTCACTGCGTAAATGTCAGGTATACATTCAAGTGCATAGAAAATCTCCTGCACCGTAGATGTCGTGTTTATATTAAGAGGAAGAGAAGTTACCTCAAGTTCTAAAGTCGGGCATACGTAAAAGAGCAGAGGAAATGCCTTATACCGGAATAGTCATAAAACGTAACAGTCTAGTTAAGATCAAACGTGCATTCACATGATGTCGAAAATTCACAGTCATACGCAACTGCCTTCAACTCGGTGTCTCCAAACTCGAAATGAACTTCAATCAGTTTCTTTTCTGCTGACGGATTTGGAATCTTAACTTCCATTTTTCCAAGCATGTTAACTCCAGATTCGTCTGTGTATCCAGGTTCATCTTTGTAAGAGTAGAAAACCTCCAGAGGGAAAACTGTTTGAAATTCTTCATTAGTTCGGTATTTTTTCACTACTAAATGATGAATTTGGCAAGATGTACCGGCGGTCATAAAAGAACTGAAGACATTCTCACAACGGGTCACTGCATTGCATGTAATTTTGTGTCCTTCGTCGTGCTTCCCTGTTTCGAAAATCGGCGCAGTCTTCACTCCATATGAATACTTGATCATTCTTGATGTGATGGGATCAGGTAAGTACCCGAACATGACGGCTCCTTTGAGGACAGCTAATCCTGCGTCTTTAGGAGTGATTATTTTCATTCCCGGAAATGCACATTCAATAGCTTTCCGAACTTTTCCACTCTCCGAAAATCCCCCAACGAGCAAAAACCTTGAAAGGTTACAAACTTTCGATTTCTCTAATATGTCTTCAATATGGGACACAATCATATCTGTAACTGAATCATAAAGATGGTGAATTATTTCTTCATTCACTTTTAGTTTGTGTCCTATTAATGATATACTTCCACAAAATGAAGAATTTTGTAAGCAATACTTGAATGATTTTCCCAGTATTTCTTTACATGCTGTTTCGAAAGCATGGAAGGGGAAGGTGATAGAGACTTTTCCCGTTTGATCTGGTTGTAGGGTCCTCTTAACAGTTTCGAGATCACGCAGTAAATCCATTCGTGCCTCCAGGTCTTCCTCAAATTCTTTCATAACAGCTTCACCGACTATATCAGTAAATATCGACAGAAGTTTATCGTCAACAGCAGTACCGCCACAAGCCCCGCCACTGGCTTTGTATAATTCCCGTAGTTTGTTATGATCAAGTTTCTCATGCACCGTTATATCAACCGTTCCACCTGGCGATAAAGAACAAAAAATTATCAAAATGCGACGATAATGCGAACATAATTTGATAGACAATACAACTATAATCACTACGTAAACGTATTAGGGCCACCTTATTTTCTTTTTAATTCTCTTTTTGCCAACTTTAAAGTTGGCATTTCTAACCTTTTCTTGGAATTTTCAACTTTTAAGTTGACTTTTCCAACTTTTTTCTTGGAATTTCCAACTTTGTGTCTCGTTTTGCCAACTTTATTATTGGCTTTCCCAACTTAAATGTTGACTTTTCCAACTTTTTGTTCTCGTTTTGTCAACTTTAAAGTTGGATTTTTCATTTTTTTTTCTTCGAATTTCCAATTTTATTCTGTGCTTTTCCAACTTTGTAACAGTTAAATCTTAGGCATTGATATAAAAAACAACATGTATCTGTACGTATTTTTTAAAGAATAAAGATGCCATAATTTAGTGTCTGCACGTCAAAAACAATCTTTTTATGCCTTGTAAAATCATATTAAAAAATTCCGGGGGAGTATACTCCTTTACATTTATTTCATACGCATTATGTTTGTTCAGATAATCTTCTTTTGAGATATATAATCAACGTGAAATATTATGGAGACTAAGTTTAATTTTTGGGTGCTGATAAAACCACTAAAAGATACGTGTTAATTAATCTAATGCACAGTAACCGAGTTTTGAGTTAGTATATATCTATGTTAATCTTTGATCATGTCTAGATTTGCCACTACGTTATACTACAATCTTGATCATAACGGCAAAAAACTGAGAAAAAAAGTCTGTCCCTAAAAAGATTAAAAATAAAAATTCTGTCTTATGCCGTACTGAAAATAAATAATTTGAATTGACACAATTTGCAATGCCGTCGCAAAAAGTCGTCCCCTGAAGTGATATAAGGCTTTAAGCAATATAAAATTTAAGAATCATATCGAAAAGAAACTTAAAATACATCCATTTAATAAATTACAGTTTTAAATAATTCATTATATTCCAAATGTTTCAAATGTTTACATTTCACCAAATATGTGCACAATTTCTGGTAATATGAGTCACTACTATAGCCTCTCAGGGTAGTATCGATGTAGATGTATCATCATGTTCCTTTTAACTCCACCATTTTAGCGCAGAATCACCTGATTGCTAATCAGTAATTGTACCGTTTCGTGATATTCCACACAGTATCTTAAATTGAAAACTATAGATTAACGTTATAGATGTTCAAATTTATTCAATACGCACTGTCCTAGTGCCCCTTTATAAATGTAGGCCATATTTATATCAATATTGACAATTCAAAATTTTTTTGGAAAAGCCCAAATTTAAAGTTGACAAAACGAGAAAAAAGTTTGAAATTCCAAGAAAAAGTTTAAAATTCCAATAAAAAAGTTGGATAAGCCAACTTAATAGTTGGCAAAACGAGAAAAAAGTTGAAAATTCCAAGAAAAAAATTGGAAAAGCCGAATTTAAAGTTGGCAAATCGAGAAAAAAGTTGGAAATCCAAGAAAAAAGTTGGAAAAACCAACTTTAAAATCGGCAAAACGAGAGAAAAAGTTGGAAATTCCAAGAAAAAAGCTGGAAATGCCAACTTAAAAGTTAGAAATTCCAAGAAAAAAGTTGGAAAAGCCAACTTTTAAGTTGACAAAACGAGAAATAAAAAAAACTGAGGTGGCTCTAATACGCTTCTGCAAATTACAGATTACAGTCACATCGGGTGTAATTGGACCAACAATTAGCTACTGTACTTTGTATTTCACTTCAAGGGACATGACTACTGTGCAGGCTAAAATAGCTTCTGTTCTATTATTACCGAGTAAAGGAAATCCAATATTCTTGTTTCACGTTTATTCTGGTAAATTCAACCTTGATACAAATATGTGTTGGTTACAGATACTACTTCTCAATTGATTGCCCAACTCTCCTTTTATTACACATATGCCAACCTCACTGAAAACACCCATGCATCTCTCACATCCATATAGCATCACACATCCACATCTTTCATTCCTACTTTCACACAAAGTACAATAGTTCCCTATACAGACATATTAAATACATATTTCTACTTATGATACAAATAAACTCATTTTACATTTTATCATCAAAAGTGTGACATTATATAACTAATTTGTGATGTTTTTCTACAATAATTTATCTAATAATTTAAAGTATTTTACATGTAATTAGGTAGAGAAATGCTTTCCTGAAGGATTTTTGCTGAAATATGATTTTTGAATTTTGTTATGAATTTTTAAAAATGCCAAAAAAGGAGGGGACATTTATTCACACTCTCAGCTTGTTCTTTAAAACCACTGAAGGATAAAGGATTCGAGGCAAGTACGGTATCCATGCCCCCTACCAGGTTTATGTTTTTTAACCAAATCGACTCAGAGGTGGATCCAAGGAGGCTAAATAGGTCTCAAAGGGTATCCCTCTTTGAAAATGTTTTCCAGAACTGCTAAATAGATTGAAAAACTAATTGCATCTGAGTGATTTACATGGATGCATGATTCAGTTTTCTGTTTTTGGAATAAATTGGAAAAATTAGTTTTGACATGTTTTCGACATCTTTACCGGCTTTGTATTTTTCATTATTTTTTAAATTTCCTCCACTCCAAAGGAGTGTTATAATAATTTGTAAATTGATATTCCCATATTATTCAAACACAGTTCAGGTGAGCGAGGTGGCTTATGGGCCTCTTGTTATCATATCCTGACCAATTGCACTGCTCATGTGCAGTATATATGTTAAGAATGTCATAAAATAATATACTGTGAGATTCTGACAACTTTTAGGAGAAGGACGGGCTGATTCAGTAGGAACTTAGTCCCCAGTTATATAAATATGATGAAGAAATTACTATTTCATGTTATTTCGCAATATCTCTGTGATTGAATTCTTATAATACATTCTCAGTTTAATTTTCTCATATAATGCCAAACGTTATTTCTAGTATCTTTGCATATTTACGATGTTTTTCCCCAAATTGTATGGTTATATAATATTTGGATCTCTACGAACATAGATATGTCATATATTACAAAACACTTACCTCCTAAGTCTATCACCATATATCGAGTCCCAGGATTTGAAACTGTAAAACCTTTCGGATCATCTTTCGTCCGATCAGTAGAAAGATGTTGACAATAAACTGAAGCAGCCTCGGGTTCGAGAACGAGTTTTAGTTGCTCGCATGGTATACCGGCCTGTAATTATTTAAATGTAAAGTATTTTGTATTTTTCATTATCAGTTTTCAAAATAATTGACATATTGATTTATAATGGTTTATTTGGAAAAATGAAATACTGTATGAAAGATTATAATATAATATGCATCTATGGACCTCTTGGTAGGGTGATATGAAGGTTCGTCTACCCGAGGTAGTCATATTCCCCCGAGGACATAGCCTGAGGGGAATATGACTGTTGAGGGTAATCGAACAAGTTAATTCCTCGGGATAACTGTATTTAAAATTATATTACATTTTTCTGATCAAGAAATATCCTTAGTTTCAGCATGTAATTACATTTTATACAACCACTTTACTCTCGAGCTTTCTTTTGATTCAATATAGATATTTATTATAAATGATATAATGTTTATAATGGAGTTACACGAATCGATATAATGCACCCTGTGGAATTCCCAAATTCCAACATCCAGAGACTGAACGTTAAATTTCAATTATTTGAAATGGTTTAATCAAAGTTAAGGTGATTTATTACATACCTTAGTAGCAGCTTTCCTCGTGAACTCTTTTGCAGAATCTGACCAAATTGCAGGTACTGTCAAAATCCATTTTATTTCATGTGTTTTAATATCTATTCCACGTGTGTCTATAAGTTTAAATAAGTCATCCTTCAAAGCTTTTATAGACAGCGAAAAAACAGTGATCGCAGGGAGCTTTTTTCCACTCATATCTTTAATCTTCATGTTCATTGTAGATTTCTGCAATTATATATATATATAAATAAATAAATAAATATATATATATATATATATGTATATATATATATATATATATATAGTATATATATATATATATATATATATATATATATATATATATATATATATATATATATATATATATATATATATATATTTACGTGTAGGGAAATAGCATAAACCTAATTCATTTTCGCGGACTTTTAGCAAAAACAAAGAAATGTTGGTAAGTCAGTACCTTGTGAGGAACATTCATCTTATACTAAAGTAATATTTGGCACTATTAACAACACTATTTAAATTCGAAAATTGTCTAAAGTCTAAAGTCATTTTTACAGTGGTTACTCTTAGACGGATATCGGCTATACTTTTAGAGATATTATTTGGCCTTGTATGATACCACTTTATCTTTAGAAAATACACCTACTTTTCAAATTGGAGCTCAACTGATGAAGTGAAATTGACAGAAACGATATCGTCTTGAGCATTATAACTTTGGTATTATGTTTATAATATTCATATGTTTGATTTCAATTTAATAGCGGTTCGGCGGTTCTCTTGAAGAATATTATTGTATATATTTCCCCTTAGGATTCGATGTTTAATTAAGTTCCTGTTGGTTTTCATCTTGAGTGATGAATCAGTACCAAAATAAAACCATTTGGTCAGTAACTTCATGTGATGTCTAGTTTCAATCTAGTCACGGTTATCTAGAAGAAGATTTTGTGTGTATTTACCATAGGGTCCTATGTTTAACTAAGTTCCCCGCTGTTGGCCATTGGATGACGGATTGGTACCAAAGAAAACTTTGTCATACCATGTAAGGAACATTCATGACATGTTTGGTTTCATTCTCAGTGGTTCTCTAGAGGATTTATGTAAGTTCCCATGTTTAACTAAGTCGCCCACTGGTAGCCATCTTGGATGACAGATAGACACCAAAGTAACAAAATTTAGTTAATACATTGTAAGAAGCATTGGTGCCAAGTTAGGCTTCAATCCATTCAGGGGTTCTCTAGAACAAAAACTTTTCTATGTATTTTCCAATGGGACCTATGCTACATGGGTCTCCAGAAATTAAAAAAAATGAAATGTGAACAGACTGACAGACGGACGGTCAGACGCAAAGTGATGTCAGTTGTCCACCTGTCACGAGATATTGGAATCCATTCTATCAAAAACAAATTGTTTAAAGAAGAAATTTCAAGAAAAAACAACCTTTTCGCCGTACAGGTTCATTTTGAATCGATGGAAGAAATAGTAATCATCTTGATTTCCATCCATTATTATATTGTTGTAGGAATTTCCTGCTTCAAATCCAAAGGCCTTGAACTTTCCATGTTTATCTAACAGGAGACAAGTTGGTGTCTTCAAAGACGACAACTCTTTATGACCCGATTGCCACACCTGATTGGTGTGTATATTCGTGATGTCTTTATCAAGGTCTCCAACAAAACCAAAGGCATATCCTGAGAACGTTGTCCCAAAATCTATCGCAGCTATGATGAGATAATCCGCCATTGTGACCCTTAGGAAATAATCGACTCTGAAATGTATAAACTAGCATATACAGTGAAGCTATTACAAAAGTGAAAGAAATGATACCGTCGAGATGTTTAAACAGATTGAGAAAAAGTTTATTGTTGCCACAGGTGCTTGATATTTTTTACATATTAGCCCAGATATCGGTAATATATAATATTTTCTTTTTTTCAGATTTAAAGCATTTTTGGGCCAAATTATTGTTGTGTGTAACTTATAATTGTAAGCACTTGATATCTATCTATTAATCATGCTATAAACTTTCAAATGAGGTAAAAAGTAAGCCTAAGTGGGTGAAGAAACGACTTAAATATGGCACAGACAAATGAAACCAACAAAGGGGGATAATGCATTTTATAATGTGACACTTTGTATACCTATACCTAATAATGGAAGCTTAGACGGAGAAATATCTGAGATATAGCACAAAAAATAATTAAATAAGCTAAATAATTCTAACTGTAAGGGTGGAGGATATGAAATTGTTTGTATGTGACATTCTATCTTCTTAAAATATATACACGTATTGAAAAAGTTAGATATGTACCGGGCAAGCAAAATAAGCAAAGAGGTATAAAAAGGGTGGTACGACTACAATAATATTTTATATAGATATATATTAGTATTTTGTTTGTTTGTTTATTGTTGTTTAACGTCCCACTCAAGAACATTTCACTCATATGGAGACGCCACCAAATGCCGGTGAAGGGCTTCAAATTTTGGCCTATGCTCGGCGCACGGTCATTGAGCAGTGAGGGTTCTTTAACGTGCCGACACTTACTGCGACACGGGACCTCCAGTTTTTACTGTCTCATCCGAAAGACAGGAAACCAACCTGTCGCTGGCGGAACTCGAACCCACGACCTCCCGATCCAGAGTCGAGCGCGCTACCGACTGAGCCAGGCCGGCTCTATATATTAGTAAAAACTAACTATGGGGAATGCGTGAAAAAAGTAACTTAGTTGTGGCCCGGACAAATAAAATGAACAAAGAAGAGTAACTCTAAAAAAGGTTTCACGAGCAGAATTTTTGTATGCGACAATCCGCCTTCTTTAGTGTATACTTGCACAAAATATTGGAGGTCTAGTTATAGAAATGAGGAAGATATTGCCCGGACAAAGCAAAAGGACGGAAGGAGGGAGGGGTATAACGCAAAACAACAGTATCCGTGAACCTGTTAGGGGCTAATATTAATAACAGAAACCAAGTAAATCAGAATCTTATGTTTTTTTTTAAAAATATCTCAAACTGTCTGACCATTTAGTTGTTTTTATCAATTTTGAGCGTTTTTATACGGCACACAAATTTGAAAACAAGCAGTTAATGAAATTATGTCAATAGAAAACTTTATGATGAATTAGAGATGGAATCGGGTGAATGGGCACATTTATAAATCTAACAAGTAATTGATGTATTGTAATTTTAATGGAAGGCAAAGATAATTTACTGGCGTCACTGGCTAAAGCTGGAATAGTGGTATTGATCACAATATCTAGGCATTGAATTTTAGATTTATGTAGCGGCCACCAGATAATACGGACTTCCGTATTTAGGCTATGTTACGGAAAGCAGATAAAAATTTACCTTTGAGATTTCAATTTTAACGTCACATTTAATGTGACAATCAAACATATCTTTAACATCAACCGAATAATTTTTCTTAGAATTATATCGGAAATGATGCAAGGACGTCGAGATATAGATAAAGAGTTTAAAATAATTGTCGTAATATCCATACATAAATATATAAAGTACTACAAATGAATTTAAATATAAGAATACATTTAATTTTTATTTTAATATATTTGATACTTAAATCATTTTAATGAACATCAATATTAGAATTATTTGAGACGCCTCTAGTCAGAAAAATGCGATTAGCCAAGCGTTTGTAAGACTTAGATCTTAAGCGAAGACAAACGTTAATTATAAAGTCTTTCAATTTGAAACTATTGTGACCGAGCAAAATTATATATTAAATCTTGGACATTTTAGTTCTTACATCTAAAATCAGAAATATATAATTTGGACAGTTAACTTAAATCATTTCAGTAATATCATTAATTGTACATTTATTGTAAGCATTTTATTTATCCTGATAGTTGCTGTGTAAGTAATATCTATACTTAATTATGGCTATATCTTTATTGCTACCTTTCACAGACTAATTCGAATTGTCTGGACAGGTGAAACGTCTCAGTCACTAAATTGTTCTATGACTTTAAAGGATTACATATCAATTAAGTACTATGATTAGAGTCGACCTGGCTCAGTCGGTAGCGCGCTCGACTCTGGATCGTGAGGTCGTGAGTTCGAGTCCGGTTGGTTTCCGGTCTTTCGGATGAGACAGTAAAAACTGGAGGTCCCTTGTCACAGTAGGTGTCGGCACGTTAAAGAACCCTACTGCTCAATGGCCGTAAGTGCCGAGCATAGGTCAAAATTTGTAGCCCTTCACTGGAATTTGGTGACGTCCCCATATGAATGAAATATTCTTGAGTGGGACGTTAAACAACAATAAACAAATAAACAAACAAGAACTTTAATTAACACACTCAATGGATTATTACAGTGTTATATATTTTGTACATTTTTATGTTTTAGACAGTTATGATTTAGGCCTCTGCAAGGAACACTGGTGTGATAAAGGGACATTTCGGGATTTTCCAATCGTCAGTGCGTAATCATTAAAAAATATTATCCATTGGTATAATACATGATAATAAATTACATGAGTGGATGGTATGATGTTATATACAGTATGAAAAGTGGAATGAATATCAGAGGATGGACATACATGAAAATCATTAATCAAGTCTACAAAAATATATATCAGCCGATATTTTGCCCAGATCGTAACAGTTAAGCACTTTTAAAAACATTATTAAGATTACACAGCTGTATTTTGTTTTCATGTGATATCAGTTCCAATAATAATTTTTGATACAAGCAGATCAAATATATTGATACAATGGACATATTAAAATGAATTTATATTCGTCTTCTATCTCGTTCATATTACAAAATTCACATAATCGATCTGGTCTTCATGTGCCTTTATAAAAAATAATAAGCATCCAGTCATTATGTCACATTAGGTTAAATTGTAACAAAATCAACTAGATATTAACTGCCCATAAATAATATTGAAAACCATTTTAGTGATTTTAAAAGAAATCCAAATACACGGACTTAATTTATTTAGAAAGAAATCAGTAAATATGTAGACATGATAATGATACATGATTTTACCTGTAGCTCCGAATGTGTATAGAGATGAAGGGAAATGAATCTTCAAGCTAAACGAATGGAAGATCAGAACAAATCTGAAGTGCAGTTCTCGGAAGAGTAAAGTGTTTTGTTCTGTTCAATATCATTTATGTATTTTGGTAATCTCGAGTTCATTGATGTAAACATATCGGTACACTTTAGATATGGTATCTTGTTTTCTTTGCTTCAAGTTATCATATGCTAAAATGGTGACAAGTTTTTAAGGTGGAGGTGAAAGCTCGGTTAGATTTCAGCCAACAGAAAAGATAATCGGCCTTCCGCAAGTATATTACTAAATTTCCCAACTAATTTAGCTTTGGTTCAGCTGAACTTACTAAAATGTGAGACGTTATGGTGTGAATTATAATGATCTGACCACTTGGTCACGTAGAGACGGTTTTTAAGTGTCAAAAAAACATACAGTATAACAACTAAAACTCCACTTTGAGTAAGCTATAAAAAACGCACTATATTTCATCATAAGGAATACAGATACCAAACGCTGGAAAATTCAGTGGAGATTACGTATCATGGAGAAGTTGGCCTCCATTGTATACCTAAATCGTGTCAGCAGTCAAGGCCAAATAAAACAACTCCCGATGGAAATCGATAAAGATGATTCAATATATGCTTTCGAACATTTTCGAAAAGTTTTATCGTTATATTTGAGAAAGTGTTTCGAAAAGTTTTATCGTTATATTTGAGAAAGTCTACTTCAAATATCATTCTGACGTTATTGTGACGTAATTTGTCTTTCTATATGAAATAATCATATACAAATCCAGTCATGGTATGACGTCATTATAAATCGCCCAGTGAAGTCTCAAGGACAAAAGTATAAAATTAACTGAAAGTTGATGGTCAACGAGATTAAACGAAATCATGTGATGATCTGGCTAGTAGTAGCACGTTTTAGAGTATAATGGATCAAGTTGCTATATCAACATTTTATTTTCCATTCAGTAATATACTTTACAAAATATGTTGAGGTACAACACGTTTAAAAAAAAATTGCATTGAAGTATATGTCTACCAAGGTAAAGTGGCACATCCAGGTTCAATCAGAAACCAAAACAGTTCGGTCTACTTTCCAAAAATAGGTTTGTGATTAAATGCTTCTCATCAAAATAAAAAAAACTGTGCCATAATTAAATCATGTATCAAGTCCCGTGATGGTAAGTATTACATAACTATTTTCACTGATGTCATTGTTCAAACATGCCCCGGTAAATGAAATGAACTACAGAATATAATAAGAATATAAAAGACTGTTGGTTTGCTTTGGGTTTCTTTTAATCCCAATCATTATTATAAGGTTCAATATAGCGTCTTCTTCCAATTGCAAGTAATTGTTTTCAAGAAATTGAACGGAAATGACATTTTAGTTAAGATCGAACGTGATTTCACATGGTGTTGACGATTCATTGTCGTATGCAACTGCCTTCAGCTCCGTGTCACCAAACTCGAAGTGAACTTCAATCAATTTCTTTTCTGCTGACGGATTTCGAATTTTCACTTCCATTTTACCAAGAACGTTGACCCCAGATTCGTCTGTGTATCCAGGTTCATCTTTGTAAGAGTAGAAAACCTCCAGAGGGAAAACTGTTTGGAATGCTTCATTAGTTCGGTATTTCTTCACCACTTTATGACGAGTCGCGCAAGGTGTACCGGCGGCCATAAAAGAACTGAAGACATTTTCACAACGTGACACCCCTTTACATGTCATTTTGTGTCCTTCGTCGTGTTTTCCTGCTTCGAAAATCGGCGCAGTCTTCACTCCATATGAATACTTGATCATTCTTGATGTGATGGGATCAGGTAAGTACCCAAAGATGACAGCGCCTTTAAGTACAACCAGACCTGCTTCAGTAGGATTTATAATTTTCATTTCAGGGAATGCAGATTCAATTGCACTTCGAATCATGATGCTCTCTGAAAAACCACCAACAAGCAGAAATCTTGATACATTACAAACCTCCGGTTTGTCCATTATATCCTCGATACAGGAAACAATTTCATCAATAACTGAACTAAAGAGATGATGAATAATTTCTACGTTAATTCGTAGTTTGTTCCCCGTGACGGAAATATTGTCTCCGAACGGAGAATTTTTCAAACACACCTTGAATGATTTTCCAATCAACTCCTGACATGCTGATTCGAAATGTACGTAAGGGAATGATATAGTGACTCTATCTACTTGTTCCGGTTTCACGTTTCTCTTTATTACTTCAAATTCACGGTACAGATCCATTCGTGCCTCCACGTTTCTCTCAATTTTTGTCATAACAGCTTCGCCGACTATATCTGTAAAAATCGATAGCAGCTTTTGGTCAATAGCTGTACCACCACAAGCGCCGCCACTGGCTTTGTACAATTCCCGAAGTTTACCGTGGTCAAGTTTCTCATGTACTGTTATATCTGCTGTACCACCTGCAATGAATAATAACATAAAATCTTTAAATTATCGTGTTTCACTAAATGAAATGTAGAGTTTCCTGTTCGGTCTGGGTTGTTGAGTCGTCTGTACCAATTGACACGAGAATTTGTTCCTCACATGTTTCATCTGAATATGATTGTGGACTCACGGTCGGGTGTGACCGGTCGACAGGGGATGCCTTCTCCTTCATAGCACCTGACCCCACCTTTAGATTTCCAGAGCTCCGTATTTGTCCAATTTATTAACAAGATTTATACATTGTTTCCTGGAAATCCTGAAGATTAATTCTTGCTATCTGTGGTTTTTACATTGTTTATGACAAAAAGTGTTGTCTCCCCTCGTGTTTTTCCACTTTATATGAAGACATGTTCGGAATTGGACATAAACGATTGATATTTGGAAATGCACTAGGGAATTTATCCTGTAATTTCTACGGTTTTAGTTAAATCTGAAAAGACTCATGACTTGCATTTCCTATCCCCAAAAGATTCCAAATTATTACTACTGGCTCAAAGTCGCTTTTCATTTAGGATACATGTTAAACTTCATGACAACACTGTAGATACTCTTATGTTTCTTTAACGTAACAAGCCTACCGGGACACAAACTTTAAGTAGCCTGCCGGGACACAAACTTTAAGTAGCCTGCCGGGACACAAACTTTAAGTAGCCTGCCGAGACACAAAGTTTCAGTTTCATCAATAAGACATGGGACATTTACTACGTAAGTCAAGCACTTGATAAAGGACATTGTAACTGTGTTTCTCCTCCAGCAGTAACACTTGTCGTCGCCATATAACTGAAAAATTGTTAAACGGCGTGTACAACACAAATAAAAGAATTGCAACAAGTAGAAATTAAGAAGTACTAATGAATTTTCGAAAGTCTATTAGAATACAACAAATTTGATGTCGGGGTGGGGAGGGGGGAGCCCGCCTTCTCTCTTAGCATGATACACCCGTCGCAAATGTTCCATGGGAATCTCTGGTGTCCGGTGAAAAGGTCAAACTCGGTGAAAAGTCATCAGTTAGTTTTTGAACTGATTGGCAGAAGGGAGTCACTAAATATGGTCGTGCGCCAGCATACTACCTAAAATTAATGAGAGGGTAGCTTCATATTGTTTAAAGTGGCATTAGCTGTGTATACCAAAATATTTTTTCGATTTTGATTACTTGTATGTGATGTACAGTAACAAGTAAAAGCTATGCACAGAAAAATGAAATCTTATACTCCTATATATTTTGTGAAAATAAGGTCAGATCCAGTGTGGCATTCATATACAAATAGTAAGGCTGAGTTAATTGATTGCAATTGAAAAAATGTTAAATCTGGATTTCCAAACAATTTTTCACAAAATATATCGGGATTTAAGAATTTTGATGTTTGTGTATATATTGTTTTGTTATTGTATACCAATCTAAGTTCTTAATAAGGAAAATATTTTTTGGAAAAAAAAAAACAGGTAATGCTCCTTTAACAAGATCCCCATAACAAGCAAAACATTAATTGAATGAACATAAAATTGTTACCTCCTAAGTCTATAACCATGTATCTAGTCCCAGCTCTTGACACCGTGAAACCTTTTTGATCTCCACTCTTTCTTTCTGTTGATAGATGCTGACAATAGATCGAGGCAGCTTCAGGTTCAAGAGCAAGTTTTAGTTGTTCATTTGGTATACCTGCCTGAAAATCGTGTAGTAATTATCAGAGGAAAGGTTTTTTTTTTAATTACAAAATTACGTATATATTAGCTTCAACAAACACCACCTACTTGAGAAACAAATCTTTTATGAAGAATTTAAAGTCCTGTAACTCCCGAATGATCTAACGTACTGTAGATCTTATTGAAGGACAAACATAAATACCTTTTGATCAGAATAGATCAATCGAGGTTTTTGCTCAGGTGAAGCAATAAAATACTGATGGCAACAGCATCCTTTCGCTTAGCTGTGATTAGCATATTAAAGGAGGGCTATGAGGTATGGCCATTTGTTAGATGCTGACTTTTTAAAATCCAAAAAGATAAGTTAATTAACGGCTGCTTAGGTGAGGTAATAAAATATAAAACTTTTCGTTAGCTGTAACAACTATGTGCGATGACAATTATGCGCTACTGCTATATGTTTTACCAATGTAATGAATGTATTTAGACTGTATTTATAAACATAAGAGGGACCTCTATAGTAGATTATATAACATTGCGCTTTGAGCCATGAAGAATCTTACTTCCTAACCTGAAGGCCGGAAGTCTCTTCCGCGGTAACCGGGTTCTCTCCTCCACCATCAAAAACTGGTCGTTATCGCCACCATATAACTGAAATAAAGTTTCGTGTGGCGTAAAATTCAAACTCAATCAAAATAAAAAATATAAACATAAGGCAAGATATCTTGGACATAAACTATAACTGATCCTGATAAATGCACAAACCTCTATAGCAGCTTTCCTCATGAATTGTTTTGCAGAATCTGACCAGATTGCAGGTACTGTTAGTACCCATTGGACCTCTTCAGGCTCGATTGTGGTGCCTCGTTTGACCAACAAGTCATCGAGATGATCCTTCATAGCTTTGATAGACAGTGCAAATACTGTCAATGCAGGGAGAGATTTCCCGCTGACATCTTTGATCTTCATATCCAGAGATAAATGCTGTAATGAAATGATTAACAATACTGAATGTACCGAACGAGGTGACGAATAACACAGCGTAGATTTTGTAATTTCTTATAATTATAATATGTATAACATCTATAGTCAAGAATTATCTAAATTTCGAAGTGCAGCACGGAGGCAATAATTCACGCATCTGGGATAGACCGATCTCGTGTTTTTGTCAGTTTTTACAAATTACTATCTGAAGCTGCTGATCCAGAATACTTTATATTCATATACACGTCGTCTTTTGTAAACATGACTGCCCAAGGATATATTCGTTTTGGCAGTTCTCAATTCGTTTGCAGTTACACATAAAATATACTAAATATTTTTGAAAGGATATATATATATATATATATATATATATATATATATATATATATATATATATATATATATATATATGTGTGTGTGTGTGTGTGTGTGTGTGTGTGTGTGTGTGTATAGTTCTTATTTGTTATTGTACATCAAGTATTAAAAATAGAAAAAAATCGAAAAAAACAGCTTATGTTCCTTTGACTAGAATGAGAAAGTATCAGTTAGTGTGAGTGAGCTTGTGCTTTTATGATATACATAGGAAAATTACCAAAAAAAATCAAAGTTACTGTGTCTTGTTTTTCTTTTGATGAAGTGCAGCATACTTTGACCTGTGCTATGAAAGTTTTAAGATTATTAACATACCAAATTTGTCGTGACAGGAGACATCGGTCTTTTAAAAGTCTTAACTCCTTAAAAGTCTTTGCTAAAAGTCATTTTTACAGTAATCACTCTTAGACGGCTTGTAAGATACCTCTTTCGGAACCCTACATCCATTCAGTATTCCAGCTCAATTAAAGAAGTCTTACTGATATAAACTATAATCTTGAGCATTGATTTTTTCTTTTTTGCAAAACTGTAACTTTGGTATCATTCTTAATGTTTATGATATATACAACCACTCCTTCTTTATCAATGCAAATTGATTGTTTGAATCCCAGAGGATAAATACTAACCCAGTCAGCACCAGATGATTATTGCATACTAAAAGTATTTCATGCACTCGTATTTAAACTAATGACTCCTCACAAGTTAGGATAGTCATCTTTTACAACGGTTACTGTTTGGTTTGACATTTATACTAAGAATGGGACCAGTGTTCTCTTTCGAAAAAATACATCTACTGAACTCAACTGATAAAGTTGCATATATATATATATATATATATATATATATATATATATATATATATATATATATATATATATATATATATATATATATATATATATATATGTGCGTGTGTGTGTGTGTTGTAAATATATATATATATATATTGTTTGTGTTTTGTTGTTGAACGTCCCACTTAAGAATCTTTCACTCATATGCAGACGTCATCAAATGCCGGTGAAGGGCTTCAAATTTTAGCCTATGCTCGGCACTTACAGCCGTTGAGCAGTGAGAGTTTTTTAACGTGCCGACACCTATTGCCACACGAGACCCCGATTTTCAGTATTCTATACTATGCGTTTTGCTCTAGAAGGCTGATGGCGATATGGTATGGAATATAGCTGAACTATGACAGTTTGTATTCAAACTTACGAGTAGTGATTCTAATATTACAAAATCAAATGTTTAAAATAATAAGTTTTATCATTCGACTTAATGTGAATAATGCATTGCATAAATTTTACTATCATTAATTTTTAAAAATCTTTTTGGAATTTTAAATCACTATTAAACTATCAGAAAGGTAGTTCACTTAATCAGCTTTCATATTAGCCTTAAAAATTGAACACATTTTTAAAGTCCTTTTTATTATGATAGTGATAGATATTCTCCTGTATAACAACATAATGAGCTACAAATTATGTAAGCTTTGATTCTCCCTAAATGGATTTTAATCTTGAATGGTGTTTATGCCCCACTCAACAATTTTTCAGTTATATGGTGGCGGTCAGATTTTAGTGGTAGAGGAGAGAACCCGGTTATAATGTACCCAAGAAGAGACCACCACCAAGTAAACTGGCAAACTTTATCATAAAAATTAGCTTAGGTTCCATCAGGGCCCGAACCTGCGCTGACCAGAAGTGAGATAGTTCATGTTTTGAAGCGCGATCCTCTGACCACTTGGCAACTGAATCCCCGTAATCAACATTTTAGACAAAATAGTATAGTGCAGCCATTATAAACTGGCACATCCGGGTTTTGTCAAAAGAAAAAAGTACGAACTTATTCAAAATAGAGGTGTAAAAATAAAACATTGTGTCTTAATTTGATTCAATTATTTTCTGTAACTCCAATATATATGAACGGATACTAAATTGTCACCCCTGGTATGATTTAATGTAGTCTAGTTGTGTTTGTAAACATGTGTCAATTTATTTAGGGTGATCTATACAAGAGAATAAAGCAAGAATGGATCAGTACCAATGAATAATCGAAAAAAAAACAAGAAGACCATTTGAATGCGAAAAATGGGATATTACAACGGTAGCATCATGAAGAACAGTAGCGAATCCCAAACAGGGTAGTACCAAGTGTTCGGAATAAAGTTTAATATATAGAGTTTAGCTAGCATTTATTGATATTAATTTGTTTATACAAAATATGAAGCACAAAACTCACCTTCTCGCTGTGAAGATTCATCTTAAATCTGTGAAAGAAGTAGTATTCATCTTGCTCTTCGTCTAAGACTATATTGTTATAGGCATTTTCTGCATCGAACCCAAACGAGACAAATTTTCCATTTTTATCAAGGAGAAGACAAGTTGGCGTCTTTAAGGACAAAAGATATTGTTGTCCCGATACCCAAGCCTGGTTAGCATGTATATTTGTTATGTCTTTGAGGAGCTCTCCAACAAGACCAAAGGCGTATCCAGAGTACGTTGTCCCAAAATCTATCGCCGCTACCATAAGAATATCAGGCATTGTGATATTCAAGAATCACCCAACCTGAAATAATATTAATTTCCGTTATTTCTTCGACGCGGGTTGATTGAAAGACTTATTATTTTATTTTCCAATATATATAATAACCCTAGCTAGTGATGTTGAAGGGCATCACTGTCACTTTGAAAGAAGTGGCGGAAGGATATAAATGGTCTATTTTCATGTTACAAATAGAAGTTTATTACATTTAGAGGGAATTGTATTCTCTGTAAATATTAACAGATTTAGTTCAATGTATTAGCTTAATTGAAACGAGTACCATACAGAACAAAAGTGTTGCATTTCAAAAGCAGGGGTAGCTAAATCTATGAATTATTTTTTTAAAGATTAGAATTTCACATATTGGTTAATTGTATATTTAGTAAATAACTGATTAACATCATTCGATTTTTTTCAATTTGAATTTATAATGCTAGTGGCTGTTTTTGTCAGATAAAAATAATTTTTGTGTCATTAAGAAAAATTAAGATACATATATTACAGAGATAACATAGAAAATCATTTTGACCTTTTTTTGATAATACTTTTATTTATTTTCAAAACAGGTAGCTTAAAATGTACATATTATATTTACATTTCAGTTCACAACAGTTGAAATATATCGCACTGCTACGATGTTATGGGGGATAACTCGTACTTGCCTGACCTGACTGCTGAGTTATAACTATACGACTCGTCATGAAGGCAAACATGAATTAAAGGGGCATTAACTGTGTTTACCAAAAATCATTTAGATACTACTTGTACCTGATGTACAATTACAAATAAGAGCTATACACAGACATTAAAAATCCTATATTTTATGAACATAAGGTCAGGTCCGGTGTGATATTTATAAACAAGTAGTAAGGTTGAACTAATCAGTTGGAAATAAAAAAGTGCCAAAACTGGGTTTCTCAACCAATATACACAAAATATACAGGTATGCATGTGTTTATCTCCCTTTGGTATTGTATATCAATATAAGTAGTAAAACTTGGGACACAAATTTGAAAAAAAAATAAACCCAACAGTTAATGCTCCTTTAAAACCACCGTTGCTATTTGTCCATAATAAGATGGAAACAACATATAAGATCCTGTTAAATAACAGAAAAGCTTCTATCTCTTTACTTAAACATTTCCAGACAGTTCGGGGTTAGGGGGCGTATCTCTTAATTTTTTAATTCATCGGATATATTGTTTACGTAACTTTGCCAAATATAGTAGTATACATGGATATAACACGTTACCCCTTTAATTTTTTCCGTTATCGTAATACGACATTGTGTCATTCTCACCTATAATCATAGGTAGATAAAGTGCGAGTTATTTATATCTGAAACGCACGTTTGTTATTGTGTCGAATGTGTTAATCAATCCTGAAACCGATTCCTGTCTATTGTGATAGTATCTAATACAAGTAGTTAGCAACAAATAACCTCAAATTGATGGTTATATACTTACAAGATTATTTTTACAAAATACTACAGTTTAGATAAATGATGTATAAATCACGTTGAAAGGGTATTTACTTAGCAGATCTACGATATGTTCTTTCGTTTTGATAATATACGTTACCGATGCAATATATCACGGTTTACAAATGTTTTAGTACCAGAAGCAAACTAAATAATAATATACTTAGATATATCCTTCCTGTGGGTGTAATCAATTTCGCCTGAATTAACTGTTGCACTCCGGTTGTAGGCCTAGAAGATGATAAACTTTAATGTCAAGTACTGTACCATACATAAAACCGGAAGTGGTAGAAAATCAAAACGAAAGTAAACATCGGGAATTTGACAGTGTTTTCCTGGAAGACGAAAAGGGGAGATAAAGATAGGATATTTGTTCTGTTCAAATGCTAAACCGGTTAGGATCTATTCAATATGACAATCGTGATTACCCATAGTTCTGCTAATTAGCTATTGATAGAACAGACACAGATGCATAAACAAATACGACACTATGTTTAAAGGTGCCATATATCGCATAAATGATAATGTCTTTTGCAGGATCATTACTTTATGTTTTGTTTTCACATGTTCTATATAACATAATTTCACAGTGAAAACCGAGGTCCCATGTTACAGTAGGTGTCGACACTGTAAAGAACCCTCACTGCTCAATGGCCGTAAGTGCCCAGCATAGGCCAAACTTTGAAGCCCTTCACCGGCATTTGCCTGACTAAATGTTTCTTGAGTGGGACGTTAAACAACAATACAACAACAACAACAACGGCAACAATAATGATATAGGATTCTTTTAGCAAAAAACCAACACCCTCTCCACCCATGCAAAAAAAAAAAAAAAAAAATCCCCCAAAACAAACAATGCAATTTATATTTTTCAATGAACAGAGAGACATTTTATGATGGTGTAAGTAATATTTTTGTTACTTTCGGTTAAAAGATTTTTTAAAAGTTAAGACCCCAAATATCATATACAGAAAATCTTGATATATAACTCGAGAACTTTTAAACAATTGTGTACATATTTGAAAGCATACATAAATGCATTATATTGCATTATGATTTTTGTTGTGCTATTTTTGTAATGATATACATGCTTAGATCTTCTGTTTCTTGTAATTTGAAATTAATTTCAAAGTTCTTTTTTATCTTTAAAATATTGAAAAATGTGAATCGTGTTCAGCCTAATTTATGAATAGGGAATATTGATATTAATACTATGCCTTATTTTCCCCTAAAAGTCTTTTTTTTAAATCTTCTGAGATAATGAACATAATGAATTTAAAAAAAAAAAAAAACCCTGAGATAATCTTTTTTCTCTCAATAATTTTATGTTAAATGTGAAAGGTTTTAAATAAACCTTGTGCGTATACAAACGTTTATTTCAATTTAAACGACAAGCACGTATTTTATCAATGTTATTTATGTTTCACGAAAGCATAATAGCAGCTGTGTTCAGTGCTGTTGATGTTTACAAGAGTTATCTTTCTTAGCATATACATTACCACCACTAGAGTATCAGTGTCTGTACTGACAGTTTAACACTCATTATCAATCATTATACCGTAAAAGGAAAGGAAAATGTTTCACTTTAAATTCTTCTGATAGTAAAAAGATATGAAAGACGAATACCCTGCTGAGACGTTTCAAACCATGTCAACTGTGACATAGTAAAATAAAAAAGGATTGTCTATGGAGTCTTCTATGGAATGATTAAACCAGTAAAGAGTATATACCTTGACTACTTTGACATGGTGAGATGTGAAGGTTATCTAACGATTACAATGTACATCAAATTAGTGCGGAGTCTAACTAGTCTACTGTGACATCAAATCAGTGAGGAGTGTAACGAGTCTACTGTGACATAGTGAGTGAGGTGAGGAGTATCTAACGATTACAATGTAACATCAAATTACTGCTGAGTTTAAGTAGTCTACTGTTACATCAAATCAGTGTGGAGTCTAACGAGTCTACTGTGACATTAAATCAGTGCGGAGTCTAACGAGTCTACTGTGACATGAAATCAGTGAGGAGTCTAACGAGTCTACTGTGACATTAAATCAGTGCGGAGTCTAACGAGTCTACTGTGACATTAAATCAGTGCGGAGTCTAACGAGTCTACTGTGACATGAAATCAGTGAGGAGTCTAACGAGTCTACTGTGACATGAAATCAGTTAGGAGTCTAACTAGTCTACTGTGACATGAAATCAGTTAGGAGTCTAACGAATCTACTATGACATGAAATCAGTGAGGAGTCCGGAACGTATCGTGAACACGAAAAAAAGGAACCGTGTACAGAATCGTGCCAATTATACTGAGATATACCGTCCCACGGTATATCGTTGCACCACTACTAATTAGTCTCCTGTGACATGGAATCATTGAAGAGTCTAACGAGTCTACTGTGACATCAAATCAGTGACTGAGGAGTCTAACAACTCTGCTGTGACATCAAACCTGTGCGGAGTCTAACGAGTCTCCTGTGACATCAAATCAGTGCGGAGTCTAACGAGCCTACTGTGACATAAAATCAGTGACTGAGGAGTCTAACAACTCTGCTGAGGGAGCTAATGAGTCTCCTGTGACGTGAAATCAGTGAGGAGTCTAACAAGTCAATTGTGACTTCAAATCAGTGGGAAGTCTAACGAATCTACTATGACATTAAGTCAGTGCGGAGTCTAACGAGTCTACTGTGACATCAAATCTGTGCGGAGTCTAACGAGTCTCCTGTGACATTAAATCAGTGCGGGGTCTAATGAATCTCCTGTGATATGAAATCAGTGAGGAGTCTAACGAGTCTACTGTGACATCAAATCAGTGAGGACTCTAACGAGTCTACTGTGACATCAATTCAGTGACGAGTTTAATGAGTAGGGGTGCAACGACACACTTCTCTTTACGATATCTATCACGATATTTGGCTCTCGATACGATACGTATCACAATACGTTATATTTTACTAGAGTATTCTGAAATCCAAGCAAAATAATATAATAAAAAAGAAACAAATTCTGTCAATGGAAAAATTTATTAATCCTGAAAAGGAAAACACGGCCCTGAAAACAAAAACAAGAATACGCATCTATGTAACACTTATTTATCACTTCACGTAATGCGCCCAATTCTACTACAGACAATGGTCTCATATCAAGCACCATAAAGTTTGTAACTGATCTTGAAATTTCTTTTGAACGAGGGAAATTTATTTGCATTTAAGATTTAAAGGCCCTCTGTAAACTTATTTGTCCCGTACCTCGTCGTCTGGTACCCATTAGAGCGTGTACGGGGACCTGTTTCTCCTTTTGAGCGCAGGCAGTTGTCGAGTTGAGCCTATGCCTAGGCTATGACAATGTGACGTCGTTTGAATGAGTGACCATGATATGTTCGATGTGTTGCCCGATTTAATTGTCAATTCAACGTAACAACGGTACAGACATTTTACCGTCTTTTTCTTCCACTCTTAAAGCCATAATGCTTTCAATTTACGGACTTAAACATCGAAGGAGGACCACACTTGAGAGCGACAGCAATTTTTGTTTTGAGTCGAAACCGATATCGGACATTTAATCCGGAATACGACAAAATCCGGACCGTATCGTGAACACGAAAAAAAAGGAACCGTGTACCGAATCGTGCCAAATATACTGCGATATACCGTCCCACGGTATATCGTTGCACCACAACTAATTAGTCTCCTGTGACATGGAATCAGTGAAGAGTCTAACGAGTCTACTGTGACATCAAATCAGTGCGGAGTCTACTGTTACATCAAATCAGTGACTGAGGAGGCTAACAACTCTGCTGTGACATCAAATCAGTGCGGAGTGTAACGAGTCTCCTGTGACATCAAATCAGTGCGGTGTCTAATGAGTCTCCTGTGATATGAAATTAGTGAGAAGTCTAACAAGTCAACTGTGACATCATATCAGTGTGGGGTTTACTGAATCTCCTGTGACATGAAATCAGTGAGGAGTCTAATGAGTATACTGTTACATGAAATCAGTGAGGGAGCTAACGAGTCTCCTGTGACGTGAAATCAGTGAGGAGTCTAACAAGTCTACTGTGACATCAAATCAACGCGGAGTCTAACGAGTCTACTGTGACAAGGGATCAGTACGGAGTCTAACGAGTCTACTGTGACATGAAATCAGTGAGGGAGCTAATGAGTCTCCTGTGACGTGAAATCAGTGAGGAGTCTAACAAGTCAACTGTGACTTCAAATCAGTGGGAAGTCTAACGAATCTACTATAACATTAAGTCAGTGCGGAGTCTAACGAGTCTACTGTGACATCAAATCAGTGAGGAGTCTAACGAGTTTCCTGTGACATGAAATCATTGCGGAGTCCAACGAGTCTCCTGTGAAATGAAATCAGCGAGGAGTATAACGAGTCTACTGTGACGTGACATCAAATCAGTGACTAGGGAGCCTAACGAGTCTGCTGTGACATCAAATCAGTGCGGAGTCTAATGAGTCTACTGCGACATTAAATCAGTGCGGAGTCTAATGAGTCTACTGTGACATGAAATCAGTGAGGAGTCTAATGAGTCTACTGTGACATGAAATCAGTGCGGAGTCTAATTAGTCTACTGTGACATGAAATCAGTGAGGAGTCTAATGAGTCTACTGTGACATGAAATCAGTGCGGAGTCTAATTAGTCTACTGTGACATGAAATCAGTGAGGAGTCTAATGAGTCTACTGTGACATGAAATCAGTGAGGAGTCTAATGATGTATAGAACTGTGCAGAAGAGGTATTAAAGTTTTAACCTAATCACTTGCACGGTGGTAAGAGTAACAACCACTATATCTACCACAACTGTAAATAAATTAATTAGACCACGTTATAAATATTGCATAAGCAATACATAAAACATAAGTGATGATTCTCTAGGGTAAATAGACATTTTTCGAGTTGTTCCATTCCGTTCAGTTTCGTCGAAATGTTTCCACTCAAATCACCTGCCTTAAACAGAAAGTCGGGCAAGGCCACTCCCGGTTTCGTAATATTTACAATTTCAGCATTCAGTGGTATAATGTTTGAGTTAATGTGCGAGGAAAAAAAAATTCAGATGTTCTCTCTTGTAAAGATGACAAGTATCACCGACTTCCTGTAGGATCATGCCTTGTAAATCTGGCACATATCACTACATAATGTCCATATTCCAAGTAATATATACAGTAAATTGCTTTACCAGAATTGATGCTGCCCTAGTTTTTTTCTCTGAAACTGCATACTATGACAAACATTGACGAAAAGGAAAAACTCCTGAAAAGTCTATCAACAAGGCGATCCCGCGTCATGGAAGCTGTAGAACGTTAAACGTGACATTAACATGGAGGTCCCGTTTCGTGGCAGACGTGGTAGGCCCCTATTTTAGATCCCTCTATGCATCTGTATCATTTTATATCAGTACATATTACATGGTATCTTAAACCATTCTCAACAATGTTCTAGAATGTAATTAAAAAAGAAAATCCGGTAACGATGTACCTGTGAAAAATTAATCGACTTCCTGCAAGTTAACACAAGCTTTCTTACAAAATCAGCTTATGATTAACTAGCTGCGTTCGAACACGCGCTGACGAGAGGTCAGAGACTACATGGTTTGCATCGTGATTTTAAAACACATTGCCATGGGACCCCCAATCATCCCCTAAGTTCACAAATGAAATTTGTTGTACTTCATTTTCAGCTGATGACGTCACCATTTAAGTGAAAATCCTTGGCGATATTTTATTAAAACAAACAAATTAACCGAAGTCTGGGATACCATTCTTATTTGAGACAAATATGTTTGCGTTAGTAAATAGAAAAAGCAAACACAATAACATTGTATAAATGCAATAAGAAGTACAGCGGTTGCTTAACTGCAGATAGATTGTACAGATTCGTTGATTAGTTGATCAAAAACAATATATATGTTCCTATATACAAACAGTTCACCTGCCAAATAAAACAGAAATATAGAGTATGTGTGGCGTTTGGTTTGAAAACAATGCATAGATAAGAATGCTTGATAAATACAATATCAACACCTGCAATATATGAATGGCATTGCGCTACAGGAACATGTGTGCAACTTACATAAGCATATGTAACATCGGTTTAGAATTTTGAAATTTGTGTCTGCCATAGATCTACTCTCCTACTGATTTACCTACCTATCGAATAGGCTACCGAATTACATAGCAATCGTAACAGGCCACCGACTTACATAGCAATCAAACCACCTACTTGTCTACCTGGCGTAATAGCAAACAAACAAACAAACTACCTACATACCTTACAATCAAACTGCCTACCTATATACCTAGCGAATAAAGTACCTACTTACCTTCCCTGAAAACCGACTACTAAACTACTAATCTGCCAATCTAGGTAAAGGGACGTTAGCTGTGTTTTTTGTCAAATTTTCTTTTTCCTTTTTCATTGCTTAGATTGATATACAAAAACAAAAATATACAGGGATAAAAATTGTTATACTCCTATATGTTTTGTGAAAATTGCCTGAGAAACCCAGGTTTGTCACTTTTTCACTTGCAATTGATAAACTAAACCTTACTATTTGTATGTGAATACCACGCTGGACCTGACATTATTTCCACGAATGTATAGGAATATAACATTTTAAGCCTGTGTATAGTTCTTATGTGTTATTGTACATGAAGTACAAGTGAAAAAAGTAAATTGAAATAATATTTTTGGTAATCACAGCTAATGTCCCTTTAACAACGTACTTACTAATTTGCTTTCCTAATTAGCAAACAGACTACTTACCTATCAAAGAAACTACTTATCAATACTACTTACCAGGCGAAGAAACTACCTATCTACCAAACTACATACCCACCTACCTACTTGCATTCCTAGCAAACACTACCTACCTATTCACCTAACAAACAGATCACTTACCTATATACTTGCATTCCTAACAAATACACTAACTATCTATCCACTTATATACCTTTTTGTCTAGCAGACAAATCACCTGTCATACTACCTCTCTTTTTAGCAAACAAACTACGTACTTACATATCGTTTGGCAAACGCACTACCTTTCTACCTGCCTTCCTACCAAACAAATACCATACCCTTGTGACAACAACTGAAAATTTAGTGATTTGCCTATATACATGATACGATCGTACAATGAGCAGGGTCTAGCAAATCGGGTCATTCAGGAGACATAACACAATATATAGATAATACAGGGACATAACTCCTCAGGTGTTGGTGTGTGTGTATGTGTGTGTGTTTGTGAGTGCGTGTGTGTGAGTGTGTGTGTTTGTGAGTGTGTGTGTGAGTGACTGTGTGTGTGTTTGTGAGTGTGTGTGTGTTTGTGTGTGTGTGTGTGTGTGTTTAAGTTAACTGCCTCATGGTTGTAGTTTTTTTTTATAAATGTTCGGTCTTTAACTTACTGTAAGTCTAAATTCAAGACAAATATCCAGACAAATGTAAAATAGTTCTTCTTTCTTCGTTTTCCCGATTTAGGTACTCTCCAATGATGCCAAGTTCTAAACTAAAAACAAGTGCATACTTCTACATGATAGATACCATAGTGCATTCAATTTTAGTCATCCTAGTAATAATAGAAATTACAGGATAAAGCAGCACTTTTGACATTGTATTTATATGCAATATAACTTTATAAGACATTTTAGATATATATCAGTCATGTAACTTTATTTTTAAACCCAATAATTATCCGACAAAAAACATGTCAATTTCTAAATACAATAAAACAACGAGTTTAGACAATTGATTTGCGGCATGGAATCTACAGTATATAATTAATTCAAATTGATAATTATGTAATTCATAAAACGTCGTTAGAATTTGCCGGAGTTTCGTTTAATAATATAAACATTATCTAGCTGGCGCCTATATCAGTTACCTCGACTTTCGATTAAAAGAAATTGTTCAGGAAATTATTTTTTGTGTCCGATTAGCTTATAAAACAAATGGAGCGAAATTGATTTTGTGATTGAAGAAATTATAACATTACATATATAATAATCATATCATAACTACGTAAAATGGGTTTTAATTGGCCATGGTGTTTCGTAATACGAACGCTTAGTACATACCATAAAAATTTATACAGCTCTGCGTGATCACAGATAATAGATGATATATAGGTCTACTGAGTTGTAGATATTGTTATCAAGGCAAATAACATAACACTTTATTCTTGCAAAAGAATATTAGTTTACGTAAAGAGGATATATGAACCGTGAACTTTGTATATTAAAACAGTTTATATATATATATATATATATATATATATATATATATATATATATATATATATATATATATATATATATATATATATATATATATAAATATATATATATATATCTAAATCATTAGATTTATTGTTGTTTAACGTCCCACTCAAGAATATTTCACTCATATGGAGACGTCACCAAATGCCGATGAAGGGCTTCAAATTTTGGCCTATGCTCGGCACTTATGGCCATTGAGCAGTGAGGTTTCTTTATCGTGCCGACACCCACTGTGACACGAGACTACGGTTTTTACTGTCTCATCCGACAGACAGGAAACAAACCGCCGGCTGGACTCGAACTCACGACCTCACGATCAAGAGTCGAGCGCGCTACCGGCTGAGCCAGGCTGGCTCTATATCATTAGAATATATATATATATATATATATATATATATATATATATATATATATATATATATATATATATATATATATATATAAATGTATAAATACATGTATTTGAATTTTTTAAATCAAGAAAACTTCAAAGAAAATATATCTTTTAATAATCTCATGATAATATTTATGAGTTTTTTGTTTCGTATACACTTTTAAAAAGTTTTGAAAAAAATAACGAATTTTATCAGAAAGTATTTCTAAAGATAGTTAATATATATGTTTTATCAGGAAATAGATGACTACCATTGTACAATTGAAACTCGAATTTGAACGACAGGAGTAGAAAAGAGGAGGACCCTATCTATTTCCTTGAAGCATTTGATCATTGCTTTACATTAAACAGATGCATGTACGCTCAGCAGTCCAAATTTTTATTGATCAGTGTAATGTACATTTAGAATCTAACCTTTGATAATATGGAGAGATGCGCATCTTGTATTTTATGGATATTATTGCCATATGATATGTCTAAATACACTGATACCTTGCAGGAATGGATAATATTTCACAAATTTATGCAATCTTAAAATGAAAGGTTACGAGGTGGTTCATTCATATCAAACTGGGCGGTAATAATTTAATGAAGTTTATGTTTAATGTTAAGATTTATCTACGAAACATGAGACTGGGCGACTATATTTCAATCTTTTTATGTTTATACATTTAGTCTTTATATCGAAATTGTAAACCTGACAAATCTGATTTATTCGATGTCTAACTCGAATAATACAATATTACAAGGAATGGTTTTTTAATTTTTTATTTTAGACATACCAAACAACATCAAAAACGGGACATAATATCATATTTTGGCAGTACAGCTTACAACTCTTATCTTTGATAAAAAATAGATGAAAGATCGTTTTCTTATCTAAGACAGATATCGAAACTTATTTTATATCTTAAAGTGATTGATAGATGACTGTTTGAGTTTACTAGTGTGTCTAACTGACTATATATGTAGCTTTCTGTTTGTCTATCTATCTATCTATCTATTTATCTATCTATCTATCTATCTCTCTCTCTGTCTATCGATCGATCGATCGATCTATCTATCTATCTATCTATCTATCTATCAATATATTTATCTATCTATCTATCTATCTATCTATCTATCTATTTATCTATTTATCTATCTATCTATCTATCTATCTATCTATCTATCTATCTATCCATCCATCTGTCTCATTTTAGTATCTGATCCCCATCTATCAACTATATATAATATTAGTACTACTGCTAGTCTTCCTTATGTTTATCATCATCATCATCATCATCATCATCATCATCATCATTCCTTGTTATGTATTTCTTTCCATCCAAAAACATTGCATTTTTACAAAGTAAATTACAGTTTCAACAACCATCTCACAGGAAAATCTGCTGTTTTGGGGTTTTTAAATTTTGGTATGAGAACATGAATTACAAATGACTGTTTAGGAAATATAGCGTAATTAATATACACATATACATACATACATACATACATACATACATACATACATACTTGAGACACAGTTCATCCGCGGTCAAATTTCTCAATTCTATCTGAACTACATCATGTGTCAAAACATCACGTAGTTAATCTTGCCGTAATTCGGGACGTCAGGAGGGATTAGTTCGACACTTTTGTGATATTTCAAGATTTATTTAAAATCTTAGATAAATAGAAAATATAAAGAGATGTAAGTTTTGTTTCTGTTGCAGAAGTGGAATCCCAGCATCAGCAAATTCTTGAACGTATACAAGGTATGATATGAGGAGAAATGAATCGATACTTTTGTAGCGATTCATATTCGTAATTCTTATGCACTAAACGCCTTTAAATATAAGATATCGTTTTTTCAATTACCGTCAAATCCAAGTATAGATTTATATGATTAAGAGGACATTTAACATTTTTGTCTATCTATTGCTTGACGTTTGTATATAATTTCAGTTTATATGATATAAAATTTGCATTAAGTATTATTCGTCTGAGATTAGAAAAAAAAAACAACCCCCCCAAAAAAAAGAAAACAAAATATTTTTCATATATGCTACGTATATACCAACTACATGTAATTGGTAAATAAAGGATATCTGTATTTAGTTGATTTCTTTGTCAAAAGCAAATTATTGATTGATGTCCCAAATGTACGTAAGCCTATTAGGATCTCCTTAAGTTTTTTATTTCTCGTTTTGCCAACTTTATAGTTGGCTTTTCCAGCTTTTTTGGAATTTCCAACTTTATTCTTGACTTTTCCAACTTTGTAGGAGTTTATTCTTAGGCTTTCCAATAAAAAAACCAATATGTATCTGTACATGTTACACAAAGAAACAATGGAGTATTCAGCTTATGTCTGTTGAACTTCCCTTTGTTTTCAGAGTTAATTAGTTTGTCAATGGGGTATTTTTGAAGAATCAAGATGTCGCAGTTTAGTGTCTGCAAGCCAAAAATAACATTTCATACCTTGTAAAATAATAATAATAATAATAATATTCTGGTGGAGAGAAAAAAATAATAATCTGTCCCTAAAAAGATTAGAAATAATATTCTGTCTTGTCACGTATTGAAAATAAATAATCTGACTCGAAAAAAATTGCAATGCTCTCCCAAAAAAGTCGTCCCCTAAAGTTATATATTGCTTTCAGCAAAAAAACATAAAATTCAAGATTCATATCGAACAAAAGATTTAAATGCATCCATTTAATAAACTACAGTGTTAAATAATTCATTATGTTCCAAATGTTAATTTATTTTTATCAATGCTACATTTCACCGAATATATGCCCACTGTCTGGCCATAGCCTTTGAGAGTGTATATATATATATTAATTTGGAAATTCCAAGAATAAGTTAGAAAAGCCAAGCAAAAAGTTGAAAAAGCCAATTTTAAAGTTAGAAATTTAAAGAAATCAGTTAGAAAAGACAACTTAATAGTTGAAAAAAACGAGAGCAATTACAAAAATTCCAAGAAAAAAGTTGTAAAAGTCAATTTTAAAGTTGGCAAAACGAGAAAAAAGTTGGAAATTTCAAGACAAAAGTCGACTTAAAAGTTGGCAAAGCGAGAAATAAAAAAAAAATGTGGTCCTTTATACTCACAAATGTGACGGAACTGTTTTCAATGGAAAGCCAGTATATACACATAAAGCCAGTATACGCATAAAGCCAGTATACGCATAAAGCCAGTATATTTCATACTGTTTAGACATAATTTTACAATATATTAATGCGAAACAGCAAACTAAAACGACAAGGAATGACTCTAACAGAATTTCGCAGTTCGAGAAAGGAAAACATTAGAGTCCTCCCTCTTTTCCCAGAGGATAGTCATGTGCCACGTAAATACGTTATAATCATTCCAGTGGAAGATGGGACCTGGTTATTACAAATTCCGCCATATCTAAACAGTAGCATTAGTATTTGAATTGTTCTAATCTTCATTCAGGATTAGAGTGTGCAATTGATGAATTGTGTGCAGAGGTATATAATTGTAGTAAAGAAGCAAATGACCTTTGCTCAACTGTCAATCATTGTCATCAACAGAGAGCGCATTGCAGGATCACACAAACATAATTTAAAATCCCAGATATCATATATTAAAATTCAGGATGTCCAGGATACAATATACAAATCTGATGAATATTGGACAAACACGGAGCTCTGAAAATCTAATGGTGGGATCAGGTGTCATGGAGGAGTAAACGTCCCCTGTTGAAAAGTTAACTTAATATATATAAATCAGAACCATGCTACATGAAATACGTGAGAGAAATGACTTTGCTTTGCACTATGAACTTTCTGTCCTCTTTTCGTATGTAAATATAAAGTCAAAGGTTACATTTTTATTGATTTCATGACACACCTTTCAGGTTTTAGGTAAATTTAAACGGGTTTTATTCTCAAAAGGATATACATTATTGTTATTAGCTGTTATATGTATTGAATAATAAACGGGATGTTTGATAATTGGTATCGAAGTTAACATGCATGATGCAAGAGCGTAATGTATTTGTTGGAAAGCGACAACCAATTTGAACTCAGAGTGCTAAATTCTAATTTGCGTTTCAATAATTTATGTTGTTGACAACTGAAGGACATCCATATCGTTGTTATATTGCGTAATGGCGTCTTGTCAATCTTTTATCAATATTAATTCAAAATATACAAGCGAATTCTCTTCTTCTATACGTCGCTGGTTCCACACTTTTCCTTGAAAATACCTCGACATACTTTATCAAAATATACATGTTTTGTTTGTCTGATGAAACATGGAAAATAGTCGCCATCATGACAAGTTCACGAGTACACGAGGATGAGTTAAGAAAATGAATTGTTTGTTATATTGAATTTGATTATATTTTGTTATTTGGTTTACGCTACAGTCAACAATTTTTCGGTTATTTGGTGGCAGTCAGTTTTTAATGGTGGAGTAGAGAATCCAATTGCATTGTACTCAGATGGAGACCATCGACCTTCTGAAAGTAAATGTTATATTGACACACACACGCATGCATGCTCACAAACATGCACTCACGCACAGACACGCACGCATGCACTAATATCTATATCTATATATTTATCTATCTATCTCTCTCTCTCTCTCTCTCTCTCTCTCTCTCTCTCTCTCTATATATATATATATATATATATTACTAAATATGAAGGTCTTAAAGAAATGTTTACGCTACAGTCAACATATTTTCAGTTATTTGGTGGCAGTCAGTTTTAATGGTGGAGTAGAGAATCCGATTGCAATGTACTCAGGAGCCATGTTATATTGACACACACACGCATGCATGCACACAAACATGCACTCACGCACACACACGCACGCATGCACTGATATATATATATATATATATATATATATATATATATATATATATATATATATATATATATATATATATATATATATATATATAATACTAAATATCAGGGTCTCAAAGAAAAGTTTCAATTGTAGCAGGTGGTCCTTGGGTGGAGATAGCAATTATAATTCATCACTCTTAATAACTTTTATTTCAGAAAAGAATTATATTTGCATTCATCCAGACAACGCAAAATTGACTAAAGTTGACACAGTTTGAGCCATTATAAAATATATCTTCCATCATAAAAATGGTTCATTTTGTGTGTAATTGACATAGGTGCAATAATTAAACATACCTGATTTAATCCCACAAAGGTTTCAGAATAAATTTTTCTTGTACATCAATCACCAGGAATGCATTCCAAGCTTTAATCTTTTCATTTTACAAAAGATTTACTTATGATAAACGAATGCGCTCCCATGGACTTTCATTATGTCTAAGCTTGTAGCATTTTATTTGTGTACGAAAGTCAATTAAAGTTTAATGACCTGCAAATCGTATTGAAATATGTTATATGTGAATTCTTCCTTTTTTTTGATGTACAGGGTGTCTAAAATGTACTCATTTTAAAATGAAATAAATGCATTATTTATTGACTAAAGAATACACGATCGATGGTTCAAATCTAGTTTATGAACAAACGTTATTTCCTCATTATCTTCTATATCAAACAATCTTTAATCAAATACTTTCATTTTAAAGGGGCAGTAATTGTGTTGATCAAAAACATTCGTTTTTTTACTTTTACTATTTGTACTTGATGTACATTAACAAATAAGAGCTATACAAAGGCATAAGAAATCTTATATTCCTATATATTTTGTGAAAATAAGGTCAGGTCCGGTGTTGCATTCATATAGAAATAGTAAGATTGAATTAATCAGTTGCAAGTGAAAAAGCGGGAAACTGATTTCTTCATGCAGTTTTTCACAAAATATATAGGAATTTAAAAATTTAATGATGCCTTTTTATATCTTTTTTTTTTATTGTATCTCGGAATTGAAGTACAACAGAATAATCAGTAGTATATGAGAAGAAACTAATTAAAATGAAAAAATAAAAACATACCCAGGATAAAAAAAGATAATTTTACAGAAAGTAATGGGAAATTTCTGTTAGGTCATAAACTTACGGAACTGCACTATACATGGTCGAATGAAACATTTACGCTAGAAATAATAAAAACATTGTTTAATACTAACATGCATTTTACGTATATTTTGTGATGTACAGTAAGTAATGGGTAGTGCAAATGTGAGTACATTTTTAGAGACACCCTGTATTTATTGACATATGGCAAATAAATAAATGATGTGTTCGTTGTGGGTGATTCGAAGTACCTAATCAGATTTTGATCTACATTTACATCGCTGTCGTTTATACGAAAATTACTATACGAAATATATTAAATATTATAGCTTACAATTAGGCTATTATTAGTGTAAGATTGTTTCTGTGAAGATTGTTAGGTGTATAAGTCGAAAAGAAAACTTAAGGGAAAAATGAAAGGAAAACATTCCGGTTCATATCTTATTAACTTACCAAGTCATATTATCTATAATTGACATTGTAAGTATAATTCGTTACATACAAATATTGACTTTGAGAAGCTCTTATTAGGATTAATTAACCAGAGAAAAGTAAGATCAACCTGACCGAGAAGCCTGTAATTGCTTTGTTATACGTATTAAGCTTCCTATTTTCCTAGATAACAAAGAAATAAACAAAAATGTTTAGAGCATGTATAATATCAGTCAACAGGAGTGGGCTTCGCTGATGTAATTTCCAATACCGTGATGTCATGTAATGTTTTGCGAAATGATGACGCATCGTAAGATGTTATCGTTCGATATATTTTCCTGATATTTTAATACCAGTGCTATTGAAATAAAGCAAGCTATACATTATATTTCCATTCTTTACTTCTGAGCAGCATTTTGACAAATCAAAGAAAAGGTAATATAATATATATATATATATATATATATATATATATATATATATATATATATATATATATATATAGATATATAGTCATATAATATTAAACTTTTATCTCTCGTATCATCGCTATGGTTTTATAAAATAAAATCTTGGGACATCACTGCAAAAAAACAAAGTTTACAACAGTTACCTGGATCCCCATTCTACCTACCGAACCTCTAACCCTCAGGTCATAAATTTATTGCTGATACAACTTTTTCTCAGCTAGAAGTGCTTCATTCCACCTTTGGAAAGGACTGGCTAAGTGGTGTTTTATAAGATATAAAAAAAGATAATTAAATTGGTATCAGGCATCACGGTGAAGTCCAGTCACACCCATCTGGAGGCCACACTCAACGATTCAACAACTTCTTTAGAAAAAGTAACTCATTTCCCTGGTTCTTTCAATGTATACCTTTCCTTGTAGCTGACAATATGGTTTATCGGATTTGTTGTCATAGAGAGAATACGGGGAAGTTGAAATTGACAAGTAATGGTCGATGAGATTATAGTTCGCTGTTCCTGTCAGATTAAAGTGAAGAGTATTAAGATGGTGGTGATCAACCAATTATTTGAAGCGATTTCGTTATCGTAATTACCTAGATATACTTCAGCACTTTAGACGATATCAAAATGGTAGTGATCTTTTCCTACGTTACGATACAAGAAAAGCTCAAGGTCGGCATATTGAGAAGGATAACATAGTACAAATTTGTTAAGTCCAACAACAATGCTTTGCTTCTATTTTTGTATTGTTTTACATTCCGTATAGAAACGTTAGCTAAAGGTAATGTGACTTTGACCTATACTATGGAATTTTGCTGTTTCAATTCCGGTTCCTTAACGTGCCATGCCTACTTCACTTTTAATTTCTCACCAGAAATATCCGTGAATTTCACATCTTAGGGCAAGCGCTTGGCAATGTTACACTCACTACCTTAATTAAATCTTAGGTATAGCCGGATACCAGGAATCAAATCCGGGAATTTCTATTCACATTTTGAATGCTTTAACACAATTCCAACGCGAGCGTATCGGATGACAGAATGGATTCATATGGAATTAAAAATTGTCGAGAATTATCAGTTATCAGTATTGTAGATGCTTACTCTTCTATGGCACCTGATCCCACCTCTTTTTTGCAGAGGTCAGTGTTTGTCCAGTTTTGCCAGAGTTGTATCTACATCTACATCTAAATATTTATTCTTTGGTATCTGAGATTTTTTATCCAATAAGCAGGTGTAAGATGCAATTCATGATGTAAATTTAATGACTTACTTATAGAGGAATTAAACGTGTATGCATAGCAAAACATAAATGTTACGTTGGTAAATCTTAACGTTGGTTAAAATTTGAGGAACTTTTTTTCTAGGACTAAAATGGTTTATTTTAGAGTGTAAAAATTAGATACCAAGATGTAATCAATGTAAATAAATAACCAGATAGGTCAGGGTGTGTTCAACATAAGATTATTTCATAGGCAAAATACTTACTGACAGGTTATTGCCACAGGAATATCGTTTGATGTCAACGTTACGCAAAGTTTATGGTCGATATAATGGTCTTGTTTTCGATTACTCTGTTTCACTAAATGAAATGTTGAATTACTTATTTAATGTATGAAGTTGTTGAGTCTTTTGTACCAATTTGTTCCTCACTTATATCATTTGAATTTGACCGTGGATTCGTAGGGTAAACTTACTCCTCCATGGCACCTGATCCAGTTTCTGGATTTTCAGAGGTCTGTGTTTATCCAATATTCACCAGATTTGTATATGCACCATGAACATACTAAATATTTATACTTGGTATGTGAGTTTCTATATCAAATTAAAAAACAATGGCAAATTGATAAGTAGGACAGTAAAATCAGCAATCTATGATGGGTTAGCCGTCCCTTACAACTTAACAAACCAACCGTAAGTTAAAGAGGATGCATATATATTTATTTGGCAGCTGAACACAGGCCTTATACCTATCTATTGATTAAATAACATGGAATACAATTACATTACGATAAAGCATACTCTCTGTGTACTTTGCAGAATACATTACATTATTTTGTAATTTATCCAAAATTTGGTTCAGTGTTAATTTTCTACTAAAATGCAATTGCAGTTGTCTTTTGGAAATTAACTTTTGATATAAAATTAGTAATTTAGTCATATCATCAGATCATACGTAATTGTTGTTATGATTTATCAGAACCGTATATAATTCATATAGACATTGGCATAAAATCATTATTTTTCTTAACAGGGCAACTTCTATATTATCTAGGATCTGACGTAATTTCATTATTTAATTTCACGGCTCGATATTTTTCGGGTTTTTTCCCTAGAAAAACAAATCTTACAAGCTTCTCTAAAATTGAAATGAAAGGAAACAAGAATTCAAATACAAGGTCGCTGTCTAATTTGATTAATAGAGCACAGAATGTTATTTCAATGCTTCGGCATCTTCATATCTTTTGGAAAACGAATTTCTTTTTTTTGTTGAAAATCTTATACGGGAGTTTTGCTCACCTGTTGCAGTGTTTCACTTCAGATCACGTACGGGATAGTATCTAACAAATCATTGCCAAATGGATTGGCAAGGCATTAACCGCTTCCTGACCTATAACGCGTATTTACTTTCTGTTATTTGTACATATTTTAACACTCCAAAACATCAAACTGTGATTTGTAAATGTTTCGGAAAATGTATTTTACCGGTAGCAAAGAGATATGTAGAGGACATTGTTGATAATGAATACGTATGTTTTAACTATTAACTAGTGAATCTGAAATATGTCGTATCAGATGCAGAATATAGGTGCTTACGATATCTGTAAGACATGATGTGTTGAGTTTATTGTTGTTTAACGTCCCACTCAAGAATCTTTCACTCATATGGAAACGTCACCAAATGTCGGTGAATGGCTTCAAATTTTGGCCTATGCTCGGCACTTACGGCCATTGAACAGTGAGGGTTCTTCAACGTGCCGACACCTACTGTGACACGGGACCTCTAGTTTTACTGTCTCATCCGACAGACAGGAAACCAACCTGCCGCCGGCTGGACTCGAACTCAAGACCTCACGATCAAGAGTCGAGCGCGGTATCGACTGAGCCAGGTCGGCTCTGATGTGTTGAGAAACAATATGTGTCCCGTCATGCGCCATAGGTCTGGTAAATATTGCCAAATCTCGCTCATAATATAACAGGTCTGAGATCTCATTAGTTTTAAGCAACATACCAACTATGATTGGAATTTAAGGAAAAAACACTGAAATTTCACAGAGACCAAAATGTGGCGACCAGAAGAAGGACACAGGGATAAGTAAAATGAACAAACATAATATGACAAATATGACAAATATGATAAATTCTAGCAGGGTTCATTTAGATGTTTATTACATGAAGTTAATGAATGGAATCTTTGACGTTACTCATCAACACCAAATAACACCATCGATACGTAAATAAATTATGGATGCAAACTAACAAAATATTATCAAAATTAGGCCCAGATTTCCAGGGTTAAACGCAATATTATTTCTGAATTTTGTAGTCTAACAAATTCAGATGACAAAATAAAAAAAGGCAGAATTACCAAGGTTACATAGTTAAGTACATTTTGTAGTGTTCACTATTGTCGTATTACTGTACATGTATTTTGGTTATGGTTTTTTCTTATTTTCTTCACAGACATGTTGATTGAGACCATGCAATATATTAATAGGACATTTGGCTATAATTAAATTATTGGTCACTGATACAGCATGTGTATTATATTAAAATAAAAATGTTATCCCGGTAACTCATAATACAAAGATTACTGTCTCCATTCTTTACATTGATTTTGAAAGATAATTGAATTTTTGCTAAATCACGTGAATCATTTCATTTGTTTCCATGTCAGTTACATGAGAAAAATAATTGGTATCTATATAAAAATAATATCAACTTTGTTCAGTGATGTTCAAATGTAGGTCACGAAATGGCGTCAACTTGGCTAAATTTGATGAATGCAACGATTAGAGTACATATGTACTATATACAGACATACGAAAGTAGCATAAGTACTGTTTACGGATTTATATATATATATATATATATATATATATATATATATATATATATATATATATATATATATATATATATATATATATATATATGTGTGTGTGTGTGTGTGTGTGACCAGTCAACAGGGGATTTGTACTCCTATATTGCATCTTATTTCACCTATGGATTTTCAGAGGTCCGTGTTAGTCCAATGTTGTTCACCAGATTTGTACTTTTGTATCCTGGACATTCTGAAGATTAATACTTAGTTATCTGTAATTTTTAGATAGATAGATTAATAGATATATAGATAGACTAGATATCTAGTGATATATGGAAAGATAGGTAGAGTGACAGAGACAGAGATAGATAAGTAAATAGATACCTACAAAGTTAGACAGACAGACAGATAGATAGATAGATAGATAGATAGATAGTTAGATAGATAGATAGATAGATAGATAGATAGATAGATAGAGTAGTTGGATAGAAAATGAAGTAAATACTACACAGAGCAGGCAAGTTCTAAACTTGAAACACGCCATAAGAAAACATCTGCATGCTAAACGTAGATATTTCTACATAAGATAAATTTGATGACGAAAGCAATGTGTGTAAAATGCAGTGAAAGCAGCTTATACATAAGCAGGTAACATGCATATCTCCTTTGAAATATTAAATTTCGGGTTATAGATCAAAAATGGAATAATCTATACGATGATGGCAACCATGAGTTAAAATGAAAGACAGAAAGAAAGATGGGACGATAAAATGGCAGACAGATAGATTAATAGATTGAGTAGAAAGAGATGAAAATGAACTAAAAAAAATATTGATAGTTAAAAATAAAGACAGAAAAGGATAAATAGATAGATAGATAGATAGATAGATAGATAGATAGATAGATATAAAGATAGACTGAAAAAGTTAGTTCGATCAATCATATATCGATAGATAGATAGATAAAATAGAGGTTAATATTATGCCATGGATAAAGATTAAAGAATGCATTATTTCATTTTATATTGTTGCACACTCGTCCATCATTTTACATATTCACAAGATATAGTAATCACAGTTTCATAAACGTATATATTCTGACAAATTATGAAATGTACATATTGAATTGTCAGTTTCATGGTCAAAGGGGATTTAGTTTCCTCTAATGTAAAAGAGTGGATTATTGCTATTGATGATTCCCATACATGAAATTGATATGGATATGATTAATTACAACTTTGTGTATATGGAAATGTTGCATGTCAGTTTTGTGAAAAAATTTGTATCAGAGGGATCAATAGTTGCTTTTTCTATTTCTCGGGATATATTATCGTACGGACACTCTATGTTGAATCCTTTGTGAAAAAAAGTCCATTGCAATGATTCATACCAGCTTTAATTCCACTTTAGAAAAAAAAGAAGAATGTAATTTATCCGTGAATGTGAGCCGTGGTGATCTATCTCAATTACGATTGTCTAGGTTCTTAATTTGTATATTGACAAGGAATTCGTTACGTAAAGAAGTGATATAATCACGGTGATAATAGTCTATTGTCCGTTTTGAAATATCATGATACAACTGAAACTGATAATAGGGCTAATCTCGGCGCTGTTTATCATGTCAGGGCGCGTTGCCTTATATTGACATCATCCGCATTTGTGTAAATATTGTTTTTTTGGTCGGACTCAGATTTCCAGACTTTCCTAATCTTCGTGAACACAATGTGCGTCGCTGTTCCGATCTAAGAAAATGAAATTAACATGATGTTTATTTTTTCCAGATATGTACTTTTGATATTTATGGTCGATTTTCAGCCAGTTACGTTCAGTGAAACTGATAAACATGTAGCTAAGAAGACGTTCGTGCCTTTATTGGTTGAAGGTTTTATATTTATCCTATTGCTCTTACCCCAATGAAATACTATTATAGTAAACTGCAGCATCCTATATAGTTTATTATAGTACAAACTGTAATTTGCTATAGTAAAAACTAATTGTCTTATAATGGAAACGTTGATTTATGGTTGTAACAGCTTCTATTTATTATTACAAACCCTTTTATTTACTTTATTAATACGTTTATTTACTATGGTAAAGCAATACTTTACTTTACTATTCCGCAGCTCAAGTAAGCATAGTACGCTATTTTACGTTTATAGTTTTTTGTAGTAGTTTTGTTAGGTTAGAGGTCAAAATTTGTATCTAACATGTTTTTTGTCGGCTCCCCAGGGTATTTTTGTTTCGTTGGATGGCCAGTTTTTAATGGCGGTGGAGAGAACCCGGTTACAGACCATAGGCCTCCCGTCAGTAAACGGGCAAACTCTTTCACAAAACCACAATAGATTCCCGCGCACAGGGTAGGTAATGATAAGTTAATCAATATGAATTCAATATACAGTAAAACCTGTATATAGGGGCCACGAAATAAGTAGTTGGAACCAAAATTCCAGTTACTGGGTTTATGTATAACCTCTGGAATTCAAACGGTCCATCACCAGTGGCAACGTAACAGTGGTTAGATTATTATCAATATAATATCAATATTACAGATTTGAAAACAAAAGTAAAAAAAAATGCCACAGACGATTATTTCTGTTAAAAACAAGTAATGGATTATTTATCATTTAAAACATCTCAGATACCAAAGTATAAATCTTTAGGATGTCCAGGACATGTACATGACGTCATAGCACGAGCTGTTCACTTATAGACAAGGAAATATTAAATTAGTAAAATACTATCAAACAATGTAACAAGTGTAAACATAAATGATCTTTTAACAACGTGATTCGGCATTTGTCTTTAGTTCGGCACCAACGCGCTGACTAGTGACGTCATACATAATAAACAAATATATCGTTTCAGAGATCCATCGACATATCACGCTCTGTGATGTGACTTTCACCACCACGCGACAGATTATCAGCTGATTAATTAATACAAAATGTCCGACAATGGGACTGATTCATGTACTGTGTGATAACCGATAACGTTTGTGCGGTACTAGTATCTCCAATATTGATGGAACGTAACTCTACGTAATCTTCCCGCTGAAATGACGTTAGCGCGGGATATCGCCTTCATGCGTCATTCAGTCACTAATAGAAATTATATATATCTTAGAGTTGTTGGCTAGGTGTATACTCCTGGCTTGACTTATCAAGTTTACATCAGTGTCAGTGACGGCGTATCATAGACCTAAATACGCTTCAGTTGTAGGTTCATATTTTGGGGGGAAATTGATTCATTCATATCTCATCCATTCACAGATATTTATCTGGCTTATTTTTTTCTCAATGGAATCCGATTTACAATATGGTACCACATATCAGAACTTGCTTTTTTATTCCATATTCCACCATGGTTTACTTTGTATTTACCCTAAATTTTCTCAAAGTCACATGATTAGTGCTCTGTACTTTGTGATCCATTCCGGATCTTGGAAACGCCATATTATAATGAGATACAAACCATACGTACCGTGTGATTCTCATTATAAGATAGATATCATGCATTGTAAATACCTTCTAGTTTAAAATCATTGTGTAAAACGACGTATTATTACAAATGCTTGTATTTTTGCATTTTTCTTGGTTTATAATGTATTTGTTTCCCTAAATCTACCCATTAAAACCAGGGAACTGTAGTCTTTGTTCCAGTCCGGTCGTCCGATCAATGTTCTAGTTCAGGTTTTGTAATTGCTCACCGTTTACTTAATATGTGGTTGGGGGCATATATAATTGATTCATTTAATTTCATTTAACCTTGATTAAGAATAGTATTTTCCGCCACACTAAACATGTTTTCTGTTACCAGTTTTAATGGTGGAGGAGAGAACCCGGTTTCCCGGGAAGAGATCACCGGGCTTCCGCAAGTAAACTGGCAAACTTTCACACATATATTAGCCTAGGTTCCCGCGGAGCTCGAATCCGCGCTGACCAAAAGTGAGAGAATACTTGGTTCAAAGGCGATGCTCTAACCACATGGCCACGGAGGGCCCGCTTAATATCATACAACCACTGTTACTGTTACTACTATTACTACTATTACCACAACAACAACAACAACAACAACAACAACAACTTCTACTACTACTACTAAATTTTTAACTAAATAGAACAATAATTATTACCAGGATAATTATTGAAAGGAAAAGAACCCGGATTTATTCAAGAAACATAAGATGCACACAATCACTATATGTAAATCCCCATATTTCCAAACCAATGAAGCTAATATTTAACCAGCGTTTATGTATGAATGCAATTACTCATAAAAATAATCGATATTTTATCCAAGTTTTGTTTTTTCACCTGCAAAACTATTCAAAGAACTTGACGTGTATTGTGATTGCTTAAGATTCATTTAAAAGCAAACATTAACTTTATTAAATGCAAATGTTAGAATATTTGATATTTCCTTTGCCATTTTTATTGATTAAATTGATAACGTTACTTAATCATGCAATATGATGTACTAGATTGTTGGAACTTCCTTGTGATAAGAAACAAGAAATTGTTTCTGGATATATGTATTTCCGCTTGACGCAATGAATGCATCATGACGTGTGAGATATCATATTTCCATAAAATTATTTCTTTATAATGGGGTTAGAATGTGTAATACTTTAAAAAGCAGTCCTAGGTAATACAACACAAGGTCAAAAAGGTCAGCAGGTCATGAGTCGGGTGAAGTCTTGGAATAAGTTATTTGCCGTTTTGTCGACATAATTCAGCATTTATAGTGCAATTAAATCAATCAAACCCGGATATATTGAAATGGAAGGGGTATAAGTTTTCTTTCAAATAAAGAGGGATTTAAAAATTGTTGGGTTATTATGATAATAAAGAAATTTGCAAGGTGAATAAAAGTTATTTCAAATAATGCGGGAATTCAATGAAACAGGGCTCAATATAAGGGGTTTCGACTGAAGTTATTTCAACGACATTCAAAGCAAATCTTTATATGACGTTATACTAGCAACCATATCATGTATTCTTTCAACTGATGAAGTCTTATTGACAGAAACGATTATTTTGGGCATTTGTTTAGGTCCCTTTGTGCAAAACTATATTTTTTGTACTATGTTTATAATACGAATATTGAGTGTTGAGCCTCATATATAAGGATTTGCCTTTTTTGAGACGTATTGCACTCTTTTTCAACATAATCTTCTTCAGTTTTGTTTGTTTGTTTGTTGTTTAACGTCAAGAAACGTCATCAAATGCCAGTAAAGGGCTTCAAATTTTGACCTATGACCTGCGGCCATTGAACAGTGAAGGTTTTTTAGCGTGCCGACACCTACTGTGACACGGAACCTCAATTTTTACTGCCTCAGTCTGAAGGACAGGAAGCCAACCAGCCGCCGGCTGAACTCGAACTAACGACATCACGATCAAGAGTCTAGCGCGCTACCAGCAAGGCCGGCTCAATCTCCTTCAGTGTCTGTACACTTTTGCCAGCCACGTTTATGAGCCTCAATGCCACATTTAAAGAAGTGCCTTTCTTGACAGTCCAGTAAGTCCTCCACTGCATGTATTTGACTGGAAATAGGTATCGGAAATGGCATTTTACCAGTTTTGGGAATAGAGATTGAGAGATGTCTGATGGAGCGAGATCAGTTGAGAAATGGGATGTCAAATCAAACAAAGAAATCACTTTTATATCTAAAATATAATTTTGTGATTTTTTAATCATTTTGTCACATATAAGTATTTTTTATAAAACACATTTCCCAATTTCTTGGTTTATAATTATGTTGTAATGCAGGGTATCATTTTAAAAGAAGAAATATTGAAACGTTGGATGTAAGTTATTAAGCGAAAACTGTAATCGTGCCTGTTAATTAAGATGTTTACGAGTCATTTATAAAATTTAAATGTAATTGAGTAGTTGCAGTTGGTGTAGTTGTAATATATTTCGTCGAATAGCATTTATACAAAAAAGCAATATTTGAGAAAGTTGACACTGATCTTCGTAAATACTGCTTTATACCCAAAAATATAACATTGCTGCATATTAATCAAGGATAAACAGAAATCAAAGAAATTATATCACTCGTTCAGTTTTTATCACGGAAATAATACAACAAACAGTTTATTTAACATACGCAAAGGTTTTGTTGGCTAAACCAGCGCACAAGAAAATTCCAATAACGGTTAAATCAATACAATATGAGATTAAGCTCGTTACTTCTGTTACATGTTTTCATTTTTATATCAAAAGTATGTTTTATTGTTGATATGCATGTACCTTAAAAGATATTTGGCAAACGAAGTGGTATTCATTCACTGAGAGAGAGAGAGAGAGAGAATAATGACGATGAAGTTGGTAATCAGTGGAATGAGAGAACAATTTTGAAAGGCATTACATGAGAGAGAGAGAGAGAGAGAGAGAGAGAGAGAGAGAGAGAGAGAGAGAGAGAGAGAGAGAGAGAGAGAGAGAGAGAGAGAGAGAGAGAGAGAGATGAGAGAGAGAGAGAGAGAGAGAAGAGAGAGAGAGAGGACGATCACACCAAATTATTGGAATGTTTTCCCATCGTAAATTTTCCACATTTAAGTAGTAACATCCCACAGTCAGCCGTATATGGAGTTTATATTTTACAAATGTGAAAAAAATATATCCAGGGCGTGTTCAACATATGAACATTTCATATACAGATGTAAACTACTCACTGACAAATTATTGACACAGGGATTTCGAAAACCGCGTTTGATGTCAGCGTTTCGCAAATTTTACGATCGGTATAATAGTCTTGTTTCACTAAGTGAAATGTTGAGAGAGACATCTGTAAAAATTGTGACGAGGATTCGTTCCTCACGTATTTCATTTGGACTTGACTGTGGACTCACGGCGGGTGTGACTGGTCGACAGGGAATGCTTACTCCTCCATGGCACCTGATCCCACCACTTGGTTTCCAGAGGTCCGTGTTTGTCCATTTTTGCCGGATTAGTATCTGTGTCCTGGACATTTATAAAGATTTATACTTTGGTATCTGAGATGTTTTATATTTGAATACCACATAATATGAATTGAATGTATTGTGTTAACGGTACAGAATTTGAAATGTAAATACAAAAGTTGCTTTCTTTAATTTGTCTTTCTCAAAATCTACGCAATAAACACAAAACAATTCTCATTCTCTTTATTCTCTTGCTTATTTTCTGTCAGTAAAATGTATTATTCGGACAAAAAATTTCAATAGATTTCACTGAACAAATGCTTTAACACGTGTACAAATATATTCCTTTGAAATAAATTAATGCTTAAGAGGTTAAGTGTTTTGACCGAAATGATAGTGATAACAAATTTGTAAACAAATTACTTTCACCTTGCATGCTTTTAGGAAAATATATGCATTGCTTGTTCCCTCTTCGTTGGTTAAATAAAGATATAATTTCAGAATGTCCTATTATATTGAAGTGTTATGGGAATCATTAATCCCAGCTGTAATATCTTAATATAAAAATCTCAGATACCAAAGTATAATTCAATAGGATGTCCAGGACATAGATACAAATCCGGTAAATGTGGACAAACACGGACCTCTGGAAACCAAGAGGTGGGATCAGGTTGGAGGAGTAAGCATCCCCTGTCGACCGGTCACACCCGCCGTGAGTCCACAGTCAAGTCCAATGAAACACGTGAGGAGTGTATCCTCGTCACAATTGGTACAGACGTCTCAACAACCGCCAACGAAAAGGGCAACTCAACATTTTCACTTAGTGAAACAGAGTAGTCGCAAACAAGACTATTATACCGACCATAAAATTTGCGGAACGTTGACATTAAACGCGATATCCCTGTGTCAATAATTTGTCAGTGAGTAGTTTACCTCTGTATATGAAATCTTCATATGTTGTGCACGCCCTGGCATATCGGATCATTTGTGAAATATAAACTCATATGCAGGTGAGTGAGGGATATTACTACTTAAATGTGGAAAATTTACGATGGGAAAAGCCGAAATCGTCGCGTTTATCGTATAGCTTGGTTGCTAATTTCCCGTCTGTGTTGATATTAAGTAAAATTTCTAAGTATGAAGCGTGTGTACTTATTCTGTATCTTTAATTTCTAGTTCGCTGGGATATATCGCATTGACATATGTATGAAAAATTGTCATTATTAATTGACAAAACGTCGTCGATATATCTAAATGTCAAATTAAAGGACACCGCTAACTTTTTCTTCTTTTGATTCAGCAGTTTTCTGAATGACGTCTGCTTCGTATGAATAAAGGAACAGGTCGGCCAATAAAGGAGCACAATTGGTTCCCATAGGAATGCCGACAGTTTGTTGAAAGACCACGTCTCCGAACATTACAAATATATTGTCTATTAGACATTCCAGCATGTTGTTTTTTATATCAACTTCAGTATACTTATGTGTACAGAGTGGTATTTGACGATTATCCTGATAGCCAATCACTAGATATTTAAATTTTCGGGTACCACCTTTAGTGAAAAAGCAGTTTGTCTATGATGCTAAAAAGCCTTTCTTTTAATTTTTTTATGTGGAATTAGTGTAAAGAGTTGAGAAATCATAAGTTTTGATACTGTGAATTCAGAAAAATTATGTGCCTTCAAATTTTCTAAAAGCTGTTTAGAATTTTTAAGTATCCACATCTGATTTACACCGCTTTGGAATAAGCAACTGTACAGTATTTTTGAAGTTTCTCCTTAACAGCTGTCAATATTTCTTGTAAGGAGTAAAGATAAGGTTTGGTAGAACATTTGCTGGATCCTGCTATGTATCTTTGCTTATATGGGTTTTTAATGAAGTTTAGGTATCCAGTATAAATGTGGTAGCTCGAAATCGTCTCCGTTGTAGGTATATCAAATGAGTGTAATACGGACACACGTGATTTTTGAAGGATCTCGTCCTTTGAAAGTGAGCTACGTGTGTATGTAGGATTTCCAGAATTCGTGGCAAACCCAAGTTCTTCTAATAAACAATTATAGTAATGTGCCTTAAAATAAAAACTATATTATTTGAGGCTTTGTCTGAGGTACCAGTACATATTGGTCATGTAACCTTCCAGTTCAGTTACTACTTCTGGATCATTAAATACAGAGGGATAACGTGATTTTCATAGTCCCTTTAAGTTTTCGAATACGAGATTTTATCAACCATCGTATGGCTTTCAGCCATTCAGACAAAAAGTGTCTGGTTCTACGTCTTCATGTTTGGCCCATCGTCTGGCATAATCTTCGACAGAAAAATAACTAAACTGAATTGACGCCAATTAAAAGGAACGGGCTTCCCGGTATTTAGTTGGCCCCTTAAAATAAGATTTTTGAGGCTTTCATTTTTCAACAATAGAAACGTCGCCGGTAATGACATGCCCGATAGTATTGTATTGGAAAGGAGATGAAGCACATGAACATGTGACAGTGTTGTGTATGGATGTCTAGGCACTGCAAAACCTGTTTGTAATTGAATAGCTTGGATGCGATGCTAGGTGTATAGCTATATGAAATGCAAGGCGTGCTCTTCAGTTTAAACGAAACGAAGTATCTTCTGTTGCGCCATCTCTCTGATATTGACAAGCAATGGCATTCAGTAAGTGAAGGACATGATAGAGACTCAGTTCAGTACTCATTGTTTTGCATTTTACGAGGAAAATATTGAGATTGGTCACACAAACTACATATTTGTAAACTTAATGTTTTACTTTGATTTTACGTTAAAATTAGACAGCAACATTTTAACTTGTAAAGGCAAATATTATACAACTTCTGACTTTGTAATAGACCTATATCAGGCTAGGATTTACCGATCTGAGAATAATTACTTAGGGGGCTTGATAAACCTGATAGTAATATATTTCAATGTCTCCAAATGTCTTAATCATTACATGAATAATACTACTCATTTCATTTCATTGTTGATAACTAAACAGGGAAATAGTTGTTGCGTACCGGACATATCCTGTAGTAGTTGTTGTTGTTGCATTGTTGTTTCACGTCCCACTCAAAAATTTTCACTCATATGGATATGTCATAAAATGCCGGTGAAGGGCTTCAAATTTTGGCCTCTGCTCGGCACTTATGGCAATTGAGCAGTGAAGGTTTTGTTTTCGTTTTTATCGACACCTACATCGACACAGGACCTTGGTTTTTTCTCTCTCATCCGAAAGACAGGAAAACCCAGCCGCCTCCACATAAGCTCGAACAGCGACCCAACGGTTGCGAATCGAGCACTCTACTGCAGAGCCACGACGGCTCTCAACTAATATTGCAAAGCCTTATTGCAATAGTGGTAAAATGTTCCAAACATTTCGGCCACTATTGTAAATATCATAAACATAATACCAAATTTATAATGTTCAAGACGATTGTTTCCTTCAACTAGACTTCATTACTTGAGCTCCAATTTAAAATGTATATGCATTTTCTAAAGAGAAAGTGGCACTATACAAGGTCAAATATAAATCTAAAAGCATAGCAGAAATCCGTCTAAGAGTAACCTCTGTAAAAAGATGACTATCTTAGCTTTAGAAAACGTTGGAATTTAAATGGTGTTATGAGTGTAAAATGGTACTTTAGTATAAGATTATCAGCTGGTACACTTTATTACAATAGTCTGTGGTTGAAATTGCCGGACAACTGCTGCCACTATTGTATCGTTTTGCGAAAAAACCAGTAAATTAAACAGTAAAGTAAACTTGAGTGAGTGAATTTTGCTAAATTCTATTTAAACATGTTTTTTTTTTGAAGCTGATAACTGAGTAAATTTTCATGGAAATAATGTTCATGTTTCCGTTGTAGTATCGACGTTGTCGTAGTAACCTGTATATCACTACAGTATGTTCTTATTGACGAGAAACCGCGATGGCACAATTGTAATGTTCCGGATTAAAGACACCTACAATGTTTTTGCTTTCACAACGTACTAAAGAGAGAGAGAGAGACTTCCCTCTCCGCTAAACAACGAACTTTCATTCCGCTAAACAATCAGTTTTCCTCTCGCCAAACACAGTGTTCGTTCCGCAAAATAACGCCTCCAGCGCAAAATAGCAACTTTTTTGTTCACTCTGCTTAACAAATAGTTTTTGCATGTTTCTAAAACACTATAATTATCTTTGCCGAGAGGATTATGTTTTATTCGGGTTTGTCTGTCTGTGTACAAGATTTTAAAAAACTATAAAATGAAATTTCACGAAATTTGACCCAGAAGTGGGATTTCACCTTTATTTGAAATTATCACATTTTTAAAAGATTTTAGGTCAAGTTTATGTGTGATTTTAGAGAAAAAAAATGATAACTTGCAATCATATATACCGTCAAAATACACCGAAATTTTTTTATATATACCTCCCAAGTAACAAAATAAAAACTGGTTATAATGAGTAGGTGGTCTTTATATGCAGGTTCAATAAAGTTGAAATATAAAACATATGGATTAAAACACTGGCCTTTATAGACATAAAATTGTTATATAAAGGTGATATTTTGTGACACAAACGGTCCTTAAAACATGGTTTCACTGTGCTTATAACTCAATCAACATTCTTATTAACAATACCTTCAGAAAGCTGTTGGAGTATTCAGCTTAAAAGAGAATGTTAGTTCGTTAATTGGACATCGACAGTTTATGACAATAAATGCATATTTTCGACTAAAGATACGGTTTTTTTTTTAGAATATTGTTCAAAGTTCTTTAATACAATAATATCAGTGAACTTACACTTAAGTGTTTATAATGGCACAAAAATGTCATAAACAAAAGATGTGTATCCATTGCTTCAAGAAAACATGTGCCTTAATGGATATATGCGCTTTCATAGTGCACCCCAGTTACAATATTTATTAAAATTTCCGATCATTTTAACAAATGTATTGTCCGATTTACATAAGATAGCGGGGCGAAGTAGCCTGTTGATTATCATACGGATGATTCTTCTCACTTTTCGGTTATGGCAAGCTGCACTGGAAAAACGTTTCATTCCTCACTGGATACTTGTAGACATGTGTAATTTCAATATTTAAGCTTTACTACCTAATATTTAAACTCGCCGAGGTCAAAAAAGGGTTCACGAGACTCCGCCCCGCCAAGTTATGTGGATTTAACTGTAATACCTTATTATAATAGCGGTTAAGTATTCCAAACATTTCGCACACTATTGTAATGATTTATTACAATAGTGTTTGAAATTGCAGAGCAACTGCACCCACTATTGTAATAATTTATTACAAAAGTGGTTGAAATTGCCCAGGAAACGCGTCCACTATTGTAATAGTTTATTACAATAGTTGTTAAATTGCCGGACACCATAACCACTATTAATAGTGAATGTTATTACAATAGTGGTTATAACACCGGGCCACAAAAGTTGTATTCACGTCACAATATATCTTCGGCATATATTGATATTTTGGCGTCATATTTCCTAAATCGAGTCATTTTCTATATCTAACTTTAAACTAGTAATTTGTGCAGTGTGCACCAACTTATTATGCTGTATCTCGTCTCTCCTGACGAATACTACTTTGGTATCTGTGATATACTAGCGGAAAAAAGAAACGCAAGTTTAATTTCGATAGTTATTATTTTACCTGATTCATTGATGATTAGTTCATTGTTTGGGTTTCTCGATTATTTCATCATTACTGCAATACATTTTGATGATTTTTGTTGTCCTATCAGAGACGGTGTTTTCGTGAATAGCGTTAAAACAAGAGTACCCTACGCCGTTTCCTGATTCAAATCAGTAGTGTGTGCCCCACCCCTGACTTCAGTTGCTGCTCTTACTCTTCTTAACATTGACCCCATCAAGGTGTTTATTGTCCTTTGAAGTATTTTTTTCCACTCCTGAATAAGGGCCTGCGTAAGTTGAGCGACGTTATATGGGACGTTGACGCGCTTCCTAAACCTCCTGTTCAGCTCGTCCCACAAATGCTCGACTGAGGACAAATATGGACTGTATGGTGGCCAATCAAGAACTGGGACGTTGTTTTGAGCCAGAAATTCGCGATAAACCCTAGCAACACGGGGTCTAACTTTGTCCTGCTGCAACGTAAGGTTGCGTTGATGGATAAGAGAAAGGATGTGTGGTCTCAAGACCTGATCCCGATATGTTACTGCTGTAAGATTGTCCACGATTGGTATCCCTGCCCATATCAACAGATCCTCCCGCGAATCTGTCGCTTTCCGTTACGTCAGAATATCGCTCACCACGACGTCGATGTACACGTTGTCGTCTATCTGACCAGTAAAGAGGGAAGCGAGATTCGTCATTGAACAGCAAGCGCCTCCAATAGGCCAAACGAAATCAATTAGGAGCATGTGCAAGCAGCCACTGCATTCGACATTGGTGCCGCCTCTGCGTAAGTGGCGAACCAACATAGGGACGTCGTGGCCTTAAATGAAACGCCCGCAACCGATTCGTAACCTTTCTTGGACACACTGGCCAACCATGAGTGCCGACAACTTGGCGTGGCGTCTCCGTCGCCCTCTGAAATCGGTAACGGAGGTGCGAGAGACGTATGCCTCTATATTGACGTCGCCACGTAACGCGCGGGCCTCCACTCCTGGTGCGGTCATTTAATCTCCCTGTGGCTCTGATACGCCCAACTAAAAGGGATATTGTTGTCTCATGTACACCATATTGTTGGGCTACATGACTTTGCCAATGCCCCTGTATTATCAGAGCAATGGCCCTACCCTTGTTGACTTTATGCATTTAGAAAAGAAATGTTGTGTAGCCGATCTGTACTGTTCCAATGTTCGATTTGTAATGATTTACCAGCACATATGTTGCAGGAGTACCCCGGATGGATGCACGCTTTCTTGAAAAAACTGCTGTAAGCATGCAACGTCGAGTGGGGTCACGGTCGGAGGAATTTTAACTAAAGAACATTTTCACAGTGCACGGAGGTAGCTCAGTGTCAAATTTAATTAAATTTCGTCCACGTGTCTAAAAGTTGTATTACAAAAACCGAACTTGCGTTCTTTTTTTCCGCTAGTATATATATTTGCACTCATTTCCTCTCCGCAGCAATTTTATCGATCATGGAAACGATAATTTAGAGGCATTGAACGAAATTATAGGTTAATATGTGTATTATATATTGCGGTATTTAGTCAAGAACTTCCAAAATATAGCTTTAACCAGAAGACAATCACTCAATTGCTTATCAAACTATTTTCATCACGTGAGTTTGATTTCATATCGGAAATGTGTTATTGATATGATCTACAGGCGGTCACAAAATGTTTTCACACGTCTAGACAACACAGCGTTTCACTTCTATTCCATATCGTGTTTACTCGTCTCATTATATTTCTGTGATCCCAAAAGACATTCTAATCTGATGAACATCAACAATGATGGAAGGCTGAGTAAATGTTGTTTTGCATTTTCAATTTAACGCCCATTTAAACACATCACAAATTGCGTTAGCTACTAGTGTCAAATGGTATTTCGATCAACTGAAGAAGCGTCACAATGCATCTTTGTAAATTGGGCAGATATACGTGTTTATAAAGTTTTAAGATCTTATTTGTTATTGGACTTACGTTGAACTCATGACTTACGACTATTCGATAAAACGTGGCCTCAGATTACAGGATCGCTTGGTGTTACTTTAAAGACTAGAGACTGGGATCACGTAATGCTACGTAACAGAGCAGATCCCAGGATCATAATGTTATGTTACAGTTCATATGTTTCAGGCTAGGTCCCGTAATCACTAAAAGTTACGTTACACACCAGATCCCAGGATTACTAAATGTTACGTAATAGCTGATAAAACGGGCCCATGGAACTCAATAAGACCCAACATGGAAATATGAAATTTCATTGCTTGGAACACGTACTTTCTGATAAAGTCAACGCTGTCACATAAGCATGTCCGTTTCATAGGAATAGACTCCATGGAGAAAAGGGTACGCTAAGTGCAAGAATGGAAACGAAATGTGAAATTTAGCTATAATATAAATACTCGTTCTAGGGAACTTTTGACTTGCACTCGAAGAGGAGAAACACATGATGTTTACGTACATTTCTCCCAGTTCTTATGTAATGGTTTCTGTCACTCGAACATGTTTAAAGCAATAACTTTCCGGCTTCATTCTGAAGGATCTATTTTCTTTTGTATCGATTTCTTCTGACATTTTAAGAAAAACTTTTAATGATCATAGAAAGTGAGACATTATTCACAAAATAACTCACGTCTACCCACGAAAACTGTCAAGATGACATAAGATATTATTGCAATTCAAACTTTTTTCTTGTTTTCCACACATTTTATTTTTGACACTGATTTGTCGAATATTTGCAGAATATTTGATGCAATGATTCGTGTTTCATATATTGATATAAAAAATTACCATTGTTAAAGATTTTCAAGACAGTAGGTATTAACATTAGATCAAATAAGTGTATCTATGGCACATGTTTCACAATGTTTTGTGTACAAGTTAGTATCTCGGTTTTGACCTAGATAAAAAAAACAAGACGATGACGCTCTGCAATATAAATACCGTAAATACCAAAGCATTAATCTTCAAGATGTCCAGGACATATATACAAATCTGATAACATTGGACAAACACAGACCTCTGGAAATCTAGAGGTAGGATCGGGTGCCATGGAGGAGTAAGCAACCCCTGTTGAGTGTAGACCGGTTTGAATAACTTTTGGATCTTGAAATATTAATCTTAATTTTACATAACGTACACAGTGTGTGTGTGTGTGTGTGTGTGTGTGTGTGTGTGTGTGTGTGTGTGTGTGTGTGTGTGCACGCGCTCGTGAATGAGTGTTTGTTTTTTAGATTATTTCTTCCTGTTCTACCATTCCTACTTACTGTTCTATTTATCCTCACATAATTTCACACTCGATTTACCAGTATTTTGATGAGGCTCGGAATAACCTGATTTCTAATGCAATTAACAGTGTTAGCATCATAACGTAATTGTATCTATTAAAAATAAATATGCACAATAGTTCCACAAAACTTCTTTGTAGTAATTTGTTTTTATAGTTTCACCTCAATAACTTAATGAAATCGCAACTACGAAGTTTACAATTCGTTTTGTTCATCTTATAATTAAATCGACTGTACACTTGTTGGGATGAAGATATCTTCTGCAGCTGTATAACTGTCTTTTGTGGAGCCTCGAATTGAAATGAAGAAAGAAAATATCGTGTAAAAATATACTTACAGTACTATTGGATATAGAATTTTGCATTTTGAATGGTGTTTTAATGGTGGAGGAGAGAATCCGGTTACAATGTACCCGGAACAGATCACCGGCCAAGGAAACTGGCAAACTTTTCCCACAAAATTCAGCTTAGGTTCCAGGGGGGTCGACCTTCGCTAACAAGAAGTATGAAACTCCATGGTTCAAAGCGTGGTGCTTTAACCACTCTGACACGGAACTTATAGAAAGTACTAACAGGATGTGAAATTAGATTATTTGAACATCAATTGTTTGTTTGATTATTGTGATATGTTACTGTTTATCGTATCCGCCTAAATTAAAAGATACATAAAATGCAAATGTTTTCTTTTTACGTTTCTTTTTTGCGATACGGGGATTCGATTTTCAATCTCATCGGAGATACCCATGACTGTTCTTTCTCATAGAGCGTTTTACGCTACTTTTGTAAAAAAAAAAATAACAACTATGACACCGTACTGAGAATCGAACCTGTCCCTCAGTTTTCAAGACAAAGACTCTACTAACTACTAGACCAATGGAAACAGTCTTGACTGTAACTTAACTAAAACAATCATAGCATGCAATAAATTGCAATATATAGGTTTACCATTCCTGAATGAGGACATGTTGTAATGGGTCAAGTTAAAGTATATAAAGAAGGTAAGATATGAAAATTAAATGAGAATAAAAGGATATAAACCGGACTGGTGTGGTACTGACTACTAACAAACATTAAATAAACATTTAGAATTATAGGCTTCACGTTTACAAAAAGAGAGAAAAAGCCAACAACCGATTTTTTAAGAATGCCTGATTTCGTTGAAATACACATGTACATGTTTATTTACCATACGATTATGTACAGGAATAGTCTGCCTTGCGCGAGTATTTTTATCAAGCCATCAATCAATTATTTACGTATGGCAGAATACAAAGACTGTATTTAGTGATATCAATATATAAGATGACTTCTACATCTTGATAGAGAAGCATGCTATGAATTTTCTAAACAAAAGAATTGTGTTTTATTCAAGTCATACAAGACATTAGTCTGTCTGTTAGGTTCTGAAATCCCGAAGATATTACAATTTCTGGAAAAATGAAAACGTTTGCGAAACAAAATTTTGGCAACACTAATCTTTTGATACCTCTACGTTTGATTTATGTTGTGTTTATTATTTATCGCCGGAAACCAAGGAAGATAATCTGAGACCAAAGACCTCATATTATATATATATATATATATATATATATATATATATATATATATATATATATATATATATATATATATATATATATATATATATATATATATATATATATATATATATATATAATGCAAAAATTTATTTCCCTTGTCACCATGGGTACTTTTATTCAAGTATCCATATTCTGTATTGGCTCACTCAATACTGAATCCTATAATGAAAAAATCTGTTTGACCAAGACACTGGCCAGCATATTGTACCGGAAATGATTATACGGTTCGATAACATATGTTATATTGATTACTGAAACGATTTCTAATACGATTTGACATATGCCGACACTCCAGCTAAACCATTTCCAAATGTTGTACAAAAATGTTATATTATCTTATGTTCCTACCAATAACTTTATCTCTAACTACAGCACCCTTACATGATACAATCACCTAGAATATAACACAAAATCAGAAGATTATAGATGAGACATCTTGATTATCTCTGACAAGTACATACAAATACTCTTCAGGATCAATTCTAATCAGCTCATGTTTTTTGGTAATCTATATTATATTGTATACTATAGATGTAGTTTATATGTGTTGTGCATATATCATGTATGTGTTAGTAATTACCAGTAAAGTTAAAATGAATATGTACGGATGGGTTATCGAAACTCCAAGTGCATTATAATACGACATATTGGATATTAAGAAAATTATGGTCTCAACATGAAGAACAATTGAGAATCCCAAATGTATAGGTGTCCAGAAGGAGTCAGCGTCCCCGGTTAGCATGCCACACCCGTCGCGAGTAACCAAAATAAATTATATACATGTATATTATACCAAAATTTTACTTTTGCAGAAATACGATTAATATGAATGCTCAAGACGATAGTGTCTGTCAATCAGAGTTTCATCAGTTGAGGTCGAAATTAAAATAGATATAGAGGTTCGAAACTGAAAGTTGTGTCATACAAGACCAGACATAACCTAGATGTGTATCTCCAAATCCTTATGATAGTAACCAATGTAATAAGAAGATTGTCTTAGCGTTTGAGGGGTTTGGAATTTTAACTGTGATATCCATCCGAATTATTACTTATTTTGTCCAACACCACTCTGATTCTACACATAAATACACTGAAGTTTATATAAAAACATGCTAGAACTTTTAATAGACAACATATTTGTAATGTTCAAAGAGATGGTCTTTCAACAAACTGTCGGCATTCCTATGGAAACCAATTGTGCCCGTTTATTGGACGACATCGACAGAGGATGCTTACTTCTTAATGACACCTGATCCCACCTCATGGTTTCCAGAGGTCCATGTTCGTCCATTTTACCAGATTTATATGTACTACTGGTGCTGCTGCTGCTCAGATGATGATGCTGATGCTGATGGTAATTGATTATAATTGATAACAAATAGTTCAACAAACCGAAAGTAAATACATATAACTTTTGTTGACCTTGTTACATTATGAAAGCAACATGTATCACAGATTCTATATTTTATGGGTTTGTTTGTTCCTGTTTATCTTTCTATTGCCGAAGACAAATAACCGATAAACTTTTAGCAGATGAGAAACAAGAAGTCATATATTTGATGTTTCTAAGACTTTAAAGAGTTTTAAACTTTAATATGGCCATAAATGTCAGGTATATTAGTTTTTAAAAGTTTATTCTCGACTGCTGAACCAAAAAAGGGGATGCTATACATATTATCGGATAAAATTTTGAGATATCAGCTACCGTCGCTATAAACATGTCACAGGGCGTGTTCGTGTCATGTTTATTTTCTATATTTCTGTCGAAATGTAATTTTGAAGCCTTGCTTCTTGATACACACTTTGCAGGTGGTCATATGTTTTCCTGTATTTGAGTTATGTTGACAATTTATGCCAGAATGTGTTTGTGGATATTTGTCAGTTAGCGACAGATGCTCTTTCTTGACGATCAGCAGACAGTCGCCAATAATCTCAGTTTTCAAATGTTGTTTCTTAATTTTTGGGTGTTTGTTTTTGATGGTTAATCAGACTTGTCGCCAAAATCACTTTGTCGGGAATGTATAAATATTTACAGTGTTGAGTACAGGATCACTTTATACCAGATATGTATATTTGTCTTCTGGACATCCTGAAAATTAATACTTTGGTATCTGTGATTTTTAAATTCAAGTGGTGACTCATGTATATTTCACTCTTGGTAACCGAGTAATCAAATATACAACAATCATGTTATTCTATATTTCAATTTGCTAGGTTTGTATCATTCGTATCTCATCAGACTCACCAAAAGGGTTGTATTAAAGGTCTTCTTTCACACAAAATCGCGTCATCTGAGTTTGTTTTGGCGCTTTCTACTTGAACATTGCTAAATCTCTTTGACAAAAAAGGCTGTAATTCGACATTATCTCATGATCCACTTAAGCCGAGAAATTAGATCTCATTTGTTTTCGTCCCACTCGAAATACGTCATTTGTTACTATCACGTCATATAGCGAGTACTTGGCGAAGGAGCAATCATTACTACTACAATTACTACCTATTCAGAGTCGTCATGGACATGACTCCGGTACCTGGAATCCAACCCCATACCTCTCTCATGCGAATAGAACGTTCTCCTTCCACAAAAAAGGATTGACGCAAGCAGACATTTAGGGTTAAAGAAAAGAAGTAGATGATTAAGTTTAAATAAGGACTTTATTCTAAAATATTGGTAATTGAAGCTTAATTCTATGTAATGGTGAACGAGAAAACAGCATTTCTGTGAAAATGACAAATATAGATAAACACAAAAAATATATTTTTGGAGAATTTATAAATTATTGTCATAAACACGTTCTTTCGTTTATGAAATGACTAAATTAAGGATTGTTTTTCATTTTTTGAAAAAAACAACATTGAATGTAAATGCAGTTGCTCATGGAAAATAAATCTGTGCAGCACGAAGCTAGTATTCGTTCATGACAATTGAAAGAAGCCACTTGATTTAACTTTTTACCAATCAGCTGGGAAATGCCGTAATTACTGTTACGCAGGTATTTAAGCAATTAGCCTTCTAGCAAATCCTTCAATTGAAATAAGACAAATCAATGCAGTATCTATCAGCTGATCATATATTTTATAACATCCCGTCAATATTCCCATTACTGAGAATCCCGTGAGCACTACTTATGTTCGGCATTGACATCGTAGATTGTGAAAAAAACACAAGAGTGCTACTATAGACAAGTTACCAATGCAATTACGAGGCGAACTTTCATTTCTGTAAACTGCGGTTCTGATCACAACATGACCTAGATCTATGATATGGGTCTGTACGTACAACGTACGTAGTGTACAACAGTCTTGTGTTTCTGATTTCTTTTTGTGATATTTGTTTGTTTTATGGTTATATATGGCTTTTAAGAATAAAGAAATAAAAAAATAATCTGTGATATTCTTTCTTTATTGATCCACTCATATACTGAAATTTCAGAGAAGACTTGTTCGACAAATACATGTAGATAAAAAGGGTTTCCTTGATATGCATGTATTCCTCCGTCAAAAAAGTAAAGCGGTTAACATAAGGGTCACGTGAAGACCTACCACTTCTTTTACCGGATGTACATGCAATCGCTCTATATACTTGCAATGAAGAAAATTACAGTTAGTATGTAAATATTGTTCTATGTTTTTGCTTCTGCTTTTTATCCGCCTCATTAACCAATCATTAAATATTCAAACTAATATTTTGTCAGCTGAATTCCTTCGCTGTTATCGTCTCTCATTTCTTCCAAGACAAAAATTTTCTTATTTTATGTAACCCACATTTCTGATTTTAAAATGATCTATGTTTTGATTACATTAGACATCAATCCAATTTAATAAAGAAAAAATGTAAGAAATTGATTGACTGATATGCATTCAGATTGATTTGTACTCAAGATACGCACATCTGATGCCTATTATCCTATTAAGGCTAATAAAATTTCTTTGATGACATGTGCAGGGAATTCCTCTGATAATAATTCATATTTGAAACGTTCCAAATATTTTCTATGATTCAGATAAAAATCTTATTGTGAAAGCATTCTTAAATATTATTGTGAAATTCGATGGCATTTTTCGTCTGACAAAAGTTCACAGTACTCATTTGAATCGATACAATATTTATTTATAGAACTGTATCTTTCATTTCAGTTTAAATCTCGAATCATTTCTTTGCCTGATTAATAAAACGACAAATGATTATTTTTAATTAAATTATTAGCCATAAATATGAGCTATTTAGTTAAAATGAAAGTAAAAGTTATGATTTAGCACATGGACTTTATCATGAACTTTTTATTTTTATCTTTTATGCTTTTTATGCTACCGTTTTATTGCTTTATTAAATGGCATTTAAATCTTGTGAATAGTTTGATAAATACTAAAGATTATTCAAATAACATAAAAAGCATTATTAAAGCATACACCATAGATAAAACAAAATTATATCTATGGAATGATAGCATAACTCAATCCTTTTTACAATAAACACATACCACTTATAAAGTAGCATATATTTATGTATATGAAAACACACTGTGTCACTTTTCCACAGAAATAACTCAATTATTATAATCTATATTTCATGTAAAATTCCTATAGTTTATAATTATTCGTATAAAACATAAACTCTAGGGAAATTAATCATGTAAACTAGAAAATTGTTTACATATGAAAAAGATTTATAAATACGCATATATAATACTCTTATTCAACATAAAAAGCACAGCCACTGGAGTATTATCATCACGTATCGTGAGTTAGGATAGGGTCCCGAATTCACCAAATTTAATCAGTACTCAAGCTCAACTAATTTTTAGGATTTGAAGTTAAAACGCAACAAAATCCACCCCACACCCCCCAACCCACCAACACACCAAACACCCACAACACCCCCCCACCCCACCCCACACACACCAACCCAACCCCAACCACACCCCAAACACCACCAACCCAAAACAACACAACAAACCAAACCACCCCAACAACCCCCACCACACCAAACCCACAACCACCCACCCCCACACAACCCCCAAAACCCCACCAACCACACCCCCCCCCCCCCCCAACCCCCCCAACCCCCCCCCAACAACACCACCCCACCCCCACAACCCCCCACCCATATCCCACCCCCACCACCCACCAACCACCCACCCCAACCCCACACCACCCCACCCCCCACCCCAACACCCACAACCCCAAACACACCCCCAAACCCCCCCCAACCCCCCACCCCAACCAAACCACCCCCCCCCCCCACCCACACACCCCCCACCCCCCCACCCCCCACCAAACCCCAACCCCCCAACCCCCAACACCAAACCCACCCACCCCCCCAACCCCCCACACCCCCAACCCACACCCCCCCCCCACCCCCACACCCCACCCCCACCCCCCCCCACACACCACCCCACACCCCCACCCAACCCCCCCCAACCACCACATTTGCAAAAAATCTATTCTGTAACTGGACATTTTTATACATTGATGACATACATTGTATGAAATGATCATATGTTGAATCAACAACCAAAATCGAACGCGCAGTTCAACAATTCTTTTAGTATCTATGTTTTGTTTTGTTTTATTGGTGTTTTTCTCAACACTCAACAAACAATGTTTAAGATTTTTGGCGGACAGTTTTTAATGGTGGAGAAGAAAATCCGGTTACAGTGTACCCGGCAAGAGATGACCGGCCACCCGTAAGTAAACTGCAAACTTTCTCACAAAGTCAGCTTAGGTTCCACTGAGGATCATACCTGACCTGACAAGTGGTTAGAGACGTCATTGTCTGACCACTCGTCATGGAGTCCCCTGTTTGTAATTGTAAATGATGTCATTATCGACGGTCAAATACGTGTTAACAAGAATAAAAACGCTCCGAAACTGACATCATAAAGTATAGAACATTGATATTTGCAGAAAACTAACGAATAAGTCCTGTAGATGGACAAGGGCAGACAAATAAATCAACAAGCAGATAAATATTAGATATATCTTCGTACATTTTTTCGTAAGACAATTTCTAAATATATAACGTAGGAAGTATTTAATGCAAATGCCATCATTTGATTGTAGAATACGACATACGCAACGTTATTTTACATCGTAGTAACAAAACTATAAAATTGCTAGCATCAGTTTAGAAATTACGTAACTTGTTTTTCGACCATGTGTTGAAATTACAGCATCTTATTTTAAGTATATTTGGTGTAAATTGATGTCGGTTTCAAAATCCCCATATAAGTTTTTTGGAATACAAATAAGCATAAAGTATCCAATAAATTTCTTGGCTAGATCAACGTAATAAAAAGGGATTTGACTACTTATTAAGGGTGGTAATAAAACAAAACGAAATGTGCATATATAAATGTTTGTCGAACGCGTTATCAAACAACAGGGAATATTTCTGAGTCATGTAAATTTCATGGCACAGTAGAATAATGCTTGCCGGTGGAGTCTGTCGGTTTTGTTTATAGTTTCATGCTCATGCTTTGGGTGTAAAAGTAATTGTTTGTCGGACTTTTAAAATAGTCATTATTTTTGGAAATGTCCTGCCAATACTATTTCAGTCACGGTGACACATCACCATTAACAGGTGAAGTAAAGTAAAACGGACCTCACGATATTTGTCAGTATCAAAATATGACATAAATTAAATTATATTTCAGGTTGTAAGATAAAATACCGACATCTTTTGATCAACTGTCAATTTTTTCAGAACTAAAGGTGATTTTTTAGAGAACGTCGGGAGAAAATTGCCCAAACTTTATTTATGCATAATATATTATGTTTTTGGTATTTAATTGAATTGAATATGAATTGAAAATATCGACTTTAACCTTCTCAGCCCTACAGATCGTATTAAAATAATCTGAACAATAGAAAAGAGCATACTCTCCTTAAGGGTGAAAGGGTTAAACAAAATAGGTCATTAAAACTTGTTAACATCTTCATGAGTTTTATTAAAGACCTCGGAGAGTTCAATATGTCATAGCTTCCTTTCAAAGCAGTGGGTCTTTACCATTTCACCCCTAAAGTATCTAGATTATATGAACTTTTCTATTGTTTAGACCAGTCTATTACAGCCAGTAGGGTTGAAAGGATTGTTAAGGAATGTATTTTTATCAATGCGTGAAAAACAGATTGAATTGAATTTTAAAAGTCACTAAACGAGTACATGTACTAAGCAACAATCAGGAAATAATTCAAAATGCGCAAAAGCAATTTAAAGTAAAAATGAAGAAGTACTAATGGTTAATCGAAATTCCAATTCCATTATAACATGACATATTGTATATGCAAATGTTCTCAACATGAACAATTGCGAATCACAAACGAGATGGGACCAGGTGTCCGGAAGGAGTCAGCGTCCCCGTTAGCATGCCACACCCGTCGCATTGAAACCTCTTGAGTTCAGTGAAAAGGTTAAATTCAGTGAAAAGGTCAAGTTCGGTGAAAACGTCATCAAAGCTTTAGATCTGATTGGCAAAAGGGAGTCTTTGTATATGGTCGTGATCCAGAATATTATCTGACATATCTGAGAGTGTGATTTATATCGTTTAACAAGATTCCCGTGTCTAGATTAAAACTTTTTAGTGACCATTGCAAGCGTTCAACAACGTACACTGGCTAGGTTTATTGGAAAATGGCTTTGTAGGAAGTATATCCTGAAATACATCGTGGTCAGTCGATTTCAAGATTTGTTTTATTACTTGCCCTAGTGTGATACTGTAAATTACTAAATAAGTTTATCTTTCTCTTCGGAATATTATTTGCCATTTACATTCCTTTATATAAGCATCAAAGCATCTTTTAAATTGTCAAAGTTTCGGAATTCAAACGTATTAAGTGGTTTTGAGCGTAACGATTTTTATCTCAAAGGTCACAATAGGTCATGTCCACTGTGACTTAGATGGACACTCCATATGCGTAATTAGACGGCCTCTTATCACTAATTAAAGCGATGATGCACTTTGTAGAAACGGTTTTATTTGAAGATTTAATGTGATATGAGCGACTTTATTAGCGGCATCTGGACGGTTTATTGGCTTTATGATATGTATGCAAAGCTAATGATTCCTTTATAAAAAGTAAGTAACACAGTATGATGTTAACACTTTGATAAAATGTGTTAGAAAAACCAGTTAAAACGCATATTTACGTCCAACAAATGTAAAACGTTGATACCTTTGTAATTTTAGGAATGCAAAGGATTTATATTCCCAGATACTTTAAATCTCTGTGGATAATGCGCATTGTTATCGGCGTATAATGCGTGTTTCTAAAATGGGTTTGTCATCAAGTACGAAGAATTTGTACAGTGGTAATGTCAACATTAATCAAGTAAATGTCATTTACATGTAAATTTAGACAATTGTACTAATTATTAGTTCAATTACTTTAGAGCAATTCTGATTGAATTAAAATAGTACAAACGGGAAAACTTTTTAAATATCCGTAACGTTATGTAATTTAAAGGTAAGCATATTGATAGTCCATACTTCTTAGATAAATATAAAAAATCTCAGATACCAAAGTATAAACGAAATAGATGTGTTTTAGTAGCATTATGACGCAGAGGTTTCAGTAATTCATAAAGTCAAACCTACGATGTCATCAGTAAGTATCTTGTACCGTTTCAAAAGACAAATTATTGAAATGTAGCTCAGACAGACTGATTGATTGACAAAGAAATGGTTGCTAAACGAAAATCATTTTGACCTGTTTTAGCAATTCTATGCATCACGATTCATTTCATTATACCTGTGCTGAATATGTTTGATCTCTGGGGTATGAATTTAGGTTTAACCTAAGATATTATCAGACTAAAAAGTTGTTTTGCTAGATATTACATTACAGTTGAAAAGTATGCAATTTCCGAACGACATCTTATCGAAGATCATAATGTCATGAATACACACACACTTCATGTACATCTCAAAGAATCCAACGCAGAGAAATGATATAGCTAAATGATATTTCACCAAGGCCTGGTTACATTTTTACAGGATAAAATGTCTGGGAATATAAACGCATGACCATTGACAGGTCTGTTTAATACTTTACTTCAGAAATTCAAAGATTTGGGGTAGCTTGGATGGCTTTGGGAATAAAAACAAATGTCGTTTGAGACGGACAAAGTCCCGATAGCTATATCGTTCACGAAGATTTCAATTCCAATACCAATCGCCACATGTTATATACTGTCCAACCCGCTTATATTGAACCCTCTTACATTGAAATCCTGCTTCATTTGAAATGATTTTGATTCACTGATCAAATTACTTTACACCCCTTATAACACGGTTATTTTAAAACCCCGGTTTGTTTGAAAGAAAAAATATTATAAATGTGTACAGCATGTTTAAAGTAATAGAGTAAAACTACTGAAATGAAATTACAAAAAATAAATTCCCGTTGATTTCAATAAATCCGAGTTCGACTTTATATCGGTAGACTTCATGAGGAAAAGTTGAACTGCAATGATAATCTCTGTACTTCAGCTTTTATTTCGGTTCATTGTTTTGAACCTATAATATCAGTTCGGTGATGGTCGTTTGGACCTGTAAGAGTAAAAACTATTACACACCAAATTTATCTTATCTGAAAAATGCAGACTTGATATAAATAAATAGCATTCAATGTTATACGGTCTCAGTATGTTAAGCAAATGTATCTAGTCAAGAGTAAAATATTTAAAAGAGTGTGATCGACGAAAGAGTCGAGAATGTTAGACAAGTGGACGATGACACACAAACCAGAAAACACCACCAATTCAACTTGTTTTTTCTGAACTACGTTTTTTTTAAAATTAATTTTTATATATCAAATCAGAATGACAAGAGAATAGAAATCTGAATGGACCTCCGAACTGTAACTACGAGGATTAATATTTCCCTGTACTCTTGTCACATCCATATTACACGTCAAGATCACATTAATAAAGTAAACTTAATTTACATCTGTTAATCCCAGTTTTTCTTCAGTTAAATCAAATTTCGAGAAAAACTAGGTTAAACTTATTTTTGTGATTTTGGTACAATTCAATCTCTCTCTCTTTTTCTCTCTCTCTCTCTTTCTCTCTCTCTCTCTCTCCCTCTCTCTTTCACAAGTAAACCTAGTTTCTCTTTTTATCCGGTAAATGCGGGTTATTGAGAAAAACTAAATTGATTAGAATTGACCCGCTATTCTCGAGTAGGTTTAAATGTTCTAATCTTTACGCTTAAAACCAATTTTAACGACTGACGACAACGCTTCTCACTTCTCACTTCTCACAAATTCAATCCGGTTTGGGTCCTCAGTTTGGACAGGAGAGTATGTGAGATGATATGGCAGTCGCCATGTTAATCACCGGGTGTTCCAGTATACTCCGACACGAAGTACTCCTTACTCCAACATCAGAGCCAACAAGAGACATTTGTATAAGTTGATATAATTTGTTTGTTAATCGTTATAAAATAGATATATAAGTGTATACTTATAACTGATTGAAATCGGTGAATTGTTTTTATGAATAAAGCACGTGAAATATGAAATTCGTTTATGTCGTAATTTCTTAAGTATCTGATATTCAGATATTTAATTTGCTTCATTTTTGTTATTTAAAGAATGACACAGTTTTATTAATGAATTACACGTGCCGCGTATTACATCGTATGAAATACCGAGTTATGAAAGAAAATATGGTTTTCATTTATCATCCTTTAATGTTGTATAGAGAAGTTTCTATAATCTTCATAACCTAAATTTTTGGTCTCGATCAATCTTAGTTTGATTTTTTTCATTAATTTCTTGTTAATGACATTGCTGATATTTTTGTTTTCTTTCGAGCTCATTCATTTATCTAAAAGTGTAGCTAATGTGATGAAGTCGTAATGACTATTTTTTACGAAATATGAGATTTGTGTACAAATTGTAGTTTTCGTAGAAAGTTGAAGACCGTTTACGTATTACGCGTCTTTCATTAAGTATTGACAATACAATTTGAATAGTACAGCCAAAATGCCAAGTAGTGAGAAATGTTAAACAAAATTTTGACACGAGTGCTTATATCTTCCTTTGCTCATACATTACGATTTCGCTTATCACAAATACGTATATCGCTTATTGAAAAGGGAAACCAGAATACAATGAATCCATCCATTAAAAATCTTATAATGGAAAACGAACCCCTAACAACAAATTGGCATACCGGTAATCAACAGAATTTTAGCCATTAACTGGAAGACTACACCGATGGAGTTTGGATTATACAGCTTCATAGCATATCACAAACACAACCAACATGTAACAAATAAAAATATATCCCCAATATATTTCCCCTTCAAACTGAATTATATGAAATCAAATCCGAAATGAATCTGTAGATAGCAGTATTTCAAACTTTTTACAATGATAATTTGCCAAATAATACGTTTTATGTGTCATTTCAAGATATTTCTGGTAAGGGAATTAATATTTAAGATGAACAGAAACATGTGTAATGTGTTAGCATGATTCACAGAAACTGCAAAAAGATGGTTTGTATTTTATTGCAAATTTAGCTCATGGATACTAGTATTAACACATTACTCACTGCAAATAAAATGTATTCGTATGTTATATAATAGTCTAGTTTTATTATTCTGAAAACTAGACTTACTAAGCACGTAAATGAAAAGCAAAAAGGAACTGAAGACGATCGCCTCTATCAATAAGACGTCAGTTGAGCTTAAAATGACAAGATAATCAGATATAAGAGAAAGAAAGATGTACATGTTTAATGTTTTTGTATGAAACTGAAATTGCATTTAAAGAAACACTAAAACACCAACAAAACAACAAACAAATACAAAGTCGGCAACTTGAAATGTTTGATTTAGTTCAGACGAAAATATGCTTAGAATGACGGGTACAACATGGGTATTTCAATTTTACAATAGTGATGGCGCCGTCATTGTGGTCGCTAGAGCATTAAACAGTCTGGTGATGTACATAGACACATTTGTTTGCTTGTATTTATAATTGTGTACAAAAAAATTAAAATTCATTCCTATTTACAAAATGTTCATACAACAGGACAATATATACACATGCCAAAACATTTTGACGTCATTAAATATTTTGGATGAATGGAATTGACGTCATAAAAAATTCTGGATGAATGGAATTTCAATTAGAAAAGTAGTTCCGGTGGATTTTCCAGATCCAACCGCAGTGCAATACGACATACTCATTGGCTAAGACTGGACCCATTAAGACTTGGTGTATACCATATATGACTTCTACAGGAGGTATATAATATTTTATTGAAATCTTAAGACGACATGAACTTAGAACTACACATAATCTAGCCCATTCCATTAAGATTGTGTAGTTCAATAAGATATATAATATGTTTCCAGCAAAAAGTTCTTGATTTATTTTAATTTAAAAGTGGATTTTCAAAACATTCTTCATATACGAAGTGTCCCATAGAGTCAAATAAAAGAGAGATTACCGGGAGTGAATGATGCTATTAGATAGAATATAGTCTTCCTCTTCGACGTCTAATTTATAAACATGAAAACAACACAAAACATGTACATAAAAGTGCAGTTTTAGTCGTTAAAACGTAATAACGTTTGTTTTCAAATCATTTCCAGCTGATTATAATTATCCACTTGCCCAATGAGCAATAAAAACGAAGTTAGTATGGAACATCTGCTTTGAGAATTTGGAGAGCTGATGGCAAACAGTCAACTTTCTGTTTCGACAATTTAATTAAAGTCAAAATACCCTGGCGGAATAGGTGTTCTTCTATGAAAGTTAAAAAGTAATAATATCGATATATTCACTCAGAGGTATCCTGATAAAATATCGATACTCTCGTATATTGAGCTTTAAAAGGCAATTATCGAATTTTATTCAGTATATAATATAAAGTTGTAACGATGTTCCATAAGGATGATAAAATGATAGTAAAATATTTTCAGGCAGATTGCGTCGGGTTCGGTAATGCATTAGCTAAAATCACAGACTAACAAGTGAAAGATGCCTAGTTCGCCCCCCGAACTTTGGTCATAACTGAGAGTCTTTAAAGTAACGATTATTCAACAGAATGATGAATTCAGCCCATTTCTTTGAGGTATAAAAAGGCATCTTAACACGAAGTGTAACATTCTTGAATGCCGAACCTGAGGCTTACTTCTAGTATTCAGTTTCTATTTGCCTACCTTGAATGAAGGGTTGATTATTATTCTCCCATCCCTCTAACCTAAATACATTCATGTCCCTATCCGCATCCGGGTGATATGGAGGGTTGTTTACCCAAAACAGTCATATTTCTCCCAGGTCGATTTACCCAACTGAAAAAAATGACTGCTGAGGGTAAACTAACCTTCCTATCACCCTACAATCAGCTGACGTACATTGTGTAATATATCGAATTCATGTTACTCTGAATAAGACAACAAGTTGATTGACAGTGCCTTTTACCTCGGCTAGATGTATACTGTGGAGCTTGAGATTAATCGAACTAGAAAGGTTTCCATGGAATGTTTGCGACGGGTGTGGCATGCCAGCTGATTCCTTCCGGACACCTGGTACTATCCCGTTTGAGATTCGCAATTGGTCTTCATGCTGCGACTATTTTCACATCTAATTCGTCGTGTTCTTATGGACTTGAGTTTCGATTATCAATTGGTACTTCTTCATTTTTACTTTATTTAGACTCAGTGTGTCTAAACATGTGCCAATTTACATTGGTAGACCTAAAATTCATTCAAAATGTCCGGTCGTCTGCCATTTTCGTTTTGATTTTTACTACTAAAAAGATCTGATTGACATATTAGCGAGATTCCCAAAAGGGCACGTGCTTTAGGGTAGTATTATGTGTTTCATTCTTTTGGGTTCGTGCTCCAGGGTAATAGGGTGTTTTGCAAACTGGTCATGTGCTGTAATTCGGCAAATCATGACGATTTTATGTATATAAGGTATAATAAATAGCTTTAAAGAGGACTCACTGCGTTGACATTAGTCCAGAGCGCAAGTTAGAATTTGTTCTACATAATGAAAGACTAGCGACGCTTCTGAAAAAAGAAAACAACCCACAAACAATACTTAGACATTACTTTCATTCTTCTTATAACAGAGAAGTGGGTGTGTCGCCTAAATAGCAGGGTCTGTTGCATCTAACTTTAAAATACATTACTGTCATTACTTTACCGTTAATAAACAAACTAAAGGAATCTCTATAAATACACCACAAATTCACCGTTCAACATAATAAGCTGATTTGTTTAATTAATTATGTATATTTCTTACAATTATTCTTAATTGGTCGTCAGAATTTTTATAATCGTTTTATTTCCATTTAGTGAGACGCCCGTATTTTGGAATGTCTATCATCCGTCTATTGACGTAATAACTTGAAATGTAAAATTAGTATAATGGAACGCGTGAACAAATTACACTTGATAGTGACATCTGCTTATTCTAAAGAGGGGATTCTACTTCAACAATAAATAGTAAAAGCACCATGAAGTGCTTTATGAAAAGATGAAGGTAAACGAAAACAAGATCTATATAGTTTCTAAGTAGGTCATCACGAAAGTCATTCATCAAAATTGCCCCAGCATCTCCTTTTGAATATTTCGATGACTGTTTAAGAACTTCCTTTGATATACATTTGTATATACGTAGTCGCTAGACATATACTCCACGAGAATACATATAAAATCTGGTTAAATATTCTTTTTTCTGCCTGCATTTTCAGTCTACAGCTCATCAAGTTTATGTGAGGTCGGTGAGAGTGATATTCTGTAATGAAATGTAATTAAGTACATAATTCGAGATCACGGCTTGATAAAGAAAAGTTTATAAGCGGCACTGAGTGAGATAGAAAATGGGGGGGGGGGCATACTTTTCCCGGTTGCTCTGTTTTTCCATTTACAACATATTAGTGTCTGTTAAATAACCTGAGAACCACGCCTCAAATACCACGTGTTGCTTTATATCAAGGAGAATTTGAAATGAACTTGGCACCGATGTTGGCGGCGTGAGGGGTCCTTATTGTGGGAGGAAACCGGAGTACCCGGATAAAACCCACGTGTCCGAGCTGGCGACCACCATACAATCTCACATACTTCCATGTCAAATCCGACGGTTGAACTCACGTCGCATTTGGTGATAAGCGGGTGAGTTAAAATTGCGCTACTCCGACAGCCTAGATTGTCAAAGATATTGTGTTTCTCAAGCACTACTGGTACTCACTGTTTTATACCATGGCAGTAAACCTGATCTGATTTTCATTATTCATATTATTCTAATAAATAAGATTAATACGTTTGTTAAAAAGAAACGGATACCACAGGTGAGAACAGCTGTTCCATATTTGAAACGTGTGATTAAACATTATGATGTTGTCCACACCGGTATCAGTAACCCTTTTATGTTCTTAGCGTTAATGATTAAATATAGTCTGAGTTAATATAAAATCTCATTTATAGGTATAACTATGTTCACATTAGCAGTTTGTAACAATTGCCGATGGCTTACGGATTCTTTACAATTTTATAGGCAAAACACTATGTTTTTTTTTAATATTTTGCGGAATATATATGGGGTGGTCACCTACGCGAGGAAGTCTTTAGGCCAGGTTCCTACACCTAAAGACAACCTCGCCTAAGGAACCCTCTCACATTTTAAGACCACAATTTTCCAGTCTCTTGAGGAATATCTTGAAGGAACAGAACCTCACTTAAGTGACCACCTCACTAATCAGACCACTTTGAATCAGTCAGTTAAGTGGTCTTAGTAATGAGGTTCCACTGTGTGTGTGTGTGTGTGTGTGTGTGTGTGTGTGTGTGTGTGTGTGTGTGTGTGTGATAAGGCAAAGAGAAGAATGGACACCAAATTACATAAGCAAACATAAGGAGCATTGCTCTGATACGCTATATTACAAAAGAGGTATTTCAGAAAACACAATATTGCTGGTAGATGCTTTATATTGGCACTGCTCTTAGATACATCTAAATACACCACTTTCAATTCATTCAGCAGGATGTAGCTATAACGTACGTTGTCTGACACATAAACACAAGATCATCGTTAGAATATAAACGTATACAGTGGCAATAGTAACTCCTTCTAATGATTTTATCATGTGCTATGTCTAGCAGGCTTAATGTTATATATAATAGGATTTACACTCTCCGTCATCTCCGGTTTCGTTCACCAGAGTAATTACTCGCCATTACCCAAGCATAATATTAATAATACCTGTGACCCGATACAACAAAGAAAATATTATGGATAGAACGAATAATTGTTTTAAAGTTATAAAACATTTAGCCAAGATGATGAATGACTATGTATTCTGTAATAGGTTTCAGATTTGATGATGCATCTTTGACATTGTGGCGCCACCTAGGTGGCCCTACTTTGAGAAAATATACCTTTACCGATTTCTTTCTCGTAATGTAATTTGAAGTCATTTTATTAGATGTTTGGCGAATGAATGTACGCTGAACCCCACATTTGAAGTGAAAATATTCTATTTGGATGCAAATTTATACAGAATTAATTTTCATGTGCAACTTCATAAGTAAACGTATAAATACTATAGAACGTAAAGATTTCATTAATTAAATAAACCATGTTTTTTCTACAGACACCATGTTTTTCTCCAGATAAACTTTTTTGCCTCAATTAAATAGCTAGATTCAACTAAAGAAAAACTAGGTTAACTTCTACCATGTGATTTTGTGTATCAATTAGAATTAGATGAAGAAAATCTAGATTTAACTACAAAAAAATAGGAAAAGTAGTAACAGTTTTAATCCGAAAAACTAGGTTTAACTCATTAAAATTATTTTGGTGTGCTATAGATATTGCAATGGTAATAGAGAAAAGTTCAAAACCATACGTAACTAAACAAATATCAAATTTTGGTGAATATGGAAATAATACGATCTTTTAAAAAATGGAATGTGGGAACGGCGGAGGGATATATATATATATATATATATATATATATATATATATATATATATATATATATATATATATATAATATATATAATACAAATAACACATATATATATATATATATATATATATATATATATATATATATATATATATATATATATATATATATATATACAAAACATTAAACCAACAACACAATATATCCTAGGGTGTCGAATCTAAGCAATAGATACAAGTCAGGAAAAGAATATATGAAGCACAAAAATGACTAAATGACTTCTCCAGTTGTGTGTGTGTGTGTGTGTGTGTGTGTGTGTGAGAGAGAGAGTGGATGTTTGCTTGAGAGTGTGTATGTGTACGTTTTTCCATATTATTTTAATTGTTTTGTCCTGATGAAGGGGAAAATTTGACGTCTAATTTGTCCGTATCGTTAGTCATTTTAGTGTGATAATATATATATATATATCTTTGCCAGTCGATCAAATCTGCCGTGAACCTTTCAGTCAGTTCCAGGATATATTTATTGTTTGTATTTACAGTTGAAAACATATATTATTATGTGTAAAGCAACGCAATGCAATGTGTTTTCCATACCTTGGACCATATACAGTTACTTCCTTTCGCCAATCAGGGCCCGGTTCCATAAAAATTAAGAATTTACTCAAGCCTGAGAATATTCTCAACTTGACCTGCTCAGCTAACCAGATTTCAAAATTAGTCAAAATTTATTGATATTTTTAGACATGAGCAATTCTTAAGTTTTATGATGCCAGACCCAGATCTAAAGCTAACCGAGGCCTTTGCACTGAGTTTGACATTTCACCGAACCCGAGAAATTTCTATGGAACATATGTATGTGAACGACGGGTGTGGCATGCTAACAGGGGACGCTGACTCCTTCCGGATACCTGGTCCCATTCTGTTTGGGATTAGCAATTGTTCTTCATGTTAAGATCATTGTTATTCCTATTTGTCGTATTCTAACGGATTTGAAGTTTCGAATATCCATTGGTACTTCTTCATTTTTGCAAATCAAAAAAAGTGTCAGTCCTCAGAAATATTTTAAATGTTTCAATGAAACTGAAACTATAATCGGATTCCTGTGGAAGGTCCATGAAGTATCTCCTGACGGATTTATGAAATACTGACATATTTTAGTTATTTATGTTTTCAGTGATTATATAATTCTGGTCTTGGTGCAACTTCATATTTCTAAACCACTCATATTAAAATAAGAATTTTCAGAGTCCAATAAAACTCCATTTCATTAGAATATTAGTGTGGAAAAGCAATATATTTGAAATTCTGTTAAAACAGAAATCCATGGAAATATAACCCAACATTGATTGCTGTAGAATTCTTCGTTACGTAATATGAAGTATTTGTTAGATAATTCTAATAATCGTACAATCGTTTTCAGAAATTTGAATTGAATCATGGGAACAATTATACGATTTCATACGACCGATTTTTACTCACTTTCTGCCAGTGTAAATTAAATATGGATAAAAACAAATTTAAAGCACGGATCCATCTTCTTCATTGTCAAAATGCATTGCCAATTCCACCAGAGCTTTCATAGAATTTCTTAGAAAATAGAAAACGTGTCATTACATCAAGGTTTTCAGTATTGAAGGTTTAAATTATGACTTAAATGTGGTATACAGAAGTTAGCTTTAATCGTAGTTTTTTTTATTAGTAAAATGTAGTATTTTGATCAGTATTCGTTGATTCACGGTAACTGTTAAGCTCAATTGTAGAAGATAAGAAAGAAAGAAGCAATAAATTACAATAATATGCAGAAAAATATTGTTTACAAAATATTACTTTATCTATTTTCCTTTTAAAATGGAATTACGTTTTACCTCTGTTGGATTGATTTTTCGCATCTCTCTGTTTCTCTGTTATAATTGCGTGTTATTTGATAATAATTTATAACTTTTGGTTGATGATATGAAGTCATAAATGAGAGATGTGTGAGAGTGATGGAATGTTTTGATAAATTGTTTACCAGTAACCTGTTTGATGGCGGTTGTTGTGTCGTCAGTGTCAATTGTGACGAGGATTTGTTCGCTTTTTGTGTCTTATTTCATTTGAATTTGACTGTGGACTCACAGCGGTTATGACCGGTCAACAGGGGACGCTTACTCCTCCATGGAACCTGATCCCATCTGATCTTGAAGATTTGTACTTTGGTAACTTGATATTTTATATAAAATCAACTAAATTGTTGAATAACAATAATAATAAAAAATCAGTTAAGCTAATGTTCTCTAATTTTGTTAATGAAACAGGATAATATGTTATTATGAAGTTGTTTTTTCTCCAAAGAAAACTAGTTTACGAAAAATAATACTTCAATTCATAAAATAAGATTATGACTTACTTCATTCAATATTTGATCAGCATTTTGCGATCAACTATCAAAGAATATTTTTCAGAATATCAAAATATCGGGCATATCATCTTAAATTATACCAAATTATTAGTGTGATTTGTATTTTTAGTTAACACTTTCAAACCTACAGACCATAATAGACTGGTCCTACAAAATAGAAAAGAGTATACCACTAAGATATTCAGGGGTGAAAGGATATTCCAGAATCGTCTCCGTGAAGATTTATAAATCCAATTTTTCTTAATTCAACCCAGCTGCAAAAAAAACTTGTTACTTAGGGGAAATAGGAGTTATTAAAGAAAAGCCAGGTTAGTTCAAGAAATACAGATTTAAAACAAATATAATTTGGTACTCTTCGCTTCTACATACGTCACATTAATGAGCACATTACTCTCATGTGACCAGAAATATTGACACGAACCACCAAAACATTTGATATAACACATCATAGATAAATGCCAGTTCCAGTATTGAACGTCTTCCAATGAATCTTCTGAGATCTATTGACAACTGCTCCGCAGATCAGTTTCGAGGGGTCAGATATTGACATGATACTACTGTGAGAAGTTTAAGAATGGTGATAATTGTGATATGAAATATAAAATAAAGACATAGAAATTATGACAAGAAAATGTTATTATAGGAAATAAAGCCAAAGCATATGAATATGTACCAAGATCAGTCTCTGTAGTATCGCATTGATCAGAAACAGATAATGTGTGGGTTAAATCAGATACGTTACAGCGATGAAAGATATTTAATAAATGTTTTGAATTCTTCTACCAATTCGAATCTGATTCAACTAGTCACTCTATACTATGATAAAACATAAAAAATCACCTCGCCCATTTACCAAAGATCATGGTAGTATTTTACAGCAAACCGCTTGGCTGTTCAGTAAATGCGATGTTTTCTAGATGACGTGCGGCCCGATATTTAATTACCGGTGTAATGTTAAAAAATTGACCCGCAGTGGAAATAATACCCGGGGTCACTTTTCTGTGATAGAAATCTTACCTTATTACACGGGGTCACTTTTCTACGATAGAATTCATACCCGGGAAGTCGTAGAAAAGTGACCCGCTTCAACATTTCTGTTAAAGTGATACCCCGTAGAAAAGTTATCCCCCATAAATTTTAAAGAAAAGAAACATCAACCCATAACTCATGCATATACTAGGCCTCATAATGATCGGAGGGCCCGCTACACCCTAAAAATCATAATAAAGACCACAAGGACGAAGACTTGCTACATATGTCAATATCTCTTTCTAGTGAACCAGTGATAAGATATCTTTCAAATTTTGTATGTATGATTCCGTTAAGTCAATATCTACGAAATTTGTGAATGAAAATAAATGACACTTATGTTCATAATATAAAAAATCTCAGATACCAAAGTATATATCAATAGAATGTCCAGGACATACATACAAATTCGGTAAAAATGGACAAACACGGACCTCTGGAAACCAAGAGGTGGGATCAGGTGCCATGGAGGAGTAAACATCCCCTGTCGACTGGTCACACCCGCCGTGAGTCCACAGTCAAGTCCAATGAAATACGTGAGGAGTGTATCCTCGTCACAACTGGTAAAGACGTCTCAACAACCGCCAAAGAAAAGGCAACTCAACATTTCACCTAGTGAAACAGAGTAATCGCAAACAAGACTATTATACCGACCGTAAAATTTGCGGAACGTTGCCATTAAACGAGGTTTTCGATATCCCTTTGTCAATAATTTACCTCTGTATATGAAATCTTCATATGTTGTACACGCCCTGGCATATTGGATCATTTGTGAAATATAAACTCCATATACGGGTGACTGAGAGATATTACTACTTAAATGTGGAAAATTTACGATGGGAAAGCCGAAATCGTTGCGTTTGTTGTATAGCTTAGTTGCTAATTTCCCGTTTGTGTCTATATTAAGTAAAATGTCTAAGTATGAAGCGTGTGTGCTTGATTCTGTTGTATCTTTAATTTCTAGTTCGCTGGGATATATCGCATTGATATATGTATGAAAATTGTCATTATTAATTGACAAAACGTCGTCGATATATCTAAATGTCAAATTAAAGGACACCGCTAACTTTTTCTTCTTTTGATTCAGCAGTTTCTAAATAAAGAATAAAGGAACGGGTCGGCAAATAAAGGGGCACAATTGGTTCCCATAGGAATGCCGACAGTTTGTTGAAAGACTACGTCTCCGAACATTACAAATATATTGTCTATTAGAAATTCCAAATGTTTTTTATATCAACTTCAGTGTATTTATGTGTAGAATCAGAGTGGTGTTGGACAAAATAAGTACTCTGATAGCCAATCACAAGATATTTAAATTTTCGGGTACCAGGATTGTTGTGACAAAGGTTATGGAGTCAAATGTCAAGATCACAGGCAGCTCAATTAAATTAATTAGCCATTGGTTCTAGAGAAGAAGTCGAAAATATTTCTAAAACTTACATTGTGTACTTATTGAGCTCTCTGTGACCTTGACCTTTGACCCCATAACCTTTGTCATTACTTGATTCCATAACTTGAAATTCCAAGTGGTATCTGCGTGTCAAAAACCTATAATTCATATTCTCTTTGTTTTACACTTTTCTAAATCCGTAGAAAAATTACCCGGAACTTGGGTAATTTTTCTACAGGTATGGGTAAATTTTCTACAACTGCCCGATATGATTTCTACGTAGAATAATGACCCCGGCTTTCTACATGGCACATATTATATCAAGGTTACCTCCGAACTGGAAGTGAGAATTTCTACGACAGGCAGGTATAACACGTCAGAATAACACAAAATTGGCAAAACATTTCCAGAACACAGGTAAGAACTGTGCTGCTTACTATGTGGACAATTCTGAATTAAAATCTGAACAATCCTTGTCTGGACGTTAAGTAGCGAGAAAAAAATCAATTTGTTTATAACAATGCCTGATTGGTTATCTAGACATTACATGATATGCGCATATATAATGAAATAGAACACTTTTATAAATGTCGCGCTTACTAGACAGAACAATCTATGAACATTCAATAGTATTTCCAGTTTTGTAGCTTTTGATAATGAATGGGCAACCGTAGTGCGTGTGTATAATTATATGTACCAAAATTATACAATCCAGTTACCTCGTCAGACATCTCGTGATCATATCAACCGGCGTCATTATGGATGCTCTAATGTTCGTTTATGAATGGCGTGGCTAAATTGAATTGACACTAGCTGTATTTAGTAACATTGGCGTAATCATGATGCATTTTATACGAATTTATGTAAATAAAGTTCAGGGCATCAGACCGTGTGATTACATTGACCAGCATAATTTTAAACAGAAGCAGAAACGATATAATTTATTTAGTAAAGCCCGCATTGGTCTTCACTGTCGTAATAACGTGGGATGGGATAATTTGTTAAACCGTATTTATCGCTTGTTGCGGATACCGTGATATAAAACAAATATCATCAGTGGCGGAGATGGATTATATGGTGTTCGCAACGTATCTAAAAATAAATTCATGGTTTGTCAGGGCATGAAAATATGATTAACATTTTCAGCAACAATAACAAACAATTGTTATCGATTATAAATCAATGTAAACAGTGAAATACATTACAATCGATGTTTTTTTTAAAGAAAATCTTCATAAGACAGGGACAATCTGAGGGACTACGTGGCTCAAGCATTAAATTTGGTTTTAATTTTGCTTTTGATTATATGGTGTTTTACACCATACTCAAAAGTTTTTCCGTGATATGATGCCCGGCAGTTTGAATAGTAATGAACAGAATCTAGTCAAGAGCTCCAAGAGCAAAACCAGTATAATCTGTCTATCGTCATGATTTCTACACATGAACAACATAGGAAAGCCTAGACCTGATAATAATATTAAGTGCCACAAAGGTATGTTTTTGTGAGTCGACATTGTACTCCTGTTTTTAATTATGCAATAACGTGTTTTCAAGATTGATTATTGTTGGCCAAGTTTTCAATATCTTGAGAATAAATGAGAAGAAATTTAGATTTTCCTATTTCCCAGGTGAGCCGCATGGGCAGTAGGTGTCATTTGGTTCCGTCCCCAGATTTATTTGTTCTTTTTTGTCTGTGCATTGACCGCATTTGAATCCTATGAGTTTAGCTTTTTATTGTCAACCTTCCACATTTAAGTAGTTATGAATATTTATTCCTTTAATATGTCTCCCAAATGATCCAAGATGCCAGAACGTGGTCAATATAGTATTACGGTCCTATGTTGTACAAAGTCAGAATAGGTTGTTGCCATAAGTTCAAAGTGAACATTTTGCTATTTTACTGTTGGATAAAATTACCTTGGTTTTATTTATCTATGACAAGGCAACATCACATTATTGAGTTCAACCTAGGTTTTTTCAGCTGGTTTTTATTCAGTTAAACTAGTTCTTCTTAACGCCACCAAAACAACATTTTGGGCATTATTGTAATACTGTGAAATTAAACCTAGTTTATCTCCAGTTAATTCAAATTGTTACATTAGCATCTCATTAATGAGTTAATGAGTTTTTGTTGCAATAACTGGATAAAACTAAGTTTAAGTGAGAAAAACTAGGTTTTACTGAAATAAATGTTATGTTTAACTCCTCAATGTTATTTTGGCGTGCCATAAGTATTACGTTTCACTAACTGAAATATAGGGTAGGGGGCTTAGTAGTTGGAGTAAAGCCCTTAAACCATGGGATATCTCATTCCTAGTCAGCGCGGGTTCGAGTCCCACTGGAATCTAAGCTGATTTTGTGGGGATGTTTACCTGTTTACTTGCGGTGATCTCTTCCCGGGTACAATGTAAATGGTTTTTTTTCTCCATCTTCACCATATTTCTGGAAAATTGTTAGATTTGTCGTAAAACAAAAAAAGCAAAAAATTGTTGATTCGTTTATTCCAATCGTAACGAACAGTTTTACTCAAATTTGTTGATATGGCTTTCTCTATAGACTCGCTGCAGGTAGAACCGGTCAGCAGGGCATCCTTAATCACCCATGCCACCCGATTCCATCTCTGAAGTTTTTCGATGAAGAAAGTTCACCAATTTCTTATACTTTCTTCTGGACTTCCTCACGGTAAAAAAATGACATCTGTACTTTTTATACCTTGAATCTATTTACTGGTATCGCCTAGTGTGCATCCATGTTGAACAACTTAAGCGTAGATGTTTCTATCTGATCCAAGACACTGTAAAACACACTACAGGAAGTGTCTTGGATCAGATAGAAACATATTGTGATATTATAACACTCGGCCTGCAAATCATGACTTTGATTGATTGTTCCTCGCAAGCAGTATTGACCTTTGCAATTTCTTATTTTTTCAGCCGTATTTTACAGATATTAATCATTATGTTCCATATTGTAGATGACCAATTCAGCGCGCACTGAGGGGTAATTTGTTGTCCAAAGTGGATAGTACTGATTTATGGTTATTATATTTATCAACTTGGTCAATATGGAATATATTCTTAGAGCTACCATGTACTTGCAGCAGGTGAAGTGGCAAAACAACATCTGTTTTTGCAATTTCCGTCTTGTTTTGATGCTTTCGATCTCAACAAAAGTTCACTTTGATTATTCATTATTTCCCCGTTTTTTTTATCTTGTTTGAATTGTTTTTATCTTGTTTAAACTATTGTTAGTTCTTTTTTATTTTATTTTAAATGTGATCAAGGTTCTGTCCAATGTTGGAAAATATTGATAAATTTGTTCAGAGTAATTTTGATAATTTGATTTCAATTAAGTTTTGTGAAATGTTATATTTTGTCCTCATTGCAGTGGCTACATGGGGAACAAATCTGCATTTTTACAAATATTAAGCGACCCTCATCCGTGAAATGCTTCGAATATGAGTAATGTTATTGTTCAATCTGTGCTTTACATAATAATGCGTAATTATTTCATTTATTTTGTGATGGCATATTTAAGATTAAAGATGAGAATCTGTTTCCAATGAACCCTTGGAAAGACCACCAACATTACGCCAGTACATTCATTCTGCACTTTTACAAATTATTGAGTTAAAATTGTTTGTATTTTTGCTTAACTTTATAGCTTGGATTTTACTACAGTATAACAACATCGACGTGAATCAGTACAAATAACTATGACCAGCCGAAATAACATAACATAGAAATATATTCATTTGATTACTTGTTTATTTGTTTATTGTTGTTTAACGTCCCACTCTAGAATTTTTTACTCATATGGAGACGTCATTAAATTTATAGATTGGATTTTACTACAGCATAACAACATCGACGTGAATCAATACAAATAACTATGGCCCGCCGAAATAACATAATATAGAAATTAATACATTCATTTGATTGTTTGTTTATTGTTGCTTAACGTCCCAACTCAAGAATCTTTCATTCATATGGAGACGTCATTATATGACGGTGAAGGGCTTCAAATTTTGGCCTATGCTCGGCACTTACGGCAATTGAGGGTTTTTTAACATGCTATTGTCCTACTGTGACACGAGACCTCGGTTTTTACTGTCTCATCCGAAGGACAGTAAACCAACCTGCTGCCGGCTGGACTCGAACTCACGACATCACGATCAAGAGTCGACCGCGCTACCGGCTGAGCCAGACCAGTTATATTCATTTGAGAATAACGAAGCTAAAGTTTTACAAAAGATGTCAAAACAAATTCTCAATATTTCTGTCAATAGGACTTCCTCAGCTGAGCTCGAATTAAATAAGTGAATCCTACTTTTTCCTCAGTTAAACTTACTTACAGCTAAACCTTGTTTTTTCCAGATAATCCCAGTTTTTCTCCTATTAATAATGCGAGTTTAAAGAAAAACTAAGTTTAAATCATTAATGTGATTTTGGCGTCGCAGTTTGAATTAAATTAGGAAAATTGTGATTTAACTAAGATAAACTTGGTTTTTCTGGAGTAAAAATTTGGTTTTACTCATTTTTAGGATTTTGACCCACTAAAACTTAGTTTTCATCTAATTATTGAGAAAAACTAGGTTTAACTGAAAAAAAACTTGGTTTCACTGCGCCATAATCACATAAGGTTTATCTCATTCTTGTGATTTTGGTCCTGTTAAACCCAGTTGTTCTCAGTTAAAAATATTGTTCCTGAGTTACTGAGAGAAACAAGTTTTAACTGGAAAATAACTAGGTTTAACTAAGAAAAACTAGGTTTAATGTGATTTTGGCGTGCAATAATTTGACATTTTTCTTACTGTATTTTGATATGATTCTATAAACGGTAAAGTTTTTTTTTTCACCACATTTCGTCTGAATTGAGGAATCACTTTTTAGAACACTTCAATGCATATTTTTTCAGTTAATAGAAACCTATTTGATAGAAAAAAATTGGACTTTGATGAAAGAGCGCCTTTAAAAGTAAAAACGAGCGACATTGGCTAGATACATGTATAGTATATAGCACAATGCTCCATCTATCGACCATGGTGTGCTTAAGACATAACAGTTTCAAATTGTTGATTGCCATCTAATAATGCTTTGCATAAAGATAAATTGAACACATTTTTCTGTATAATATGTAAACTCGAAATAATTATAAAATCACAAATAAGTGATTGACCGTTGTGGGTTGTTTATTTGTTGATCATCCTGAAATATATGGTGCTTTTCACAAAATTTTGTGACATTTTCCATGTTAGCGTAAAATCATTTTTCTAATGCACTCTGTTTGCTTCTCTTATTTCATTTGTCGATTATGGTGAAAACTCACAGGGATTCACGTTTCACTGTTTGCTTTATATGACGTCACACACAGCTTTCTTGATCCTCTTTGATACCCTTGTTAAAATTTACTCTTTGCATATTGAGTAATATATCTTGAAACCGTTTTCATTGTCTAGAATTGCTTGTTTTAAAAACGAACCATAAAAAAATCGTTTCACAAATAATGAAAATGAATCGGTATAATTACGATTATCAAATCCAATTGATAAATAAGTAACATTTTTTAGCGAATTAATATTCTTAACACAGTAAGTTGATCATTGATAAAGATAACGTAAACTTATGTGTTTTGGTCTTTCTGTTATTAAAATGCTTGCTTGAAATGTTCCGGCATCCGAATAGGGTTTACCCTGTGACTGTTTCACAAAAACTGACAGGGTATCGGGGATTCCTCTGTCTGACACGGAAATCGGCGATATCCGGCGAAATTTTGTAAAACAGTCACAATACAACCTTTTATTATTATTATTATTATTATTATTATTATTATTATTATTATTATTATTATTATTATTATTATTATTATTATGTTACGAGTGGAAAATAATTTCATGGACTTCAAACAGTATAAATAAATACGAAGTTTAGAAATGGATAAAGCGCCAAAGATTGCCGTTTAAAATACAAATTAAATCAAATTATTATTCAATGATTTTGTAAAGTAAATAGAAATATTTTACGATAAAAATAATAGAAAAATACATTTTTAGTATGTTCTGTAAAAGAGGACCTTTAAAATGTCACGTTTCAGTACATAGGGATGATATATTCCATCGTGTTGTTAGTGACAACGACCATACGAAATCAATGAAGGTTGGTCATGTACTAACCTCAGGGACATGCAAAGTGAGATCAAGTGCCACGGAGTAGTATGAAATCCCTACTCACCGGTCATATCAATCCGATTCTGTGTTAGGTGAAGGTCAAACAGGCGTCATAATCCCTAGACAGTAAGTAAACATTATTAAGTAATTACTCTTGAATCAGTAATGTAGAAGAGTTTAACTTACTTATTGAGTATTGAGATTTTCTTTGATGTGAACTCAAAACTGAGACTCACTGTTGATGAGTGAAGATGTATATTACTACTTTGTTACTGTGAACGCTGAAAATTATTTTATCTAGCATATTTCAAAGTTATTCTATTAAAAACATTTTTATCCATCTTAAGTAAATGTTAAACTGAAAACTACACTTAGACTATAGCGGTCAGTTTGAATTTTGGAAATAAAAACCAAGTTAATATATACGTGTTAAGAAACCATCAGCCCTCGAAACTGAACTGACCTATTTTCTCACATAAACAACCTTTACTCTATGCTGAAAAAAGGGTAGCGGCAATGGAACTAATTCATGTACCACGTGATACCTGATAATGTTTGTGCGGAATTTTCGTTTCTATTAGTGACGGAATGACGCTAGAAGACAATATCTCGCGCTAATGTCATTTCAGCGGGAAGATTACGTAGATCTAGAGTTACGTTGCATCACCATTGGAGATACTAGTAATGCACAAACGTTATCGGTTATCACGTGGTACTTGAATCAGTCCCATTATAGTCTTATCGTTCACTATGTATTAGACTTGTGTGTAGTTATATACAAAACTGATGGCATACATTCAACAGACAGTGTTTTTCCGACTTTTGATTTCAAGTGATGGTTGACGGGTTGTATAGATGCCAACCAATTACGACTCAGTTTTGTTATATCTAAGGATTCTTTTAACAGTAATTGGTCATCATGTTAAAATTATGTAAACCAGAAATTAATACGTAATTTTGTGTGTTTGAAATTTACACTGTAATTCAATTCCATGCCGAGCTTCTAAAGAAAATGTATTAGTATGTAATTATTTTGTAACAAACATCATTTGAACTATATACAGGTCTAATTAAATGATAAAATTAGATAAAACTGATACTTTCACTTTGTTGTTGTAACCATTTTCTTCGTTTTACTATCAGTACGTTGCTTTGTTCACGAGTTGTAGCCTTTTGTATTTATGGGTATATACAACATTTTTGAAGTCTGGTTCGTGACCAGAAAGTCATTAAATGTGTTGTCTACAATGATACTTCATGAAAATGCATGATATTATCTTTTTTATCTTTTGAATGATATCTAATAAGCCTACGTATAATGACGGAACTGCTTAGATCAAAAGAATATCTAAGGCACTGCAGTCAGTTATAAATGGTACAGTTAACCTTGACATTGCAATGTAGTTCCTGTGGGAACAGCTTGCGGTGGTCTAGTGGTACAGTTAACCTTGACATTAAAATGTAGTTCCTTTGGGAACAGCTTGCGGTGGTCTAGCGGTACAGTTAACCTTGACATTACAATGTAGTTCCTGTGGGAACAGCTTGCAGTGGTCCAGTGGTACAGTTAACCTTGACATAGCAATGTAGTTCCTGTGGGAACAGCTTGCGGTGGTCTAGTGGTACAGTTAACCTTGACATTACAATGTAGTCCCTGTGGGAACAGCTTACGGTGGGCCAGTGGTACAGTTAACCTTGACATTACAATGTTGTTCCTGTGGGAACAGCTTGCGGTGGTCCAGTGGTACAGTTAACCTTGACATTACAATGTTTTTCCTGTGGGAACAGCTTGCGGTAGTCCAGTGGTACAGTTAACCTTGACATTACAATGTAGTTCCTGTGGGAACATCCTGCGGTGGTCTAATGGTACAGTTAACCTTGAAATTACAATGTAGTTCCTGTGGGAACAGCTTGTGATGGTCTAGTGGTACAGTTAACTTTGACATAGCAAATGTAGTTCCTGTGGGAACAGCTTGCGGTGGTCTAGCGGTACAATTAACCTTGACATTACAATGTAGTTCCTGTGGGAACATCCTGCGGTGGTCTAGTGGTACAGTTAACCTTGACATAGCAATGTAGTTCCTGTGGGACAGCTTGCGGTGGTCTAGTGGTACAGTTAACCTTGACATTACAATGTGGTTCCTGTGGGAACATTCTGCGGTGGTCTAGTGGTACAGTTAACCTTGACATAGCAATGTAGTTCCTGTGGGAACAGCTTGCGGTGGTCTAGTGGTACATTGAACCTTGACATTAAAATGTAGTTCCTGTGGGAACAGCTTGCTGGTCTAGTGGTACAGTTAACCTTGACATTACAATGTAGTTCCTGTGGGAACAGCTTGTGGTAGTCTAGTGGTACGGTTAACCTTGACATTAAAATGTAGTTCCTGTGGGAACAGCTTGCGATGGTCTAGTGGTACAGTTAACCTTGACATTACAATGTAGTCCCTGTGGGAACAGCTTGCGGTGGTCTAGTGGTACAGTTAACCTTGACATTACAATATAGTTCCTGTGGGAACATCCTGCGGTGGTCTAGTGGTACAGTTAACCTTGACATTACAATGTAGTTCCTGTGGGAACAGCTTGCGGTGGTCTATTGGTAGAGCGTTTGACTCGGAAGCACATGGTCCAGTGTTTGATTTCCGGACCGGGTCATACCAAAGAATACTGTTCCTTATCCCAAGCGCTCGGCATACGGAGTTAAAATCATAGGTCTTTCGGTTGCGACTTAAAACCGAGGTCCCGTGTTGCAGAAGGCATGGCACAAAAAAAGAACCCTCACTGCATTGACGTCAGTGCATAACACAGGTCAAAATTTGTAGCACTTCATCTAAAGTTGGTGATATTTTCATGTAAATGGAAGTTTTTTGGGGAATGTAAACAAACGATAAAAAATCAAACTAATTCTGGTGGGACTTGATAAATCTATAATAATGATGAACTCATGACATTACTTTTATATTCACGTTGAACTAACGTTTTACACTTATATAACTTATAAGTGACGGCGATGACGATTATGTTGAAGAAAACGGCGATCAAGATAATGAATGTCCTATCATTTTACGTCTCTTAAAGTTTTTGTGACGTCACAGACAAAGATAAAGAACCACAAATTTGTACAGTCGCAGAATTGACCTATCGCCAAGTGTCCTACACATGACTTTTCATGTGCTTTTTTGGCGTCATTCGACGGTGATGTGGCCATTTAATTATGACGTCATAATGGAAAAGATTGCCAAAAGGTGTCGCGTCGGACATTTGGCGATATGTAAATTACATTATATGTGACGTCTACTGTGGCACGGGAACTTGCTTTTATTTCTCATCTGGAAGATCCATTACGTTGTCATCACCGATAACTACGCCTGGGACTTTCAAACGATACTGAAAATTACCTGGAAAATTTCGCCCCTGGTTATTTTCGCCTTTTTCGACAGAGAACATATTCACCCCGTCTTCGATTAATTAGCTTGAAAATTTCGCTTTCATTCCCAATTTGCCCTCTAATCAAATATCGGAATTGGCGAATATTAATCAGGAGCGAAAATTTCCAGGTATACAGTATCATAATACGGTCGAATCCACTTTAACTCTGTTAAATTTAAATTCCACTTTATTTTAAATGATTTTGATTCCCAAAGCCAAATTATTTTATCACCATTACAACTCGGATATATTGAAAACCCTGTTTAATTAAAAGTAAAATACATTTCCATCAATATCAATATAACTGGGTTCGACTGTATCTACAATCGAACCTACAATATAAGATGAGGTATTTAGTACTGAAACATCTTATAAGAGTATAAATCTGCTATAGTGTATCCTACACTCTAATGAATATCAAGTTTCTTGACTTTTTCCAGTTTATGTTTTCCGCAGCTTAAGTATTCACTGCTCATATTTCTAACAACAGAACTCACTCTATCGACCTCGTTAAATGCAATAGGCAATGAGAATTCCTGAAACACTAGAAAAGACATTATATGGTGTACTGAACAAACTTTGTTTAACCTATATTGAATGGGATGACATACCCATGAGATGATATATAAAACAACGTGATATTAGTTCAGGATTATTTATCATTTTGAATTATCAGCGTGAAATGACTTTACCTGCAGCAAGCACATTTATAAAATTTAATCACATTTTACATAGTATTATTCAGTTTATATATATATATATATATATATATATATATATAATTATACAGTTTATAGAAGTTTCTTCAGTTTATCTCTCTCTTCATCTCTCTCTCTCTCTCTCTCTCTCTCTCTCTCTCTCTCGTCTCTCTCTCTAACGATAACAAGGTTATAGTTTTACAAAAGACACCAAAATAAACTATAATTCAGTCTTAGACACACTGGACTGACGAGCTGCAAACTTTGTTTTTGAAACAACACTCAGTTGTAGCAGTTACGTGATAGCATTTTAATACAAATAGATGAAATGCTAACAAACTATTTTCTGCCGATTTTAAAGTCAGATCGGTTTAGGTAACACACCATCTAATCGATAACGTGAAGTCAAATATTTCCAAACAAAAAAGATTTTCAAATGGAAATCTCATCACATTTGAATGTGAAACAATTTGGCTGTCAATGATGAAAAACATGATATATCATTTGGTAGTTAGGAATTAAATCAATCAAAAGTTTATTACTTAAACATCACAAAAAGTTGTTTTGAAGTGGAAGTTTATCTATCTTGAATGTAGATTAGGTACAGATGATTTTAAATACTGAGATGTAAAAATGTCAGTTACAAGACCACATTTGAACATATAATAGCTAATTTATTAGTAAGCCAAGTACATGTATCTCAAACATGATATTAAGCAAGCAACTCTCAGTGTGGGTTCATTCAAATTATGTAGAAAATGAAGATTACAATTCATTCTCGGTACAAAATATTAGCCGGAACATCTACAAATGCGTTAAAATTCTATCTAGAAATATAAAAATAGACTCATGTTGCTCAAGATATTAGACATATATTCTAAGATAAATATATTTTAATTATTGGAAATTTTACACAATGACATAAAGTGCATTTACTTTAATTCTCGGTGTAACAACCGAGATTTTTAAACAATATCTTTGTATATACCTACGTCCCTAAAATTTATAATTTGAACGGAGTGTTACAAAACGGAGTGTTTGTAAGTTTGTTTCATGTTGTACGTAATTAAAATAAAATTTGATTTGGTAAAAAAGATAACAAGTTTTAGGATGAAAAAGAAATGTTTTTAAGTTACTATTGTTTGTTTGTTTGTTTATTGTTGTTTAACGTCCCACTCAAGAATATTTCACTCATATGGAGACGTCACCAAATGCCGGTGAAGGGCTTCAAATTTTTGGCCCATGCTCGGCACTTACGGCCATTGAGCAGTGAGGGTTATTTAACGTGCCGACACCTACTGTGACACGGGACCTCCAGCTTTTACTGTCTCATCCGAAAGACAGGAAACCAACCTGTCGCCGGCGGGACTCGAACTCATGACCTCACGATCCAGAGTCGAGCGCGCTACCGACTGAGCCAGGCTGGCTCAAGTTACTATTGTTAACGCCCAGCAAATCAATTGTCAGCTTAATGGAGATTTTATGAACTGTGGGTGAGTTGCCACAGTTTTTAGAATATACTTTGAACTGCTGCCGATGTTTTTTTTTCCATTGTGTCACACTTACTGCGACAAGGAACTTCTTTCAACAGTAAGTCACGTGAATATAATTTCTTATGCCAACTCTTGGCAAAAGGAGCAATCACTTCCTGTTTAAGATTTTCAGCATCATTCCGTCCGGGAATCAAAACCAGCGTTTTGTTTTTGTCATACTTTCGAGACGAACGCTCTACACTAGATCACGCACGCATGCATGCACGCACACACTGATATTAAAAATATACTACAAGTGAAATGCGACCATTTTTGCTCTTTCCTTGAAAAGTCTTTAAAAACAGGTTTGACTGTATAACATGAAAGTATAAAAAAATTCCCAAATCACACACGCACACACACACACACACACACACACACACACACACCTATTTAGAAAAGAACATATATGTATATAATACTAATACAAATGAAATATGACATAAGAGTATAAATGACCCTCAAATTTAATTTGCTTTTTTATGGAAGGAGACGTGTTCTTTACAATGGTAAATTTACTTTATCAGAAAGTTGCTTTATTATATTTTAGTTGACTTTTTAGGCGAATGAGCATATATTACTGATCCTAACCATCCGTTATCAGATAAACCTGCTTCTATAATTGCCAAATTTATCTTGATTCTTGATTACTTTAACATACACGTGAGTAAGATTTGCATGGCAATATAGGAAACGCCATTGATTTTTGTATCTTCTTCACTTCAAATCGCCTACGTCAACTATCATTTGTTCCAAATTATGCTTCTGATAGATGAATAATGCAAACAAAGTATTACACAAGGAGTATTATCAATCAAATAAACACTGAATCCTGTTTCAAATTATTGTATTTATGGTGACGGCGGATTAAAGAATAATAATATATTCCGGAGTTTTTTTTATCAACGCAATGACCAGTACTGGCAGTTTGATCGAATAACTATTTCATGCTTACATGATACATAAGTCAAATGCTTAAGATTGGAATTATGGTTTGTTTTGATATAAAATGAACGTTTTAAGTAAGAAATGACCTTAAATACTGTGGAAAAGTCACCACCAAGGTCCAACTATATAACAAATGAATAACATTTCATTAACTATGACACAAGACTGAAAACGTTAGTGCTGCAAAAGCATGCCCGACATTATACAAATTAGAATTTATTTAAAATATATAAATCATATATTTGTAAAACAGCCAAAATCTTTAAGGGGCATTAGCTGTATTTACCAAAAAAAAAAAATGTCATTTTTTCCACTTTGACATGTACTTGTTGTACAATAACAAATAAGAGCTATACACAGGCATAAAAAATCTTGTGGAAATAAGGTGAAGTCCAGTGTAGTATTCATTTATAAATAGTAAGTTTGAGTTAAGTAAAAAAGGAAGAACCTTTAAAAAACCTTAAAATCTCAGATTCCAAAGTATAATCTTCAAGATGTCCCGGATACATATAATAATCTGGTGAATATTGGCCCAACACGGACCTCTGGAAATCCAGAGGTGGGATCAGGTACTTTGGAGGAGTAAGTATCGCCTGTTGACCGATCACACCCGCGGTGATTCAACAGACAAATTTAAATACTGATTTAGCGCTGTCTACAACATTTAATAATAATGATGTACTGTGACATTACCGCCTTTAGATACCCAGATGCTCAGTTCAGCTACCCATTTTTACATTTATTTTGATATTCATACACGTTTTCTGCAATTATTCGATATGATTTTCATAGCGGTAAGTCAACACGATGAAAATAATTACTATCAAGTCGTTAAACTTAGAGCACAGCTCTTTAGAAATTCGAACATCCTCGGTTGCCTATATACGTAAGGACAATGCTAAACTGAAAGGGACCCCTTCCTGACAGGGCTGTCCAGTCCCGTATTCCGAAAACTAGGGGCGTTTACGTGTAGTCACATTAATTACAGACAGTTCAACAACCTTTAGAAATAATGGCCGATGTCCAAAACCCTTATCTCATTCAGACTTGAATAAGATAGGATCAAATATTCTTGTTCTTTAAACTCGGATTTACAACAGTTTGGTAGTTGCTTTAACAACAAGTATCAGGATACATCAACGGATGTGTGATAAAGGGAATTTTCCATGCTTTATACACCTTTCATATCTAATTCGTGGTTTAGCCGTAAATTGCATTATCAACGGTTGACTTCTGCATGTATGTATCGCTTGATTAAATGTGCGCATCATTGACAGATATATGTTGGAGGAAATCAAGCTATAGGTTGCAATGAGGCATTAGAAAGAAACTCATATGACTGCAAATTGGATAAATGGTTTTCATAGCAACATAAAACAAATAGATGCAGTATGTTTTCTCCCGTTTTATTTTTAATTCAGCTTGTTAAAATCATAGGACAAAATATTCCCCTTTATAGATTGCACCGGTAGTTTACGGTGTATTGATAAAATGTTTTCAAACTTCAAAAAATTAATAACGGAGTTATGTTTCGATTTCAAGAATTTCGACTTTCTGCTAGTCACCCAGTACGTAATAAAAGGCACTCGTTCACATAATTCTATCAATTATTTATTACCACGACATATTTCTATTAACTGGTAATATCATTTTTACATTACCGTATTTGACTCATTTAGCGCCCATATCCCTATCATTGACCCTCCTCTATTTTACATACGATCAAGAATCTTTTCTAGCTGATTTACAAGAAGATATATAACTGATTAGCCGCCGTAGGTAACAGTTTATCTGTAGCCCCCAAGCAACAGAATTATATTGATGTGTACTCGGTAATAACAAAATCACCACCGTGCGTAATAAAAATTAACTGTTTTAACCTTAGTTTGACTATTGATTGGTCCCATTAAGCGCCCATCCCTTGTTCCTGATTTTTGTAGCACCCTGGGTGCTTAATGAGTCGAATACGGTTCTCTAAAACATGTTATCTCAATTACGTCACACAGTGATGAGAAAAACTTCTATGGCAGCTAAGACGCATGAAATCTTTATCCAGTAGACTTCTTTATGACGAACATGTTCACTATCTTCATAATTTGTAGTTTCATTAAAATGACTCTTTTAAAGAAACACATAGCAAAAGACAGATCAATTTACTAGGGCTAAAATAAAAATTGAAAATTGCAATAAGCAGCCGATAGTTAATTTTGATTTTAAAATTCATTTGAATTCTGTTACGGCGCCACTTTTCAACTCCATTGAATACAAACTACTGATAATATTTCCAATGGGATGTGTTTTGTCGTTGTTTCCCGGGATTTGTCTGCTTCAAATATATGCTTTTATAAAATATTACCTCCAATATAAGTAGCTGTAAATTCTGTTCTCAAATTGTGTTCACTTGGGCTAGGCAAATTCCTACCGGTAGGTGATCATAAAATTTTCGGTATAACGACAATCGTTATAAAGCTGTCTGGCTGTGTAAATCCATTCAGAAGCACTTTGAGTTACAAGATCTTAGTTGTATATACTTGTATATTGTTTTAGGTTGATGAAGTGATTTTCAACTAATCCACGAAGTACCCATAGCATAAGTTTTACGTGGATACAAATCATCCAGGAAGTACCCATAACATAGGTTTTAAAGGGAAATACAATCATTCAGGGAGTACTCATTAAATATAACATACGTTTTAAGGGAAAATAAAATCACCCAGTACCCATAAGGGAGAAGAAAATCATCCACGAAGTACCCATAACATAAGTTTTGAAGGACGAAAACATCCAGGAAGTACCCATAATATATTGCCAGAAACGATAGACTTGAAAATTCATATTGGCCTTTTTTGCAAAACTATAGAATTGGCATTATGTATTTTATATTGACTTACCCTATAGCAAAACTTGACCAGTCGCTGCTTTGAATCAAGTTACGAATTCTGGCTGTGTTCAATTGTTTATTTTACCACTGTTTCACACTAAAATCAACATTTTGCAGTTCTGAATAGTGAGTTGGTTTTTAAGTCAGTTTAGAAACAAGATTTGCATAGGGAAGAAAATTCGTTGATTTAATGCAAATAGAGACTACTTTGAAATCTATCAAGCTATCAAAATGCAATCAGTGATATGAAACCTTCTTGATAAATGTACGACGTCAAAATAGATCATGACATCTCTGTTTTTATCCAGTAAACGTTTTTATTCTATCACATAAGCTAAAGAAAATAAGATAACCAAACAAACGATCGCAAGTGATACCTTTAATTGGTTTTCCGGTGTAACAAAATCATACAATATTTCTTTGGAACAGAAGGAAAACGAGTGTCTGTATTCTTGAGAGAAATACCACTTTATTTGAAAATCGATTTTCCAATAATCTTTTTTGATTGAAAAGAAAATTAAAATTATAATTTCGAGTTGAAAAATTGTTTCATGTCATTCCGATCTCTGACAGGTGAAGAAAAGACGCCTATATTTTGTTTTCAAAAAGTAAAAGAAATTCATGTAGATTAATTTCTCGCATAATGAATAATACGTTTGACGTAGAATACATACATATGTATTGCATAACGAGTAAAAATAGTTTTTTACAGCATGTTCGATCGGAACACTTGTCCATGGCGCAGTTTTAACTAGAAATAAGCTTCATTTACTTGTCATTTCAAGACTTATCTACAAAAAAAGAAAATTTGAGCTCTTAGTGCTTGAATGATTGACGTGTAATTTGATTACAGTGTCAGTAAGATTTTGTTACGTAAGTATCACTGAGGCTGTGGCGACGATAGTGGCTGTTCCCATTTGAGAGGTGCATTCGAATAGCAGTTTTTCTCGTAAATGCATTTGTTGGTGATCCACTGCTTATGGTCATGACTCTTTCAAACGTTTGTTTAACCTTAAATTTGCAGACCATAAGTTTGAGTGTTTTTCTGAATCTTGCACTTAATCCAACATAAATCCAAAAGTTACAGTGATAGCTTAAAAGCAATATACAATTCTGTAGAATCGCAATAGGGTAGTCAATACTCGTTGGAATTATCATCTCCCCAGCTAATTCCTCATACACTTTGATTCCGAAAACGATTCCATTAGGAATTTCAACTACTAAGAAAATTATCATAATTATGATGACCATTAACGTGGTACGTTGCCGATGTTGAAAATCCTTCTTGGGACCATCGTGAGACCCAGAGACACTCCTTTGAAGTATTTTCTCGTGTTTTAGTTTATATGACAACAAAACCGTGGTAATTAGCATAGATAAGCAAGGCACCATTTGAACAAATATACTTCTAAATAGGTAATTCACCATTGAATAAGTATATACTCGTTCTACAAACCATGGATGGATACCCGTGGCACACACAGTAATTGTAGTGTTCCCTTCTTTGATGTTGGATGGCTCGTATGTTTTCATGAAAAATAATGGTAGAAAAAACATAACAGATAATAGATACGCCATCACTGTAATAAACACAGATTTCCGTATTGTCCAAATTCTTGGTCCGATGAATGGTTTCACAACTATAATTCCTCGTTGTATCCCAAGCGTCATTGTCAGCCAGACAGAAGTTGCATGAAATAAGACAGCTAAATACAATGCATAGTCATGAAATATACATAATGGATACGAAACTGGGGTTGTATAATCTTTCTCAATTCCATAAAAATACAAATGAACGCTGCTCCAAAGAAATGCCGATAGTGTATCGGAACAGGCTAATCCGGCGAGGAAAACAGTCGTAACCGATCGCATCTTTTTTGTCATGAAAACACACACTACTAGTAAATTTGAAATTAATGTTAATACCGTAATTACTGGACAAAGAATTCCATACACCGGAAAAGCTAAATTCTCGGGGAAATTCAAAACATAAAAAACATACGGTCCACTTTCAGCATTTATTCCCTTGTTAAGGGAATAACTATAGTTCCCTGTATAATTCAGGCCGTTTGATGATGACGTCATATTGATAAATGCCATCATATCTGTCTGCTGATCTGGCATCATTTCACTCAGATGAAATCAGTTCTACAATTTGTATAATAATATATGTGATTTGTATAATCACGAATACATGTTGAAGAGAAAGATAAATCGTCAATGCAAATTATTGTATAAAATTACTCGTTTGAATATATGGTATATATGTCACGGTTAAGCAATATGATATTGTCCTCGTTAAAATATTTGCTCAGAAAACAATACAACGCGTGAAAAATGTGTGACAAAATGTCCCTTAAAAATAAACGCTGAAACTTTATCAAAGTGGTAGTTGTCTACGACAATCTTTACAACAAGTTTTGATAAAATGTTTTAATTGTAGTCATACATTTTGTTTGTATTTTCATCTAAAATTTTATTTACATAATTTGACCAAATTACCTGTTGCTGGCAAGAAACTATCACATAATATCAAACAGTGTTCACAATATCCATTTCAGATCAGCTTGATGCTCCAGGTTTGTAGATTTCTAAGAACAACAAGTGTGATACAATAATTATCTAATCCCACAATAAATCCATTATAAATATCATATTATGTACATTCAGCACGAGCACGTTCTGTCTTACGTTTCCGTAATATTGTATTATCCAGATTCACATTTTGTTGTAATAATTAAATACAGTTTCCAAATTCCGGCTGGTGATACTAATCAGAATTCACAATGTACGTGTCGCTTCTAGGTAATAAGTTATTAAGATTTTATTTCGCAATCAATTTTCACAGAATTTTTTTTATAAATTCCGTCACCCCAAATTTTATTGTGAATATGAGCGTTTTATCTGTGCGGCAATTCCTGGAAATATCTCTTGGGAATTAAATCAATTCGTCCTTTTAATCCGTGTCTTGTAAACATCGGTTCTCTTCTGTCATCTCTGTTATCCTTTTTAAATTTCATTCACATGTATTTGACATTTACATTTTCTTCTTTTTTTCAATTAAAAATTCCGTAATTTTCTGAACACTTCAAATTTGCACCTTTGAATAAAATAGCAATTCTCCGACACAAAGTATATATTCGATGTTTCGCTGTCTTGTCCGGCTATTGATACGGCATGCTCGAAGACTTATCGACTGTGTAAGATGAACCCTTTATCAGTAACGCAAGTTCTCTAAGTCAACACAAGCGATTTAGATCGCATCACTTAAATGCATTAATGTTTACATCTTTCGGATTTCTCCTGAAGCTTCAATTACCGTAGACGTTTTGTATCTTTTTCCTCTTCAGGGCACCTTCAAATCCAAACTGACGCTCCTGCAAAATGATATGTAATCTTATTCAGTCTATTTGTTTTGTATATTCAATAGTTTTACTAACTATATGCATAGCTATTATTATTTTTTCGTATATAAGGTAAATTATGCATATTAATGTAAATGTACTATGCCTGTTATGAATGGCTATTTAATGCATGCATAGAATAGACCTTAGAGGCACTATATATATAGAGCAGTAATTGTGTTACCCAGAATTGCTTTTATACCTGTTTGATATACGTCAATTATTAGTGTTATCTAGAATTACCTGTATATGCGTTAGACATAGTTATTAACATTGCTACCTAGACTTGCTTTAATATGTGTTAGCTAAACATCAAATAACGTTGTTACTTAAAATTGTCTTTATACGAGTTGGATGCATCGCAATTAATGGTGTTTTAACAAACTCTAAAGATAATTAAGGGATTGACACGGATCTGTCAGTATGTACGATGGAGTGGTAAAACCACGGTTCTCTTCTGTCTGTAGAGTAATAAATCGCCAATGAGGCAATACTGCAAAGTGCAAACGCCAACAAGATGCTGTGATATGGGGTTAAATCATTTTCTGTTCATAAGAAACTTTTTTCAATGTTGTTTAGTAATTAGTGTATTAAGGACAGGGTGTCTTAAAAATGTACTGAAATTTGGACTTCCCGAAACTCACTAAATATTAATAAAACATATTTAACCATTAAACTTGTCAGTTTATTTTCATTCATTGTCGTTTGAAAATAAAGTGCTTTTTGTGACAACGTATTTGTAAATTTGAACCATTAATCTTGTCTCTCAATCAATAAGCACCATGTTTTTGCATTTTAAGTGTAAGTATATTTTGTTACACCCTGTATTCAGTATTTATGACTTTAGGAAAAAGAGATCATGTTACAAATTGGGATAATAAGATTGAAAATTGATAATGCATCATGTTTGTTCGGAAATGCTGAACGGTTAGAAAATTACACAATTATGTTTGCACTTTCTACAGTCAAAGGGTTTTGCATGCAAATATAATACATCGCGATTGTGCAAAAGATGACAGACCTGATTATGTAGACATAGATAAAAGAAATAATAAAATAATTCACGATTATTTTAATTTTTAATTGTTTATATCGGCTTCATAGTACACATTTCAGTCACCTCATTCACACTGCATTACTTGAATATTGACACAAACTTTATTTTTAAAATAATCATTATATATATATATATATATATATATATATATATATATATATATATATATATATATATATATATATATATATATATATATATATATATATATATATATATAACGTATGTTTTTGGCAATTGTCTGATCAGTTGATTATAATTTAAAAAAACGTAAAAATCCTGAAAATAGGCATTTTCTGCATGAATTGATTAAAGAAATAACAAAGAGTCTTAGATGTTTTAGCTCTTTTTCATCCCTTACGTCGTTTTTGGGGATGTAATTTTAAATTTTCTTTTTAGTAATTAGAATCATACTACAATTTCGACTGTCCGTCTGTCCGTTAAATTTCCTAAACAGAACTCTACTGCTGTCATTTATTCACAAATTTTGATGAAATTTGGTCTATACATTTAATAAGAATATACATCGGTCTAAACATGAAATATTTTACCCAAATAATTATGACATTTCTTTAAAAATCAACTATTTTTCCTGTTATTTTGCTGAAATGTGGTACGGGTCTGAAAATGGAATCATCTCTACTATATATTACAGGATTGTTTGAAAACTTGAAACCACTCCTCAGACAATGGAAAAATGGAAGGGTAGTTCACGGTGGACGTACCTTGGACCGTTTGTGGTCCTCTTGTATTAAATTCTGTATTAGAGCGCCCATAACACTAAGTATTTTATTTTTCACACGTTCTGATTATCACATTTATTTAGCGCGCAAAATGTACAATGACCGCATACCATGTAATATGAAGGATGAATTCAATATTGTACCATCGGCAGGGTATGACCTAGTTTTGATTAGCACCTATTATTCAAAATGCACTAATTATAAAGAACGTAACGTAATCGACTTCCGAGTCAATCAATAAATCTGTTGCCGTTAATGTCAATTCTTCACCTTACCCACGACCTAAATCAACTTCCATTAATCAATTTGCTGTTAGATCTTCCACCATATAGAACTTGTAATGAGGAAAAATCAAGTTGACACAAAAATTGTGTTTTTTTACGCAACATGTCAGAAAATGTGTTGGTTTTTAGATGTGCATCTTAATCCACTAAAAAAATAAGGTTTTATCTTCCAAATACATTAGATAAAAAAATGACATTTGATATAGATGAGCGGCAACCACTCCCATGCCGTGAAACCTTTTAATTGTTTTTAAGCAAGTGTCCGCAAAAATAAAGTACAGTAAAATTTGCTTTAGCGACCACCTGTGTATAACGACCGCCTGGTCATAAAGACCAGGGGTCCGTTTTACAAAAAAGACTTAAGAAGGAAATCCTAAGTCTTAGTCCTAATTATCATGGGACTGACCAATCAGCAATGCGTTGCCATGGTAGTTAGGACTAAAAATTAGGATTTAGAACTTAGGACCTGTCGTAAAACTGGCCCCAGGTGGTCTTTTTGTTGTCCCCAGTATTGCCATTTGTGTACAAATAAACCTCTATATAAAGACCACCTCCCTATAAATACTTGTTTTGTTGTGTCCGTCAGATGATCTTTATACACAAGTTTCACTGTATCTGTTATGAGTTAAACCCCAATATCTGTAAAATGTGAAATCCGTTATGACTTCAATAGTACAACTTACAAAAATAAAGTATCCTTTATGAATTGAACATTATAATCAGCAATATACATCCGATATAAATTCTGCAGACGAATCCGCAAAAGTGAGACTTTTTATAATTTTAATATAAGAATAAACAAAATCGTGGCAGTCAGTTTTTAAATGGCGAAGGAGAGCAGCCGGTTATAATTTACCCGACCTTCCGTAAGCAAACTAGCAAACTTCTTACAAAATCAGCTTAGTTTCCAGCTGGGCTCGAACACACGCTATCTAGAGGCAAGAGAGTTCATAGTTTAAATCGCGACTGATTGGCGTTTATATCAAGCTGTATTTGGATTTCTATGACAATGGGTCCTGTGAATAGTTTTTTGTAAGTCTACAGCAGACGATAGTTTCTACAATACATTGCTTGTAAATGTCTATTGAAAAGAGAATCTGAAATGTTTATTTTTAACATAAATCTGTCGGTCTTCATACACACGTTGTATTCTCCACATAATAATAACTAAGATCAGATGATACGTTTGTTTGTTTATTATTGTTTAACGTTCCACTCCAGAATATTTCACTCATATGGAGTCGTCACCAACTGCCGGTGAAAGGCTTAAAATTTTGGCCTATGCTCGGCACTTACGGCCATTGAGAAGTGAGGACACGTTTGTAATAACTCTGTTCATTACGTCTTTTCTTTCTTCTGTTAATTCAAGTTTCTCTTTAGTTAATGCGAATTTCTAGAAATACTAGATTTAACTTTTTTTTAATTTAGCGATGCGTTTTGAATTAAATGTAGAATAACTAGATTTAAACGGAAAGAATTAAGTTTAACTCATTTATGGCGTGTCAAACGTTGCAATATTCAAAAAATATAATTTGCATTCAAAAATATACATTTGCATTCAAAAAATATACATTTGCATTCAAAAAATGTACATTTGCATTCAAAAAATATACATTTGCATGCAAAAAATGTACATTTGCATTCAAAAAATATACATTTGCATGCAAAAAATATACATTTGCATGCAAAAAAAATGCATTCTAAAAAAATGTATTTGCATTCAAAAAATATACATTTGCATTCGAAAAAAATATCATTTGCATTCAAACAATGCATTCTGGGTAGACTGTTGTGACGACGGTTTTCATTGGTTGCTAAATATAACCCTCGGGGAAATCCTCTTACTTGTGTCAAGAAAGAAGCCTGAAGCGGGTTCACTCGGCAACAGGCATGTGCTCATGAGGAACCATAACTTAGACTCGGCAATGATGACGCCGATCTGCCTGTCCATCACAGAACCTGATTTTTATAAGTTATAAGAACTTATTTTTCAATCGTTGTAGAATAAATAAGTTTATATTACATCTACAGTAAACCTCCATAAAACCTGGAAGTGATTCGGTCACAGCTACTGTCTGTGTGAACTTAGAATTGGTTGGCGAAAAGTCGCCGTTTAAATTAGTTGTTCACTCAATTTTCACAAAAAAGATATCTTCTTGTAGCACTCTTTTTGTCGTAATAGGAAATAAATAAACATGCATTCTATATTCATTAATAAAAAAAAATCCTTCTTTGAGACTAGTAACAAAAACGGCCGTATTACGTAACGTCATGACGTTACTCTCGGCAGCGATATATAAAGCTAATATTAGCTTTATATATCACTGCTCTCGGTAGTAAAATCTCGGCAAAAAATTACTAGTCTCAAAGAAGGAAAAAATTTCATTTTCGATTTCAACATATATATTTTTTTTAAATCTCTTACGACAAAACAAGTGCTGTTCAAAAATGTATTTTTTGTAAAGATATGAACATCTATACAATTTTAATGACGATTTTTCGTTGACCAACTCTAAGTTCACAGACAGTAGGGACATGACTCTTTGATCAATGAATCCCCCCGAGGGTTATATTTAGCAACCAATGAAAACCGTGGTCACAACAGTCTACCCAGAATGCATTGTTTGAATGCAAATGATATTTTTTTCGAATGCAAATGTATATTTTTTGAATGCAAATACATTTTTTTTGAATGCAAATGTATATTTTTTGAATGCAAATACATTTTTTTTGAATGCAAATGTATATTTTTTGAATGCAAATACATTTTTTTAGAATGCAATTTTTTTTGCATGCAAATGTATATTTTTTGAATGCAAATGTACATTTTTTGAATGCAAATGTATATTTTTGAATGCAAATTATATTTTTTGAATATTGCAACGTTTGACACGCCATACTCATTGTGATTTTGTGATTGTAATGTGATTTTGGCGGGCCCTACAATGTAAACATAATATTCATTCATATGTATACAAATACACACACACACACACACACACACACACACACACACACACACATATATATATATATATATATATATATATATATATATATATATATAAATATATATATATATATATATATATATATATATATATATATATATACAAAGCACTAAAACCAACAACACTATATATCCTGAGGTGTCGGATCTAAGCTAAAGATACGAGTCAGGAAAAGAATATATAAAGCACTAAAATGACTAACGACACGGACAAAATGAATGTCAAATTTTCGGGACGACCTGTCCCTTCATCAGGACAAAAGAAACAAAATAACATGAAAAAACATACACATACACACTCTTACGCAATCATCCACTCACACATACTCCGGTTGTGTATGTGTGAGTGGAGGTTTGCGTTATAACTGATTATATCAGGCTGTTGATCTTTTCCTGGGTTAATTGTAACCGTAGTTTTTTCTCTATTAAAAACTTAAAAATGTTGCGTGTGGCATAAACACACCCTTAATAATTTTTTTAGAGTAATTTTTCAATACGTTTAAATAGAACCCGACGTTTCTGAAATATTACTAATACTGCAACAATAAAATCTCTGAAAATAGAGAGAAATGTTTGCTGGATCAAATTGTTTCATCTAAATTTTCACTTATCTAATATCCATGAACTGTTCTGAGGCCTTAACGACAAATCATAACGGCTACAAAAGACATAAATTATTATTTTTTTGTGATATAACCCCTGAACATTATGAAATAAAAAAAATTGTAAGTTAATAAATTTGGTTGTTTATTACTTACAGCGAAGTTTAGGCATTTAGAAAAGTTTATGGTTTCACTATATTACCCGAAATTGAGTGCGCATGTGTAATTCATATAAATTGCCATGTATCTAACAATGGCAAAAATTGTCTTGAGACAATAAAAATAGGATAAAACTGCTTCAAAACTTTATATTTGTGATATAAACTCTGAATCATGAAATAAAATTGTTAAAGTAATAGATTAGGTGGATGGTTGATTGCTACATTAAATTGTTCAGAGCAATTTATTGAGGTATCGATAGAAATGTTCATTGCAAAGGGAATTAGCTTTTGTACGTGTATTGTCTTCTCCCATTTGTCAAACGTATCTAGATCTAGGTCACTCACTTTGAGTAGGAAAGTGAACGACAAATGCCTTGAATACAAAAACATACAATATAGGTTTTATTGCGTAAATAAACTGCTCGTTGTTGCTGAGAGGTGAGAATGTAACTTTTGGGTCGATTCCGGGTCCGGTTTATTACGGAACACTAAATTAGACTGCTTGGTTTTTCAAATGAAATTAAAGCCATGAGAATATCGTAGAGCTTAAACAAATGTCCGAATATTTGCGGATTAATGAACAAAAAAACGAATATTTGAATATAAAACCTCATTCCATCACGTTTCTAGTAGAAGTACATTATTACAAAGTGTAAAATAATTTTGTCATCACAAATTGACATGGGTTAAACAACCATGGTGTATTATTGTGAGGGCAAATTTTTTATTTTTACAGACGCCTATGTTGTAACACACAGTTATGGAATTTTTGGCATTCAAATGCTCATACACGTACCATAAAACAACTCCTAAAAAAAAAAAAAAAAAAAGTATATTTCGATGTATTTCCAGTAAATGACAAACACCAGCGGTAATTTAAGGATCGAATTAAAAAATGCGCATGTAGGTAAAGGCGAATACGGTATTCGAAATCGAATTGAAAAGCAATTACGAATATTCGAATACTGACATTTGGTATTCGTTTCAAGTTTACAATTACGGATTAAAGTTAAACGGAGTTCGGACTTAACTTATATGATATGTTTGGAAACTGTCACTGCCTTTTAATAATCGTTAATGAATTTTGAATAGCGTTTAGCGCCGCACACAACAATTTTTAAAACCATATGGTAGCAGCCAGTCTTTTACCCTTTCAACCCTACAGACCACAATGGACCAGTCTAAACAGTAGAAAAGAGCATACTATCTAGAAACTAAGGGTTAAAAGGGTTAAGGTTGGAGAAGAGATCCGGTTACAATGTACCCGGGACATACCACCGACCTTCCATTGTAATCTATCCAACTTTCTCACAAAAATCAGTGAGAAATTTCACGGTTCAAAGCGCGATGCTCTAACCACACGGCAATTGAAATCGTAAGCAAAGGTCAAGGTTCATGCCACTTTAACTAATAGCCTGTGTCTTAAACAAAGATAAAAAAATATTTGCCAACTAACATAGAAGAATCTAACAAAACACAACAAACATAGTTCAAACATTTTTGCATTCTATCCAATTTCAGTTAATACATGATTACAGAACAACAAATGAAGATATTGTTCCAAAGGACTTACATCAAAGAGATGGATTTCATTTTGCAGGTAAAAAGATTGGATCTCTCTTTTATAAACTGGGGAATTAGAAAATATCAAATGTGCTTTATACATGGATGCCATGGAAATTCTGTCTCTAATTACATACGGGAAGGAGAATCAGTATCCGTGTTCCATTAATTTTAGAATGATCATTCCTTTCATTAGTGGAGCACATAACCGTTTATTTTCTTCGGATCGGAAAGACAATAAAATATGAGAGTTGCGCGTTGAAATATTAGAAAAGGTCGTCTTTGGAATTACTATTTCAATCTAAAGTTGGAATCGTAATTTAATGAATGGTTCATAATCAATTGCAATCGAAAAGAGAAATTTTGTTGGAAAGAGGGAACGAACTGACATTAATGATTATTCTGATAATTAAAAAATCAGCTAACATTTCAATTAAGCACAATTTGTCAATTTTGAAATATGACAAAATGTTAAAAGATTTGAGCATATGATTTAATTCGTTTTCTGTTATTCTGATTGCTAATTTCAATGTAATAGTACGGATGGAATACATATAAAATGGATGAGTAAGTTCCTCTGCCCTGAGGAGTTGGTTATGAAAATAAACAAACTAGGAGGAGTTTTTATGTTCAAATGTGGCTATCGTTTTGTTTATCAACTTACGCAGGTGTGGAGACCAGAGTGCAATTTTGATGAGATGATGAGAGGCATTAAAACATATTTTGTGAGAATTATACTTAAAAACTGTAAATGTTTAAAGCTTCTTCGTCACTGGTTTGAACACACACACACACACACACACACACACACACACACACACACACACACACACTGAAATAATTTTATAATATATATATATATATATATATATATATATATATATATATATATATATATATATATATATATATATATATATCGTTATATGCACTATCTAGAGAAGTTTGCCATTTGAACTATCCTTGCTCATTCTCAAAAAATGTATATATATGTTTGATTTTCATGTCAAAAATTCTATATGTTCATTATGTTTAGATTTTGATAACATATTACCACTACTCTATCAGTGAAACAAAACACATCTGGTTTGCAGTGAAAGCTAATTATTAACATCTCCAGGTCAAACTGAAACAGTGAAAAGAACATTCTATACTCGGAATCGGTCACTGTAAACTTTGTTACTTTGTTTGTTTGTTTTATTGGATTTTTGCGCCTCACTCTCAAATGTTTAGGTTATATGATGGCGGCCATTTTTTTCAGTGTGGAGGTTACAATGTACCCGGTAAGAAATCACTGGCCTTCCACACTTCGTTTCTTGCACAAATCAAGCAAAGTATATCATTTCTTTCATATTCTAGACATAAACAAGGCAATATGCTTCAACAACTAGACCATTGCAAGTATTCCGTAACCGTAATATCACTTTCCAAAAGTACTTTTCTTAAAGTACACGTACACCTTGTCATCAGTTTTTCATGGGGCATAACCATATTTTTTTGCATATTCTATGATATCTTACAAAGAAACTGTGGCTGGAAATTTGCTCATTATGCGGAAGAAAATTATATATTGGTATATTGGTTCGTTAAAACTTGGAGCTATATCACAGGCATCTTTTACGGAATGTATATAAAATATCTTGGTTCAACAACAAAAGTACCGTCTGTATTGGTAAAATGGGAGTTACTGGCGTTCAACAGGGATATAATGTTTGTATATTTACGAGCGATTAATAAGACATTATCGGTGAATCCGATAATGGTCCACGTATAGAGCCCCATTCAAAGGAATGCTGGAGTAACTGATGAGTTTTTTCACACACACAAGAACTCTTACTCTTCAGATCTTTAAGAAAGTTAAGACACTAGCTTAACTTGGATATTATATAAGTAATAGTCGTTTATATTAGACACTCTTTAACGTACAAAGTAAAAGAAATTTCAAGTTCAGAAAAATGTAAGGCCAAACTTAAAAATAATTGTTTCCTATCATTTCAAATCTAAGGATAAGTAGGTTGTACTTAGTTTTGTTTATCTAAATTTCTTAAGATTTCCCCAAATTCATTAAAATTCAATCATTAAGTGCATTTTATAATTTATAGCCACACCATCAGTAAAAACCAATTTTTCTATTGACCAACTTTTAAGTGCATTTAGGGTATCGTCTGCGCATATTTTTCATATAGACTGAAACAAAACCTTCCCAGTGTCCTTGAAGCGCGTGGTAAAGGGCCGATATTGCTTCCATTCATTTTTGACGGAAATATTTAATGAAGGTAAAATTTACCATTATAAATTGTAAACGTGTCCGATTGTTTTCATTATTAATAAAATGTCCCGATTGTTTTCTATATATGGAATTTCTTACATTATGTTTAAAAATAGATAAACCCAAATGTCACCATTTACTTAAATTTGTGTTACTGCAATATGTGTGCAGGTGTGCATTATTATTATTATTATTAGTGTGTGTGTGTGTGTGTGTGTGTGTGTGTGTGTGTGTGTGTTACCACACATTTTTGTGTAAATGTTTAATAATACGGGATTGTGTTTGCAAATTTCCTTTTCCATAAGAACTATATTAATCAGGCGAAAAATTTCAAATTTTAAGTTCTTGAGTTATCTAGACGGCAATTTAATTATGTTAAACTCATCAAGTGATTAACAAAATATACGTCTACGCGGAAATCATCCGCCACACAGCAATCTGTTAAAAAAAATCTCATTTTTAACAGACACTAATATGCAGTCATCTATTTAACTTCATCAATATATTGACAATGTCATTCCCGCTACGCTAACTTGATCATATCTTTGAGTCAACAAGAAACAAAAAATTGAAATTTGTTCTACAATATTCTAATAAACTGAAAACTGCAAAGTAGAGATAGTAAATGGTACGGAGGTCTATAGAGCAATATACATATCTGGTGAGTAGTAAATAAACACACCACTGGAAAAACCAGACGTGGGATCACTTGTCTTGGAGTAAGTGGAAAGACATACAGACCGGTCATATACACCGTACATCTGTAGCCAAAGTCAAATAAATGAATCAGGAACAACTCCTTTTCACAGGACACTTTAGTAGTAGTGATATAGCGTCAAGAATAGAAATATCCTTAGGTTAGATTCCCGAAATTGGTTCATACCTTTCGACTTTAAAACACTGACAGTTTCTTCGCCTAGATCATGACATAAGCATGGAAGTCTGTCCTTCAGAAGGTCCTGTGTCACAGTAAGTGTGGCGTATAAAACCCCTTAATTGTATTAGTTGCACAGGTCAATATTTATGACACTTCACCATATAAAAAATATTTGAGTGACGTAAAACTACAGTTAAATCTTTCACCCCTAAATATGTAAATGGTATGCTCTATTCCATTGTTTAGATCAGTCTATTGTGGTCTGTAGGATTGAAAGGGTTACACAAATGCGATAAGCCAATGTACACCATATTCCACATGGAGTCTGTATAAACTAACTATATATATGGATACATATTTTACAGGCAAATATACAACGTCTTCGTACCATATGGTCATTCGTAACGACAAAATAGCCCTCAAAGGAGATGTACACAAGAATATTCTGATTCATGTGTCCTGAGATGGAAATATTGCCAAACGTACGACGAATAACAAGGGATTTGAATATAGAAAAGTTACGAAAGCAATAGCGATTTCGAAAATATGCATTTATGAAATGCTTCCTATATTTTACGTAGGTAATTAGGGGTGCAGTGATTTTATATTGAAATATTAAACATATTAATCAGAATGTGTAATGTCTATTATATAAACTGGCTTGTAGTCAAGACTTTCATTGTCTCCTTCTTAGGCTAATTGACTACTTATTGTTTGGGGCTTAATTGACTCTTTTACTGATAGTAATTTAGGATGTGGGTACTATAATAGCTAAGGTGGCGGTCCGGTCAAGAGGTTTATGTCTTCATTTCGACGAAGAGATCCATAATGTAGGGAGAAAATACAATATCTGATGTGAAAAATACATTTCAGGTTGGTGAAAAATACACATTTAAAAATTAAACAAAATTCAACAAGAACAATGAACATTAAACATTTTGTCGATGTTTCTTATTTCTTGTTTCTATAATTGATGATTCTTTTTATGGTAATTTAAATTTATATATTTAAATATATAACCACCAGTGTGCGCAAACATACACACACTTCAGACATTCACACAACTACTTTTCAACAATCAACAACTTTCTTCCTTCATCGAGTATGATGAAATTCATTTCAATAAACCTTTAACACATAAATAATTCATTGAAAATTTAATGTCGTAAAGATGAAGACATATAATTGGTTTTCTGTTTGTTCTTATCAACACAAAAAATACCTACAATTAGGCAATGGGAGTACAAACATCTATCTATTTCTATCTCAGCAAATAACTTTTTAATATATTTGTGTATATGGTGATGTTGAAGAAACGGAAATGAGTAAAAACAAAAACCTATGACGTATTCCAACATCAAAGTAATTCATGAAATTTCGGCTCATAATTTCATAATGGTATATATACAATATACATACTTACTTACTTACTTACTTAAATATATCAATGTAAAAAAAAGTATTCAGATTTATTTGTCAATAAATAGAATTAAATAAAAACAATAGTTTTGGTATCTGAGTAGCTCTGAAAGTTTTATAAGAGGAATTTTTGTCAATTTAATTTCTAAAAAGAAATCATTAGAGTAAGATAAATGACATGTACAATAGTAGTAATTAGCTAGGTCTATATATCAGTGGGTGATATTTAGAGTTACAGACAACATTCTATGTTCTGACAACACGACATAATTCTGTTTAGGTAGAATAATTATGCTTAGATGTGATACTGTTTTTGTTATTTATATAAACGAAGCAAACTTTAACACGCAAAACTGACGTGTGAATATTGAGTGACGCCTACTACTGGTTGTGATTTACATTATAATGGCGTTGGCGAAATGATGTTAAAAAAGGAAAAAATAACTTGCATAAATATTTGATAAAAAGACAAACGTAAGGGTATTTTAGCAAAATTAGAACATATAATACCTCACGAGTAATTTACAGACTTTCACAAGATAGAGATCCATACTTTAATAAAATTAATGAAATGTACGGAATTTTTATCTTACAAGTGTCTGAAAATGATTTGTTGAAATACACGGAATTGATAACTCGTCAAAACTGGTATATATATATATATATATATATATATATATATATATATATATATATATATATATATATATATATATATATATGTGTGTGTGTGTGTGTGTGTGTCTGTGTCTGTGTGTGTATGTGTGTGTGAATGCATGTATGTATGTATGTTTGTATGTATGTATGTATGTATGTATGTATGTATGTATGTATGTATGTATGTATGTATGTATGTATGTATGTATGTATGTATATATAGTTGTTTCCTTTGTATAAATCGTATTGAAATACTCAGTGTACTATAAATAGTCTTGCATCATTGTCTTTAATATCTTGACTGTTATATCAACAGTATTCCATATAGAGAGTACAGAAATTCCATCCATGTTTTACTGGTAAACAGCGACCTGACTATACCCACAAGTACTAAAAAAGACTTTGTTAGGGTTTCTATGAAACATTTGAGACGGGTGTAGCATGCTAAAAATTGGACACCGACTCATTCGGGACATGTGTTTCCATCCCGTTTGGTATCCGCATTTGTTCTTCGTGTTGAGACCGTTATCATATCCAATTTGTCGTGTTGTAATGGACTTTCTAATGTTTCTAATATCCAAACATGGTACTTCTCTATTTTGACTTATAGCGTATTTGTTTCAGAGAAGTATATATCTTGTAGTAAAATACTCTGACGAGGAATTTGAGAGCTGAATGACATTTTAACCTACCTTTCGTTTCCAGGGTTTTCCGTGTGTATAACTATTTGAAGTTTTCGTTTATTTCTATCGAAGTGTTTTGCATATGGAGCAATCTATCTGCCATTATTTTTTCAGACTGTCTATAGTCATTAACAGTCACAAGAAATTTGACAAGCCGCGGAACTGAAATCGTGTAGGTTGTCCTGTCACATGGAATTGGCAGTTGAATCTAATATAAAGCTTGCCCCAGATTTCTTTTTGTCATTTATCAGTCAACCAATATTTGCAAAGATGAGTACATTTTACAAAGTCTAATTTTCTGAACATGCTCGACAGGGAAATGTGGAGACGAATCGTATAATTTGTTATTGGAATATGTAGTTGCTTCTAAACGAGAGAACCAAAAACGGAAGTGAAGCGTATACACAACTTAAGAATTATTAGTCTTATGACGGTAATTTGATAACATTAAATCTTCTAATCTTCTTATCACTTTTGTTTATAATTATCAGTAAATGCTACATATGTATATCACGTGAGCATAGATATATCAGCGGCTGTATAAAATGAAAATAACAAGGGAAATACTTGTTTACTTTTCGAATGGAAAACAACACATTGATATATTGCAGGCATTTCTCTACAGAGATATTTAACATTTCGACCTTTCAAGGTTGTACACATAAGAATTAAGCATAACTGTGTGATGTTTTAATGAAATATGGTGATAATTTACATGGCATTTGTTTTGGATTTTTTACATACCGAATCATTTAATAGTTTGAACAAAACAGAAATAAAAAAAAGAACAAAACAAAACAAAATTTGTTTTAAAAACCACAGAATCAGGAGGAGAAAAAAGGAATCATTTTTTTTGTTTTCTCGAAAAGTAGATATCGACATGTTGTAATTTGTGAGTTTTTCTTGTTTTCTCATTGATGTATTGGTTGCTTTCTCAAGGGTGTATTAGTTGTTTTCTCATGGGTGTATTATTTGTTCTCTCATGGGTGTATTGGACGTTATCTCATGGGTAAACTCTATTTTTTGTTTTCTCATGGGTATATTTTTTGTTTTCTCATGGGTGTACTGTTGTTTTCTCATGGGTGTATTGGATGTTATCTCATGGGTGTACTGTTGTTTTCTCAGGGATGTATTAATTGTTTTTCTCATAGGTGTATTATTTGTTTTCTCATTGGTGAACTGTTGTTTTTTCATGGGTGTATTGCTTGTTGTGTCATGAGTGTATTGGATGTTATATCATGGGTGTACTGTTGTTTTCTCAGGGATGTATTGGTTGCTTTCTCATGGGTGTATTGAATATTATCTCATGGGTGTACCGTTGTTTCTCAGGGATGTATTTGTTGTTTTCTCATGGGTGTATTGGATGTTATCTCATGGGTGTACTGTTATTTTCTCAGCGATGTATTGGTTGGTTTTTCATGGGTGTATTGTTTGTTTCCTTATGGGTGTATTGAATGTTATCTCATGGGTGTTTTCTCTGGGATGTATTGGATGTTATCTCATGGGTGTACTTTGTTTTCTCAGGGATGTATTAATTGTTTTTCTCATAGGTGTATTATTTGTTTTCTCATGGATGTAATGTTGTTTTCTCATGGGTGTATTGCTTGTTGTGTCATGGGTGTATTGGATGTTATATCATGGGTGTACTGTTGTTTTCTCAGGGATGTATTGGTTGCTTTCTCATGGTTGTATTGAATATTATCTCATGGGTGTACCGTTGTTTCTCAGGGATGTATTTGTTGTTTTCTCATGGGTGTATTGGATGTTATCTCATGGGTGTACTGTTATTGGATGTATTGTTATTCTCATGGGTGTACTGTTATTTTTTCTTAGCGATGTATTGGTTGGGTTCTCATGGGTGTTTTCTCTGGGATGTATTGGTTGTTTTCTCATGGGTGTATTATTGATATCCTCATGGATACACTGTTGTTTTCTCATAGGTGTATTGGTTGTTTTCTCATGGGTGTATTGCTTGTTGTGTAAAGCAAAGATAACCTCGGTAATCTGTAGTTTATATATTGTATATTAGTAAACACACCGATATTCCGATACTATTGTAACCTCACCCTAGCCAATACATTCCAATGCATCGAGTGAAAAATGTATCACAGAAGTATTCACTAAAGCATATCCTTGTTATGATAGTCCTGTTCACCCTCAAATATACAATACAATATCCATTGTATCACAAGGAAAATTAATAATTAAATGATTGAATCATTTAGGAAACTCTGCGCATTTACAAATTTCATTTCTTTCTTTAAAACCCTCTTCATCATATGAAATGACATTTTATTTCAGTCCGTTCGCTTGTTTACGTATAACTCATATACACAGATCGATGCACTTTTCTAATTAAAGACTTATACAATCAGAATACGGATGCTACCAAGCACGTTTATTGACTCTCACATTTCATTCCCGGGATTAATCTAGAACAAAAACCAAAGAAATAATTTCATACGTGGTACATACAATTAAGGCAATGGAAAGATTGTTTTCTTCAGTTAGTGTAGGTTGCTGAGAAAAACTAGGTTTAACTGGAGAAAAACTATATTTGACGATAGAAAATCTAGGTTTAGCCGATAAAGCAGGCCAAATTCACTATAATGTAAATTCACTGTAATAAGTCGAAATAAACCAAGTAATGAGATAAACCTCGTTTTTCCCCAGGAAATCTGAGCTTTTCTCATACCTCATATCAACTGGTGAAAAACTGAGAAAAACTAGGTTCAACTGCGCCAAAATCACAGTACTCAATAATGTGACACAGTTGAACCTATTTTTTCACAGTTAAGGTAGGTTTTTCTAGAGAAAACTAGATTTAACTCATTTTTGTGATTAATAAATAAGTTATATAAACTTGTATCCATGTGTCTCGGAGTACACTTGGAATAAGAATGTGTTCGAACTGGGAACCGTTATACCCTCTCACAAGCTTCCGTATGCATATACGATGATCGAAACCAGATCGCACTGGTGAGAAGCTAGTGCGCTTACCACTGAGTTACCCGGACATTCAGACAATAAAATATTAAAGTGAGAAAACCATATAATATTTTATCAAACATTGTGGTAAAAGGGTTTCGTATAATGATTTGTTTGTTTGCTGTTTTACAATTATATGAGGGTGGCCAGGTTTTTTTTTTTTTGGTGGAGGGAGGAGAGAAACCGATTACAATGTACCCGGAAAGAGATCACCACCATTCCAAAAGTAAACTGACAAACCTCCTTACACAATCAGCTTAGGTTCGAGCGGGAATCGAACCCATGTAACCAAAGCTGAGATACATCATAGCTTAAAGCACTCTACTCCTACCATTTGGCCACGGGGGCCCCATCGTTATAGGAAAAGGTAAACAAGTATGTGTCGATGTATTTCAAAGGTATCAACATGAAACAAATGCAAAAACAAAATGTCTTGGAAAAAATACAAAATGTACATTATGTACATTAAGTTCTTTTTGTTGGCTTGAAGAAATATGAAAACAGTTGATGAATAAAATATTTGTCTGCAATCTACTAAAAACAGATATAAACGTTTTACAAACACAAGTTATCCAATAAAAAAATAGTTCAACAAACTTTGTGCATTTTGGCGTTTCGCGTTTTGTTACTGGACAAGTCCCAATTGTAAATATGTACATGTTCAACAAATGCATATACCCTGATGGACATGTGTCCGTCCAACTTATAAATACAGTTCTGATGAGTTGACGAGTCATATAAGAGTTTCATTTGCCTCGAATATCTGTAAGGATTTGTACTCGGTGAAATAGATTTTAATGTGATCCGTTTGTCATTCTTGAATTTACCTGACCTGGCGATAGGTAAATAGAAAAATAAGATTGTTATGGCCATTCTGAAGTCTTACATTTAAAATTTGGTATCTGAGATTTTTATATTATAACGTGTTACAGAACAATAAATACATTTCAAATCTGTCTGAAAAGAGGATCGTGTCGAAAAGCAAGAACCTTACAGAACATTCCTATAGACACACTGCTCTCTCTTTCTCTCTCTTTCTCTCTCTCTCTCTCTCTCTCTCTCTCTCTCTCTCTCTCTCTCTCTCTCTCTCTCTCTCTCTCTCTATATATATATATATATATATAAAGCTAGATAAATGATATAGAAGAGAAAGTGGTCAACCTGAAGAATATGTGTCATGTCTTTTTCAGCGTTAATACGTTAGATGTTGTTTAGCATTCATACTATTCTGCTATAGGTATTTAAACTAAAACTGTTTGTCATTCAGATGCCACATTGGCAGTAAAATATCATGTAACGTGTCAAAAAACATTTTATATCATTTTTAAATCCAAAATATTCAAGTGAATGACATCTTTAATTAAATAGCAAATGCAGCTGCATCCTTAGTGTAGCCAATTTACCCAATTATTTATGTTTTCGGAACGAGATATTATACTGTAATAAATAACGAACTACTTGCCTATAAGATGTCATTGCATATTATATTCGAATCAATCTAAGGTCTATCAGTCGCTTTCTAAAAACTTTCTCAATAAATAATTCATCAAATTCAAAGTGCAAAAAGTCAATTTAATTCATCTAATCATTATCAATGTCACTTAAACCTAGGCCTTTATTTTTCATTTAAGTGTTCAGTGCCAGGTGCGCGGCTGAAATAGATATCTCCTACAACATCAGTTGCTAAAAAAATAAAATGACACGATACAGATCAGAAACATACACGATTTTTTGCAATTGTCTGTTTCCTAAACATGCTGATTCTGCTAATTTGATGTTCGACATTAGCATCAAAGGTTATGACAACTTAAAAGAATGGATATGTTCATATAAATTTTAATTTATAAACATATCATGCTTAAGTCTACTGTAAAGCTGAAAGTTTTAAAACAAATTCAATTTTGTGAAGTCGATCAACAGTTAGCTAGTTTGAGCTGAATATTATATTTCAAAATCATTAAAAACATCAGTTTTCTATGACAAATGTTATTGGGAAAGAATGTGAAAAATGGCTAAAACTGAAGTAGAGTGTATGATAGAGTATACCATTAACAAATAATGATGACGATAATGATAATATGGTGCCTGGTATAAAATAATAATAATAATAATAATAATAATAATAATAATAATAATAATAATAATAGTTAAAATAATAACAGTAATAGTAATGATAAAATGACTATCATGAATATTATCATAATTATTTTTATTATCATTATTATCATTATTTTAATCATCATCAACTATAATTATTATAATTATTATTATTATTATAATTATTATTATTATAATTATTATTATTATTATTATTATTATTATTATTATTATTATTATTATTATAAAAAGGCATAATAATATAATATAATATAATAATATAATAATAATGATAATAAAGTGATAAAAATTGAAAATAAAAACAATCAACTACGTATCCAAACGAATACTATAAAAAAACAATCAAAATTTAAACAAACGTACTTCACAGTGAAAAGAATGAAAAATTGACTTTACCTGTCGCTGTTTTCTCCGATTGTTTACAATTCATCTTCAGTTATTAGGATATATGTCTTTCTTTACAGTAGAATGACAACAAATAAAACCTATTTATCACAGATCCAAATGGCGAAAATCCAACATGATAATTTAATAAGAACCGTACGTACAAACATGCAGTTCTGTTAATGAAGCGAGCAACAGTCATTTGGAGCGATTTGTTCATCGAGTATTATCTTATACAAATTTATTGCTTTGGATGTTGAACTACTCAGTCATACAATAATTCTAAACGTCACAAGACCTTAATATCAAACGCGATTTCTCTCAGTGGTTCATCTGAATATAAACAATATCGATGCGTGTTTATTTAATACTGATAAACAAACGCTTAGCATCTATTTAGACTTTCTATGAATTTAAAAGTAGCAATTTGTAGATTTATACTGGCCGTTCGGTGTCCTCAAATATGATCTAAGGACATGGCTGATTGTTACTCAGACATATCGTCTCTGAAAAAAATAGCTAATGTCCAATTATTTCTAATGAAAAACAGAAATAAAACCCCAATATTCTTCAACGATAAAATCTTTCTAGTAATAAGATGATGCGAGTGTAATGCTTAATACATGTATATCAATGAGGCCATATGCTTAGGTTTGTGGCGTACACAATTTCCATCGCTTCAGTGCAGAATACAGCGGCTGAGTGATATAATTCATTGATATATATTAATTGCTGTTTTATTTGCCGTTTGTTTTTATTGCATTACACGAGATATGAATGAGAAAAACTGCTTTTTAATTTGATGGCACTTGATCATTATAATACAAATGAGTAAGAGGTTATAAATATTTTGTGGTCATTTTAGTGTTCCGTACACTTCAATACTTTGATATGCCGAACATGATTACAAAACTGTAACTACTGCACTAATATAATTACATTTACTTACCTTCCAATTCAGGTACTTGACTTATAAGAAATACAGTATGCAAATCGTCTTATTTTTTTTCTCTCTCTCTCTCTCTCTCTCTCTCTCTCTCTCTCTCTCTCTCTCTCTCTCTCTCTCTCTCTCTCTCTCTCTCTCTCTCTCTCTCTCTCTCTCTCTCTCTCTCTCTCTCTCTGCCTACCTATCTATCTATCTATCTATCTATCCCGTGGTCTGCCTCTGTTTGCCAATTCATTCATAGTTTATATATAATCACGGATATCTTAAATGAAGCCGCCCAAGATAATGATTGCGGACCACCCGCTTGAGTCCAATTGCTTTCATAATATCTATACTACACAGCAATTATCATTCTAATGAACCGTTTTCTGCTAGGAAATGATTCCCAGGTGTTGAGGCATAATCAATACAAGTATTGAGATGAAGCAGAATTGTCTTAATCTTCATAAAAGAAGAAAAAGTAGGAAAGTAGAAATGGAATGACCACATTTAATAGATATTAACATTAAAGTATCTAATCAAAAAATCTAAGATCAAATAAGAAAAAAAAAGTAAATCGAATTTCAGGTCAGAGTTCAAAAGCGGGATTTTGTTACAAGCATACTCTTTCTGTATTCTATGTAAGTCTATTGTACGTATTTATGTCTGACTAAAACAACTTAAACCTACCACACATTTCAAATACATTTTTTCAACTTTTATAGGTTAATTTAAGTACAAAAAGTCCAAAATGAACATACAGAACAGTAGATAATTAAATCCTACCGGGAGACACAGTCAATACAAATAGTTATTTCAGGTTATTCATTCACACCTCATTGTAAAATTAAAACTTATTAGTGTTTTATTTATTTCTCATAATGCCCACTTGAACAACAAGTAATATATAATAATAAAATAGAAAATGTAATTGAATGATTTGTCATAATATGTGGGCACTCAGGCGTAATAATCCATTACTTTTTCATTCATTATTACGTGTAACTTACGTATGGTCTGTTAGCCACACTTAACGCTTATATGAACCTGTCCACGTGAGGCATATTATGTCTGAAGTGAACCGTTCTTGAAACAATAAATAACACCGATATACATCAAGCGTTAATTAAAGGGACATAAGCTGTGTTAACAAAAACTTATTTCATTTTCCGACTAGTAATACTACTTGATGTACAATAACAAATAATAGCTAAATACAGGCATAAAAATCTTATATTCCTATATATTTTGTGAAAATACGTTCAGGTCTAGTGTCGTATTCATATACAAATAGTAATGTTGACTTTATCAATTGCAAGTGCAAAAGTGCCGAACCAATTTTTCTCAAGCAATTTTCACAAAATAAATAGAAACTTAAGATGCCTGTGTATATATATTTTCTGTTATTTTATATCAATCTAAGTAGTAAAAAAGGAGAAATATATTTCAAATAAAAACGCAGCTAATGCCCCTTTAATACTTTAAGTAAATTTTAATTTTGACATTCGTTTATACAAAAATCACACACATAAACGTATTAATCGTCAGGACAAAACATTGTTAAATTTAACCTAATGGTTAGCTTATTGGTTTAACATTTGTTAACTTCAAATTAACGTTAAGAACGTATTGTGCAACTGATTCTGGAGGTGAAAGAGAATATACAAAATCCGTTGGATATTGGAAAAACACGGACATCTGAAAATCTATGTATGGGAACAGGTGCCATGGATAAGTCAGCCTACCCTGTGGTTGTCTCTCTATGTATACAATGTACATAGAGAAAACAAGCAAGGTGCCATATTTTTGACAAGCCATTCATTTGATTTACAAACTTGGAATTAATTGTGTGTCACAGACTAGTATGCAAAATAAATGTAAATAATCTCCACACATGATAAATATTGTTAAAAAATAAAAGTTTTTCCAGTCAGATAATTCTTTTTTATTTTCGAAGTTTAAATTGTTTTGACTCTTCAAGAACCATTATTACATATTGATCAGCCTTTTAATTTATCAGATACTTACTCTTGTTTTATGAATGGATTTTAGAGAGAGAGAGAGAGAGAGAGAGAGAGAGAGAGAGAGAGAGAGAGAGAGAGAGAGAGAGAGAGAGAGAGAGAGAGAGAGAGAGAGAGAGAGAGAGAGAGAGAGAGAGAGAGAGAGAGAGAGAGAGAGAGAGAGAGAGAGAGAGAGAGAAGGAGAGAGAGAGAGAGCACGTCTTGTAAATATAGAGCTTTTGCAATTTACAGGAAGTCAAATCTTCATCAACTTTCATTTGTAGGTATACGTCAACTTCATGTGAATGGTTTAATTTGGTTTTGCATGTGGATTAATAGACGTTTGTTACTTTGACAGACAGCCAGGCAGCCAGATAAACTAATATGCCTTTTAAGACACTTTTTTCAATAAAAATGGAAGTTGACATCAAATCGTAAAAATAATGAAAACGTTGGTTTAAGGTTGTATGATATTGCTCTATACATCAACTGTAGTGTAGCTATTATGTCTAGTATCAAGCATGTTTGTATATTGTCGCCTTTACTCTCATCTGACGCGCTGGTATATGTATTTTTTTATATTAACCCTTTCACCCCCTAACTCTGAATGGTATGCTCTTTTCGATGATATTATTTAGACCAGTCTATATTGGTCTGTAGGGTAGAAACGATTAAACAGTGACTGGTACAAAAAGAACTATGAGACATGGGAAGGAAATGTTATTTTAAAAGTTTGGAAATAAATTCAGAGATTGTCATTGTGTCATCAAGTGAATACACGCAATTCCTCAAGTGATCGTATATGCCATTCACCAAGTGAACACTTGCTCTAATAAACTCTCATGTTATTCATCAAACAAACATGTGATCTAATAAGCGAACACGCCATTCACCAACTGAACATCAGATGTATTAAGTGAACAAGCGATTCACCAATCGAACACTTAATCTAATAATAGGCTGCCATGTCATTCGTCAGACGGATCTAATACGTAAACATTATTCATCAAGTAAACGCCTGATCTATTCGTTGACACGCCAGTTCATCGAGCGAATATTTCATCTAATAAGTGACGCGCCATTCAACATAACATACGAATACTTATTACGTGGATACCTCATATATTAAGCTTTCATCTAACTCTATAAGCAAAAACACTACACATTAAACAAAACATGACGAGTTTATAAGCACACAATCCATTCATCCAGTCAACACTCGATTAATAATAAACAAAGGGAGCAGAGCAATTCATAGCGCTGACAAACAATGTGTCTCACTCGAAAGGAAATATTTTCTCAGCATTGTTTAGATCATATGCGAAACAGTGCGTTCGTTAAATTTTCGTCTCTTTATTCCATTTGATCACAGTTAAATATTTTGAAGAATTAAAATATGACTGTTTGAAGGTAATACATTTAGTTCAATAATGCCCAATGCTTATAGAGTTAACAGTTTTCACAGATATAGAATGGAAGAGTGTTAAGTATACCATTTATGAATTAATTCCTGATTTTATCACATTATGATTTCAGCGGAATAAAATATCGAGAAAAAAATCGGTTCAGATAGTTTAAAAAATATTACAAACATTATTCCAAAGTTAAAATGCGCAAGACGATCGTTTCTATTAATTACCCTTCATCAGTTGAGCTCCAGTTTAAACCGATTTCCTAAAGAAAAAGTGGTATCAGGCAAGGCCAAATAATAAAATCTAAACGTATTGCCAAAATCCGTCAAAGAGTAACCACTGTAAAAACATGGCTGAACTGATAAATGGAAAAACTTAATAAAAACGATATAATCTTTTCACAATCAAATTGTATCTATATAAGGATACTTATAACAGCATGTTTAAGATATAACAAGTGAATATTTCTTGATACTAGTAGATAATTAAAATGCTTATAAAAACAAAAAAATGCATATTAATATACATAAGCACTACAGATAAATACACAAACTCTCTCTCTCTCTCTCTCTCTCTCTCTCTCTCTCTCTCTCTCTCTCTCTCTCTCTCTCTCTCTCTCTCTCTCTCTCTCAGATTAACTTAAAACATTACTTACTGTTCAGTTGTCCGTTACAGAAATTTCTTTCTACGGCTGGATGCGAGTATGCATAATTACCTAACTGATGTACGTTAAATACTCAACAGGTGTGTACAAGGGTATTACAAACACAGCGATTAGAGTCCATAGACAAATACTTCCTTAAATTAAAGTTGAAAATTGTATGAAGAAAATCTTATCACTGTCCTACTTTTGAGTATGTCGAACACATAATAACTCGTTTAAAAAATAAAAATTTCATGTTCTGTTTATTTATATGATTTACATTATTTCCATAATTAAATCGTGATTTTCAATATCGAAAACAACATAATTACGTCCATCAACATGGGAGTGTTCTTTGTCTTGGCTTTATACATCACTTAAACTATGATGGATTGTCGCACCCTGATACAAATCATAACGTTGAAATGAGGGAGATGTTTTAAGTCAGCAATAAACAAATCTTTGATCTCAGTAAACTAAAACATCGTATCCCTCTACAGTGTATATATGAAATACATAAACCCTTCATCATTTGTTTACCCCGAAGCTGTATATCTCGTAGATTACATCTTATTAATATTTAAACTGGAAAACTTTCGTTACATGCTGTAGAAAGCAACAATCAAACGGAAGCTTATAATTGACTTACCTATAGCAGGTGTTTGTTGTCAACATTTGATGTGACATGAAGCTGAAGTTTGCTCTAATAATTTATGTCATCTCTTTGTGTGTACACTAGATGTTTTACGTAGTACACATAGTGGGGACCTCTTTCTGTGTACACTTGATGTTTTACGTAGTACACATAGCGGGGACCTCTTTGTGTGTACACTAGATGTTTTACGTAGTACACATAGTGGGGGGACTCTTTGTGTGTACACTAGATGTTTTACGTAGTACACATAATGGGGACCTCTTTGTGTGTACACTAGATGTTTTACGTAGTACACATAGTGGGGACCTTTTTGTATGTACACTAGATGTTTTACGTAGTACACATAGTGGGGACCTTTTTGTGTGTACACTAGATGTTTCACGTAGTACACATAGAGGGGACCTCTTTGTGTGTACACTAGATGTTTTACGTAGTATACATAGTGGGAACCTCTTTGTGTGTACACTAGATGTTTTACGTAGTGCACATAGCGGGGGTATCTGTGACCGAGTGGTTAGAGCATCGCACTTTAAACCACAATGTCTCTCAGCTTTTAACAAGACAAATTCTAGCCATAAGCTGATTTTGTGAAAATGTTTGCCAGTTTACTAGCGGAAGGCCGGCGTTCTTGTTTTGTTTGTTGTTAGCATTGTTTATTGTTTTACGCCAAACTAAAACGATTTTCAGTTCTATGGTGACGTTCAGTATTTTAATGGTAGTAGAGAAAACCTGGTTACAATGTACCCTTCAAGACACTACCAAGACCATTGCAAGTACATTTTTTTACAATATGCCCGAGGTACATTGCAACTGGTTTCTCTCCAACCTTTAAAACACGTGAGCGTAATTGTGAGCGTAATGCACAAACAAATTGACTGACAAATTAAAGAAAGTGTGGGGAAAATATTTGCACGACAAAACATACATTATTATGTAAGATAAAACATTTTAACTCATACGAGTTGCAATCCACTATAATACCAATGAAGCAATGTCGAGTTGATTGCTGTATTACCCATGAGCGGTATGTGTTTTATTCATAAATTGACAAATGTCTGAAATCATTACATTTTGTAATCGATTCCGCATTCAGTTTAGAAAATATGGTACTGTTTCTCCACCGCAAGCATCTATAATACGCCATCTACAAAAGAACAAAATCTGACCCGAATAGTCCAGCCGTTATTTGTCGCTCACTTCGATCACTACATAAACGCTGAATGCATGCACAATCAGAATGCTTCAACTGGAAGAAAGTTTTACTGTGCCAGATTATGACGTCATAGTAATTTACGTCAGAATTTTGTGACGTTACAATGACTACTTCGCAACACTTGAGGTTTTTTTTTTAATTACTTAAAAAAGATTTATTGCAAAATTACAACTGTAAAGCCATCATTCATTTTCAGTATACGTTCAATATATACTGACTAAACAACAGTTTCAAATAAAATTTGATTTATACGAAATCTGTTCTTTACAGTTTAATGGAATACAAAGTATGATATCAAAATATTTGAGATCTCTTAATATTGATGTGGGGGATGTAAAGTTGTAAATAAGTTTCCATATATTCCATTTCATTTAAATACCTTGTTTCCTAGTGATAAGGGACATAAAAAATTGTACAATTTATCAAATTTAAAAGAGACTATGCCCGCAGCAATTATTAAATGGAATTCAATAGATAATTTCAATTTGAATGTTAAAGATGTCTTTGAAACCTGTTTCAAAACAACAGCTGACTCTTCATTACAATGGCTTCAGTTTAGAATACTCCATAGAATTTTACCTGTAGGCAGTTATTTAAAAAAAATAAAAGTTAAATCTGAAGATATATGTGAATTTTGTGATAAAGATATAGAGAGTATAGAGCATGTCTTTTTCAATTGCACAAAAATATTCAGACTATGGAGATTATTTATCTTTAAGAATATTTAAAAAAAACAAAAATATTTGTGGATTTTAACAAAAGAAATATTCTTTTTGGAGATCAGAATTCAGCACAGAATCATGTAACAAATTTCATCATTCTTAGTACAAAGCATTATATCTATAAGTGTCTGAAACAAAAGAAAATTCCTAATTTATCAGGTATTACTAATCACCTTCAATATAATTATATAACAGAGAAATTTATTGCACGCAAGAATGACAAAAATGAAGTCTTCGCTAAAATATGGTCTCCATGGAACAACTTATTTGAAGATTCTGAAGCCAATCCCTAAAAACTTTTAATATTGTCATTTGAACACAATAGTTACTGAAACAGAACAATATACTATATTAATTACCACCCTTACAAAAATGTTTATAATTACAATTTTGTATATGTACATTATAATTGATATGGATAAGTGAAGATACATGCATGGATAATGCAGTGTGCACAGATACATCTATTATGCATATACAAATGAGATATCAATATTTGTGTGTATATGTATATGAATGTGTATGTATATGTCTTTAAATATCAGATAGGAGTAAGTTTCTTTTCTGTCTCTTATTATTTTTCTTTTTTTTCTTTTTCTTATTATCTTTCACTTTGACTATCTATCACTATATTCTGCTCTACACTTCTTCTGTCTATTGCCCAGGAAAAAAACTGCATTTAATATTTTCAATCTAAAATAATTCAAATAATTCAAAATGGAAATTTAAAATTGCCATACATATTATATTCTTATTTAATTAAACTATATAACATATATGATTATATAGTACAGGTATATTAGATTCATATCATTAAATTGTTACTAACAGTTGGAGTTGTATGAAACATTGTGATCAGTCTGAACCCAGGGCCCCAACCCTGGCAGACTGAAACACTAATATATCTGGGCAATAAAACTTTCTTAATAAAAAAAAAAAAATATATTTTCTTTGTTTTTTTCGAACATTTTTTATCCTCGATTTATCTTCAAATTTTAAAACGGAAATCCAAACTCCACAGAATCATATATTGAACGCCTCTGATTGGTCACCTGGGGCCCGTTTTACGAAAGGTCGTAAGTTCTAAATCCTATGTCTTAGTCCTAATTGTCATGGGAATGGTAGTTAAGACTAAAAGTTAGGATTTAAGACTTACGACCTTTCGTACAACGGGCTCCTGATTCACAGGGCAGCTGAAGGATTTCTATTGCATTACGCGTTCAAGCCATCTGGAGGGACTTTGACCAGAAGAGGGCACTGTAATCATTCGAGTTAGTGGTAATCGGGAATTACGTCTTGGACCAGAAAACGTCCGTGTCTGAACCCACGATAAACAATTTCAGGAATTTTAGATGTTTTCACCAAATTTGATAAACATTCTTAATGAGGAAATATGTTATGAAATGAAATCACGTCAATTATTTTGTTCAAAGATACAATTAAGGTGTATAATGCAAGCGTAATATTATTCAGAGGCAGATAAAAGACGGCGTTAGGGAGTACGTGCACTCTAAAATTTCTTAAGATGTGAATAAAAAAATTCGCCAATATGAATGCTTTTAAAAGATTCATGTTTTTTTTTTACTTGTTCCTGGTTTCAGTACTTTAATAATTTTGGATTTTGTTACTTTACCAAGGTACATGAAACTGAATGTTTCGCCATAACAACTCATTTCTGCAATATGCATCTAAAACCTGCCAGAAGTTTTAAAATCATGTAGGCCTATGGTTTTTTTACTACTTAGATTGATATGCAAAAGCAAAAAAGAAATATACACAGGCATAAAAATTCTTAGATCCCTATATATTTTGTGAGAATTGCTTGAGAAACACAGGTTTGGCACTTTTGTAAGAATATAAAATTTTTATGCTTGTGTAACGCCGCTCTTATTTGTTATTGAACATCAAGTATAGGTAGTAAAAGTAGAAAAACCGAATTGACTTGTATTGGTAAACACAGCTAATGCCCCTTTAAAAACATATATCCTGACATAATATTTCTTTTAATTCACCATGTAACTTTTTACTGACACTTGACTCATGAATGATTGTGCTGTATATCTTTATATACATACAACTTATTTATACTTAAGCATGTAAAATGCTTTCTCTCTTACTCCTTATTTTCAGTGCGTTATTCAAACGATTTCATGTCATGTCTGAGATTTACTTAAGAAGCTCTAGAGGTTGTATGATGTACATTTCATGGTGACAGTCGACAATATAAACCTCCTTGGAATTCTGTGAACAAGCAAAATGTTTACAAATTTATCTTGGTCAATGGTGTTTAAACAGAACATTGTATTTAAAGTAATGTCATGTGGTGTCATAATATGAAGGCATGAGAACTACCGCTAATGTTTTCTAAGTGTCGTAACTCTGAAAACATGTATGTAATTGTAAAATATAACAAAATACAGAATAAAATATGCAGTTTATTTGTTGATCGCCCTCAGGCGTTTTGAAACCATAAAAGCTTAAACAATTCAAATCTTTTCAAATGTCAGATTTCGTTACCATATACTTTTAAAATAGCCCTAAATTCAGATGATATAAATCATTACACTTGTCATGCAAAAGTATGTATTTTTTTATTTCAATAGACCGAGACAGCTCAGAATTTGTATTCAGGTTAATACGGGGTAATGTTAGGACACTATCATTAGTAAATATTTAAAATAATTTAAGAATAATCCTGAGTGTAGTTTATTACATCATCATCATCATCATCGTCGTCGTCGTCGTCGTCGTATTTGTCGGTGTAATTTTATTCGTAAGCAGTATCATCGTCCCCGTTGCCATCGCCAAGTGGTTATTACTAGTAATTGAACACTTTTATATCATCATCAACATCATCATCATCATCAACATCACCATCGTCGTCATCGTCGGACATTATACGACGACGTAATAATCAACCTCGTAGACGGCATACTTTAATTCGTGAACGGTATCGTCGTCGAAGTTGTTATTAATAGTCAATGAACCCTTCTAAATCATCATTATCATCATCATCGTCGTCGTCGTTGAACAACATCATACGACGACATAATCATCAATATCAACATCATTATTATCATCATTATATTCATTATAATCATTTTACTCATCATAATCATCTTCATCAACATGTATGAAATAATAATCGTTTATTTTGTACTTATTCTTGTATCAATAATATTCCTATAGTGCTCCTAGTTATTGTTGCATCATTGGTTTACCACGAAATTGGCATGGTGTATTGATCAGAAAGCACTACGAAAGCATTTAACAAGACTAATTTGAGTGAACAGGAACCGGTACTTTCAAGTTCATCGACAACATTGAAATACTCGCTGGTTCCTTAAGTAAAATTGGTATTGTTTTTATTCTAACAAGCACGCATACACCGGGGCAAAGTATTGGTTTACAAAGGTGAATTCGTGCACGAAGAAAAAATGAATGATTCCTTCCATGATCATAAATATGAGAGAGAGAGAGAGAGAGAGAGAGAGAGAGAGAGAGAGAGAGAGAGAGAGAGAGAGAGAGAGAGAGAGAGAGAGAGAGAGAGAGAGAGAGAGAGAGAGAGAGAGAGAGAGAGAGAGAGAGAGAGAGAGAGAGAGAGAGAGAGAGAGAGAGAGAGAGAGAGAGAGAGAGAGAGAGCGATTTTCGGAATTAATTAATTAATAATGGATTGAGGACAGTTCGTTTTGGACATTATTTTTAGTCAATTTTGCAGTTTGACAATTTGCAACTTTCCCCTAAAAACTTCCCTTACAGCAATAATATCTAAATTAATTCAATTTTTATCAACATATGGCAATATTTGCTTATATGCTATAAATTAAAGTATTATTACTGAATGATTTAGCTCCCGAGAGCATAGTGATTCTCAAACGCATTAGGATTCTTCATATATATGAGTTAACCTGACGAGGTCAGAGCATCAGTTATATCTGGGAAGATATCAAAAGACCAAACGACATTGATATATATAATCATACATTTTTTTTCTCTCTCGGGCTTTCCGAATTACAAAGGTCCGTTTTTATTATAAATTAAAAGGTATAGATCTATACCAGTAGTGAATGAACTAAAAATTACATATCCATGGAATCAAGCATGACTGATTCATCATTGAACATTTGTCTTATTATAGATACCGGAGACAAAGCATGTACAACCAACATGAGCATTTCAGCGTAACAATGTCAGAACTAAGTACATGTAGTTTTATATCGCTTTGTCAGTTCATAATATGATAGTGTCGAGGACTATGCTACAGTATACTTTACAGAAATAAACTATTCTTGGCAAATTGCTGAATGCAAAGATAGGATATAGCTGATAAAAAGAATCACGTCAACATTTCACAAATTTTACGGTCGTTATTATTAACTTATCATTTTTGCTATCTAGGATATTAAGTTGCCTGTTGCATATTAACTTATCAACCGTATTCAGGGATCTTGGATCAGAAATATAACCCATGTTTGTTCTGGACTCGACTATATGGATTTAAGTTAAATGTGACCGGTGGGCACTGGGATGTGAATCTGTCATGACACCTGATCCCATCTTTTGCTTTTTCCCAATTCACTGTCAATGTTTACTTTGATATCATTTTCTTTACATCAAATGCAGTTATACTTGTTTTATTGAAATTTGACATATAAATAACTGGTATTTTAAAAATCGAAGAAAAATCGAACGATCTGATGTAACAAAAAATTCTCTCTCTCGGACTTTAAAGTAAATTTATTTTTTAGGTTGTAAAATAACTGTCATCTAATTTGCCAAAACGCTGTTGCCATGTAATGAGTGCAATTAATTATGCAAAGTCTTTGTTTTTGAAATTACGCAAATTTGTCCGTGGAATATTCACCAGCTATTATTTTAAAGAAGACCATAAGGTGTTTCTTAAAAGGTCGTTAATCGGAGAAAAAAAATCCGGAACCAGTAATCAGATATCCAACCATTTCATAAAAGTTAATTATTAATGATTTACGATCAAACTTAATCGTTCTTTCCGACTGGGTTGACTCACCTATAAATTGTAAATCCTGTTAGTTTGCTACAAAATCACGTGAAATATCCCCTGAAACTGTTCAATAGTGTCAAAATCGCAGATTTAATTATTTATTTGATGAGTTACAGGAATAGGCGACCCCGAAACAGGCAAAATCCGGCTGAATATATGACGTATTTTAAACTCATTGATCGATCGATAAAACATGATATTACAGTCGGTAATAATTTGTGACGTCACGACATTTGGAAATAAATGAGCAGTCTTGTTTTGTTAACTGATTTTGCTCAATTCATGGTAGCTATTTCCTGTCCCGTTCTATCTTTCTCAGTAAAATTAGCACCACTATTCGTGGAATAAACTACTTTTAAATCGGTCATAATCAGTATATATTATACCTCTTCATAAATTCTAGCGATTTCATTGGACAATAAGCGTTGAGTATTTTCCACTGTATCGATCATTCCAGGGTGATATTCAGCATGGTGATATTCAATAAAAATATCACATACGCAGAAATGGATGCAAGTACGGTTCGTTCGTTTTTCCTATGTAGTAATTAGGTGTAACCTCTATATGAGTTGTGTAACATACATTTCTTCGACGCAGCCTGGAACCGAAAGAAACAACAACCGAAATTAAATGATTTGACAGGATTGATATATCATTATCAAACATATTTGCTGAAGTCAGCCAAACAGACATGGTCGCTTCAAAATCGACGCTAAGAACGGTTTGGGTATCGAAGGCAGTTTGTATTACGAACGTGATGAACTTACATACATGTAGATTTTTGCATGAATAAAGTATAAAAATAATACTGCTGATACAGTTTATTTTGTGTTTTAAGTAATACAAGGGATAATATATGCTTCAATACAGTGGATCGGTATAATATAATAAATATAACATTCCTTCGCCTCGGTTGACAATGTATTTCCTCGGGGTGACAATTTCCACTACCACCCTCTCAGGAATGTTATATTCATATAATATTAAACCCTAAAAAATATAATTTCATTTGATATCAAATTTTCTCAGGGTGACATATATTGACAGCAAACCTATGTCACAGTCCATAATTGTATAATAATGTATAACATCTGATCAGATTCAGAAAATATTGAAAATAATTGATTATTGACTATCAAATAATTTAAAATCAATATCGCTTGTAATCGTTTAGTTTATGTATCTATATATATATATATATATATATATATATATATATATATATATATATATATATATATATATATATATATATATATAATAAGATGAACATGACAATCATTTAGCTCATCACCCCCCCCGAAAAACAATAGACTCAGCTGTTAATCAATAACAATCCAAATGTGTATCTAAGGGTGAATAAGTTAAAAACTCAATCACTGTTATCCACTAGGTAAGGGACGATATGTTCGAACTCTTTGGTGTGGTAACCAATCGGAACACCTGAGGCAATTGAGAACCCCACTGTATAAACTATTATTAAGAGGATTACGCTAACGTTCTTATCACAAGGTGAATCTCAACGGACGCTGTCTGTTTACATTATGTCTTCAGTAAAATAACACGAGGTCTGATAAGATAAACGCAACACGGATTATATCATCCGAGGTTTTTTATAAACTGGCTGACAGAATTGTTTTCATAACAAATACCAATGGATAAATTATTTAGATGTTTAACAGTATGTTGTACAACATGTTATAAAGAGATTATCGTTGGCAGTAGTAGACTGTTGTCTGTATACAGGATGTCTTAGTTAATGGGCCAATAGCTATATTTACAAAAAAAAAAAAAAAAAAAAAAAAAAGAAGAAACTATTTAGCTATTATTTCTATTTTAACTATTGTATTTGATGTACAATAACAAATAAAAGATATTCAGGCACAAAAACATATGAAAATAAGGTCAGGTCCAGTAGTATGAATATGCAAACAGTATGGTTAAATTGATCAGTTACAAGTGAAAATTGCCAAAGTTGGTTTTCCAAGCAGTTTACGCAAAATATATAGGAATTCAAGAATGTTTATGCCCTTGTATATCTCTTTCTTGTTATTGTATAGCAATCGAAGTAGTAAACAAGAAAACAATAAAAAATCAGAGCTAGATCTAATTATAGTTTTTATAATTTCAAATACAGTTGTGAATGTATCAAAAATATTAATATACCATTACACTCTGTGACACAAGCTAGATTTATATTCACATGTTCACTGCCAAACACCTACTAAGAGTTTTTCCCAACGTTTTCTAAAATAATGACAAAACAATAATTCAATGAATTATCGTTTTAAGTGTTTCGTTTATAATTAAGTCAACTTTGATTGAATTGACAGGTTGAGATCATCACCATATATATATATATATATATATATATATATATATATATATATATATATATATATATATATATATATATATATATGGACAATGTTGGGATTCCACTTTACTTATAACCATACTTTTAGGGGTCTCGAGTAGTTCGATTTCCAATCATTTCCTTTTTTGTTTTCTTATATGCTATTCCGGTAGTAGAAAGCCTAATGGATATGTAAAGGTAATATTATAAATATTATAAATCCTCGTCACAGTTGGTACTGACGACTCAACAACCGCTATTGCTGCACAGCATGACGACGACTCAACAACACTATTGTGTTCAGCATATATTCTATATATGGAATGTAATACACAACATAGTTGTTGGTCTAAAATGAGTTTTTGATTACGCCATACTGAACATGTTTTCAGTCAGGTTTTTGAGTTTTGGTAGAGGACTGAACCCGATTACAATGCATCCGGGAAGTAATCATCCGGCCTGCTGCAAGTAAACTGGCAAACTTTATTACAAAATAAGTTTATATTCTGAAAGCGGTCGAAAATATCCCTTGTGAAAAACTTACAATGGCGATAAGAGATAGCGTCACGTTTTATCACTAGTACTATCTTTGATCAAAGTTAACTCCAAAAGTTCTGAGGAGGTACACGATTTCGTCTTTCCAACCTTTTATTTAATCTTAGGAATTTTGTAAACATATAGAAATTGTACCATTGAAAGCAAAACATCCTCTAATTTCTTGTTTCGTTTCATATTCTGCACTTACGTAATCGTTTTTATATGTTTGATGTTTACACGTGTTATCACTGGCGTGTTTGAAGTTCATACATGTTATCTTTATGAATATTCTTTGATTGATGGTAAAAAGCGTACATCAATACTACATACGGCTCCCTCCAAAAGTAAATACCATCCCCTATCGAGTCATATCATTATTTATTTTTTTTAAACATTTGCTATAGAAAAATGAATAGATGTGTGTTTAAATGAAAGGTTTCGCAACACTAAACAATCATTCAGTCATATCGTCGCAACCAGTTTTTATTGCAGGAGTAGAGAGGCCGGTTACAATGTACTCGAGAAAAAAAAACACCAGCTTTGCGCAAGTAAACTTGCAATCTTTCTCACAGAATCAGCTTAGGTTTCAGTGGGACTCGAACAAGAGATAAGAAACTCCATTTTTCATACAATGCTCTTACCACTCGACCACGGAGGATCACAGTTTTTATTGACGTAAGTTCAATTGATAGCGAAGCCTTTCTGTACAGTAATGTTTGTATATCTCTTGTCGAGCCGGCCTGGCTCAGTCGGTAGCGCGCTAGGATCTTGATCGTGAGGTCGTGAGTTCGAGTCCAGCAGGCGGCAGGTTGATTTCCTTATCCTTCGGATTAAGACAGTAAAAACTGAGGTCCCATGTCACAGTAGGTTTCGGCACGTTAAAGAACCCTCACTGCTCATTGGCCTCAAGTGCCGAGCATAGGCCAACACTTGAAGCCCTTCATCGGCATTTGGTGACGTCTCCATATGAGTGAAAGATTCTTGAGTGGGACGTTAAACAAGAATAAGCACGAAATGAGTATATCACTTGATTCACTATTGCATAATTTTGTAATCCATATCAAAACTGTTAGGGTGTGTATTTATTTTTGGCCGGTACCGTAATTTCTGTCTGACTAATATTACAGTGTATGCAGATCTGAACACGATTTAGATACAGAGATGACTTACTCAATTATACGACGGAGAACAAATAAGGATCAGTTTTAATTCCTGTTTGATTGTAACAAAACTATTTTCTTAGAAAATAAGAAATTGCAAGGAAATTGAAATAAACACAAGGAACGGTGACCAAAAAAAAAATGAATAGATTCAACACGAAATAGATAAATACAAATTCTGATACTAAAATTGTTGCGATATAAGATTATTATTGGTATCGTGTATAACCTAAAGGACTTGGATGTGTTACCTGATTGCACTGCAAACGTTATATTGCTAAGTAATTGTCAGCGGTCAAAATTAATAAAAGCAATAATCTCACAATGTGAAACACACATGATAAATAACTCACAGTGTATATACGAATACCTGACAATGTGTCACACATATACAAATACCTCACAATGTGTCACACATATACGAATACCTGACTATGTGTCACACATATACAAATACCTACAATACACAATACCAATCACAATGTCACACATATACGAATACCTGACTATGTGTCACACATATACAAATACCTCACAATGTATCACACATATATACCAATACCTCACAGTGTGTCACACATATATACGAATACCTCACAATGTGTCACACATATACAAATACCAAACAATGTGTCACACATATATACCAATACCTCACAATGTGTCACATATTTACCAATACCACACAATGTGTTACACATATATACCAATACCACACAATGTGTTACATATATATACCAATACCTCACAATGTGTCACACATATATACCAATACCACACAATGTGTCGCACATATACCAATACCTTACAATGTGTCACACATATATACCAATACCACACAATGTGTCACACATATACCAATACCTCACAATGTGTCACATATATACCAATACCAAACAATGTGTCACAATATATGTCACACAATGTGTCACACATATACCCAATACCACACAATGTGTCACACATATATACCAATATACCAATACCACACAATGTGTCACACATATACCAATACCTCACAATGTGTCACACATATATACCAATACCTCACAATGTGTCACACATATACCAATACCTCACAATGTGTTACATACATACCAATACCTCACAATGTGTCACACACACATATATATATATATATATATATATATATATATACCTAACAATGTGTCACAAACACATATATTTACATACCGAATGTAATTTCATTCATTACAGTTATACAGAATGACTGTATTGTTGTATCAATGAAATCAGTGATCTAAGTGCTAACCGCTAGCTGGCGTAGGAATACTTGAATATCTAAGAAACCCTTTCCATGACCATGTTACAGCAGTGATTTGTCGGACAAGTATTCTCTGAACATATGAATGAATCAATAAAGAATAAAATATCACACATTCATTCCATATTTTTATTTAAAGCCATTCATTACCACAAAAACAAACAAAAATCACTGAAATAAATCGAAAACACAAGACTAGGCCTGCATCTGTAACACACTGTAGATGCCCATATCAAATACCTATTGCAATAGATCTATGTCATGTTATGAAAAGAAACACAGGCCACAGAAATGAAAATTTGCTTCGTAGATACGTTGCTTGTAAGTAAATTGAAAAGGGAGTCAGGTCTAGTGCAATTTTGTCCTGAATCTCTGATAAACAGCTTGCTTTTCCGTCACCATATAGGCTATTCCGGTCTGAAACAATTCGTCACTCGCATCGCGTGAAATCGACTCTCAGTTCACCTCAAATCCTATATATTGCTGGGCTAATTACCAGGCCATCTTGTTTTCACGTTAATGTCGAGCATAAGTAGTGTTCATAGGTTTCTCAGTAAATTGACGGGATACTTTATATGATCAGCTGGTAAAAACTGAAGTCTGAATTGACATGGATCTATTATAATTTATAGGCCTACACGGATTTTCCATAACGAACGTGTCGATAATTATCTTTTAAACAGAACAATAAAAGTTTGTTATTTCACAACATAATCTGCATTTATCTTGTTTCAATTGATTTGAAATATTTGCAAGTGGGCTAGCCTATATACTGAAATAGGTCTACTTACGAAATTGTTACCCCTTCACAGTTTACGGCATTTCCCAGCTGATTCAGCGATTGGTAAAATATCAAATAGAATGGCTACTTCCAGTTGTCATCACTGAATATTAACAGTCACATTCAAACTTTCTGTGATATATTCTACTGATAAAATATCAGAATTCAAACGAAAATTTGTTGTAAACAACGATCATCTGTTGCTATCCAAATCGCACATGGTAGGCCTAACAACCATTTGTACACGGCCCATTCGGGCAATTCTCTTCTGACACATTTAACACGCCACTACTAAATAGTCGAATATTAAAAATTGCGAACTAAATCTGAGAATAAGTATTCAAAATTGTGCATATAACTAGTTTCTTTCAAAATGATATAAAAAAAGAAATTAAACCTTAATTTCATTAGTATTTCGATCAGAAAAGAGAATTACTTCTCATGTCAAAACAGCTGTTGAGCATTTACGTCATATGAAAACAAACTCATTGTTCTGGAATGAATTTAGTATCCAGTGGACTACATAAGGATTGTTTTTCATTTTTTTGAACATCATCGGGGTATAAAAGCAATTACTCATGGAAAAAAAAATGTGCAGCACGAAGTGAAAAACAATCCTTAAGTACATTCACAGACACACGTTTACAAATACACACGCATACAAATATACACAGACGCACACTCATATACAGACACAGACACACAAACAGACACACACACACACACACATATATATATATATATATATATATATATATATATATATATATATATATATATATATATATATATATATATATAACACACTATATATATATATATATATATCTGTGTGTGTGTATGTGTGTGTGTTGTGTATGTATATATAACACACACACACAATATATATATATATATATATATATATATATATATATATATATATATATATATATATATATATATATATGTGTGTGTATGTGTGTGTATGTGTATGAGTGTGTGTCATATACACATACGCAGAAATACAAACCGATGATTAACTATAATTCGACCTTATTTCATCTTTATGATACCGTCTAATTATAGTTTATATTTCAGATATTATTTGGTCGTCAAAAATACGTCGTGTTTCATACACATATAATTGTTGTAATGTCATATAATTAGAATAAATTAATTTTTTTTTATATCTACCTACTATGATATCACTGTTTCATCATTCTTTTTGTATTACACGTTTCCAGGACTGACGTTATATACTCCCATACTAGTTCGATCGTATAAGTTTGCAATTTATATCATTTAAAAAATAAAACACTACGAGTACCAAGCAATTCAAGCAACTGTAGTGCACAAGTACAATATTTTGGTCTTACTCTAATTCCATGCATTACTGCAGCTAAATTCTATTTTTATTGGGCCACAAACGTGCCTATTACCACTGTTATGATTGTGTTTAGACGTGTTGTATTTATAAACATATTCCTATTTATCTTGGTCAGACTATACACCTGTTCCCTACTCCGATAAAACATGCGTGTGCGACTTCTCTATGGTCTTATTTTCTTTCATACCAAATAGTAATTTCACTAGAATACATACACCTTAATATGCAGATGGAATGCTCTTGAATTGACACATATATTACGACCTGGGCCTGGCACCATCAAACTTGAGAATTTACTCAAATCTGAGAATATTTTCAAGTTGGCCTGCTCAGTCAATCAGATTTCAGGATACTCAAAGCTGGGTAGATTTTTTTTTAGACTTAAGTAATTCTTATATTTTATGGTGCCAAACCCTGGTATTTAAGTATTCACACTAATTGGATTTCCCGTCCATTTATTGGAGTTTTTATATAAAGCAAGTTGTATCACAGATATTCGACATTACTTGTTGTCGCAATTAAATATGATACAATCTTTAAGCATAAGGAATACAACAGATACCCCGGGTGTTAACTATTGTAATGTTGTAAAAATTGGGAACAAAATTCGAGGTTTTTTTCGATACAGTTGGCAAGAATGTTGTGTAAAGCTGCCAGATAAAGTGGTCATTCACTGGTACATATATCTATATAAAAGTTTTATAATCATTACTTATCCAAAACATCTTTATACACAATGTCTACATACTCAAACATTATTAGATAAATGATTTTAACATAAACTGAACGTTCCTAACATCATAAAAGTGCATTTACTTTCATTTCATTTTACCCATTCTTGATGCCTCCAACTTGTAGTCGAAATGTATTTCATAATTTTAAATGTCAAACATTTCTTTAATGGACAGAAACGAACAGAAAATGCCTTGAACTTAATCAAATAAAAAATCATGATTTAATATGACATCAACAAAGATAATGCTGAATGAGTGCAAAGAGGTGATCTTTCATTTTGTGATGAAATCTACGAACATTGCATGGTATTTTTTGATTATATCAATAAAGACACATCCTATCAAATTTGTTTAATACAATAGTGGTGTCGACATGGTTTTTCGTCCAGGGGATTTTCAAAAAGCCAATATTCAAATTTAATATTTTGAATTTTTGTGTATACCACAAGCTTTAATTTTGTTTCCACTGACTTTGAATGCGTATTGTGTCTATGTACGTGTGTGAAGTTATAAAACGTTTTCCTTGTAAGTGGAACTTTCACGTTCACGTTCCCAAGGCTCCTTACCTGGCATATTTCGCGCGAAGAGTTAATGTATTTTGCCAAATTCATTTTCTGAGAAATGATAAACATTTGATTTATATATACCTGAGCGGCATAAAATGACAATATTAACTGATCTTTTATTTGGAAATTAAAACGAGGGTATATCTATAATTGTTTTACTTCTATTTCACCACAATGATCAGGACACATCACTAAAGTTTTGTTCTAGACGACTTATGGTAATATTCAGGTACAAATTGTAAACCTTATATCCAGTAATATACTGAAAAGTGTATAAATCAAAAAGGAGTCACATTATTATAGGCACTTACCATTAATAAAAGACAGACCGACACTCACTTTGCTTGTTGAACTAAAACCAGTACCGTGTGTACTGTGTAAATGGTGATTAAAAAGTATCCATGCTCACCATTGCACCGCGGTAAATGCACGTATACTAATCGTTGCACTGTGTAAATTGTGATACAAAATAGTGCACTGATTTTTGTACTTTGTACATCTGGATAAAAATACAATCATGCGAATGTACAGTGTGTATGGTGATAAGAAAATAAGTGTACGCCGTGACACAAAGAAATCTGACCTATTTTAATATTTATGACAAATTACCATTATCAGAAAACAGTCCGTACATTTCAGTTATATTTTACATCTAATTTATAACAACCCTGTCTTTTTTCATACGCTCCTACGCACCGGTTGATACTTTTGAAGTACTATTTAATCCAACATTCAACGATTTATCTTCGGTACAGTTTGTTAGTTATTTTATGTCTGTTTCGAGCTCTGATAACTACTTTAACATCACCACAAGTACTCCAAGTAGAAAAATTCGTTATAACTTTTTTTAAAACATAGCTAATACCTCTTTAACTGTACGAAATTGAGTTTACAGGAAGACATTCCTACGTGTATTTTGTGAGTGTTTGATTACAAGCAATCTTTATTTTTTATAACATTTCAATAGATTTGACTTTCACATTTCGTTGACTTGTCGGTATAAAATTTTGATAAATTTTAAAAAGAATACTAAATTTTGCTCTATAGAATTCAACGGCATTGTAGTTCAATTGAGTTTTAATTTACTTCTTTTTTTTTCAATTTTTTTAAATATGGATGTTGAATCAGAATATATGTATATATGTATTTGTATGTATATGTGTATATATATATATATATATATATATATATATATATATATATATATATATATATATATATATATATATATATATATATATATGTATATATATATACACGCACAAAAATAAAAAAATAAATCGTATATATATATATATACTGTACATGTACATGCTTCAGATGCAATATTTGAAAAGAAAATAAAGAAAAGAAACACAAAAGACCAAAAAAGACAAAGGTTATTGACCAAAATATATTGTCATATTATGTAAATTGATATTAATTATTTATGAGAATACCCATAAGACTGATTGTCTCAATGTCTTGTCGATTAATGAAATGAAACCAGACCAGCTTCCGCCAGTGGCCAGACTCAAGGTTATCATGTTTACATTCTTAGAATGCCTGAATGGACATTTTCATCTTGCATACTTTGAAACGATGATTCACAAACTGTATTCCAGTGACAACGTTTTTTACACTTACAATTTGATTATAATTTCATGAAAAAAAAATTCAATTACCGAAGTTTTTTTTTTGCAGAGGTTTTATACAATTCAGTTCAGTATTAAACTCGCAAAAAGTTTCCACCCAATTTCTTGTAGCTTGAAAATTGTCCGCGAAATCGAGAGGTTTCCATATAACACTTCCGGTGGGTGCGGCATGCGAACAGTGGCACGCTGAATCCTTCCTGACACCTGATCCCGGCGCGGTTGTGATTCGCAATTGTTCTTCATGTTGAGATCTTTTATTAAACATCCAATTTGTCGCATTCTAATGTTTCGATTATCCATTGGTGATTTTTTATTTTTACTCTTACTTGATACTAAACAATTCAATCATTCCCTTTAAAATTGAAGTCAAAGAGAACGATTTATAATAGTGATATAATGTTTGTTATCATAGCAACAATGTTGGTATCAAGGTGCTTTATTCGGCACAAACATAATTGTGACAGCCATTGTTATCATCCAGAAATAAGGTCTTCAGAAGAAGAAGAAACAGGTCAGAAACAAATGTCTCCCAAAATTCATTGGTCGTCTTAGTTACTTTAATTTGAGTTCATATGAAAATACACACGACATCCTGGAAAGGAGACTTTGTTTCGGGTAATGATAAAATGCAAACGTGCGGCATTGAGGTAGCCATTGCCCTCTGTACAAGCTTTTGAATACTTCTTTTTTCCCCGATAGATAAAGGATTTGACGAATATATTCAAAATAAAATAATGTTAAGTCCATAAATGAAAATTACGGAACCTACATACTCTGTTTTATTCTATAATTGAATATTTCAATAACAATCTGTTTAAACTTACGTTGAAACAAACATTCTTCAGACTGCGATGGAGTGCATATAGCATCGATGTTAACAAAGTGCTTTATGATAAAAGATCCAGCGTTTCAACTGAAATAAGTGTCGACCATTGAAAATAATACATGATATAGATACTAGCCAGGCAACATTTTCAATATAAATTATCTCAGATACCAAAGTATAAATCTTTAGGATATCCATGATACAGATACAAATCTGGTAAAAATGAACAAACACGGACCTCTGGAAACCAAGAGGTGGAATCAGATGCCATGGAGGAGTAAGCATTCCCTGTCGAACGGTCACACCCGCCGTGAGTCAACAGAAAGTCCAAATGAAATACGTGAGGAACGAATCCTCGTCACAACTGGTACAGATGTCTAAACAACCGCCAACAAAATGGCAACTCAACATTTCACATAGTGAAGCAGAGTAATCGCAAACAAGACTATTATACCGACCGTAAAATTTGCGGAACGTTGACATCAAACGTGATTTTTTTATATCCCTGTGTCAATAATTTGTCAGTAAGTAGTTTACATCTGTATATTAAATGTTCATATGATGAACAAGTCCTGGCATATCGGATCAATTCTTTTATAATAAAAGATCCAGCTTTTCTACTGAAATAAATGTCGACGATCGAAAATAATAATATGATATATATTAATATAGATACAAAGATTCTATATTTACCAATATTACAGAATTACTACATGACACTAAACAGGCAACATTTTCAAAAAATCACATTCGTAGTAGTATCTGTATGAAACAGACCAAACAATTATTTAATCTTCTTCCTGGTCCTATTTCCTCGTTTATATCATCTTAAACATCAAAGATTTGTCTGTTTTATTAACTGATTGATTGTAACTGAAATAAATTGTGTTTACATGTTTATTCCATTCTATGAAATGAAATTCTGTCTAGCATTGCAACTGACATATGCTGGCCTCAGCACTTTCATAAAACATAAAACAATGAAATGTCCTGTCAAAGTAAATTTTATTTATTGCTTCTTTGACAGAAAATGTTATTTATCGTTACTACATAGTTTGTCACGCGCCAATTTGTTTATAAATTAATACTTTAATTTTTATTTGTGTCTGTTTAACAATCAATCGATTTTCTTTATCTCGTACTTAATTTTTTTTTTGAAAATATTTCGTGTCACTGAAGAGAGGAAAACATAGCACATGCATATCCCACTTGATTAATCGTTTGTTTTAACAAATCATTCTTGTTTTATGCTCTTATTCTATCATTTACTTTGGTCTTTATCGATTCTCTGTACATAGAAACTCTTACATTTTGTAGCCATTAAGCTTTTAAGATTGAAATGGTCAGTTTTTTTTCAGAGTAATAATTGATTTCACAGTTCCCTTAAAATTCAACTGTTTGGCATACATGTTATTTACAAAATGTGTAATACGAATAAACTGTGCAGTCAAAGTAGCAACGAAAATACAGACAAACAACTTACTGAGATAAATTGCTATCACAAGAATATCAGGAATCGCGTTTAAAATGAACATTTTTCAAATTTTATGGTCGGTATAAGTATCTTGTTTGCAATTACTATGTTTTGCTAAATGAAATGCTGAGTTAAATGGTCGTTAGTGGTTGAATCATCTATACCAAGTTTGACGAGGGTTTATTCCTCACTTTTTTAACTTGAATTTGATCGTGGGCTCCCTTTAGGTGTGACCAGTCAACAGGGGGTGTTTATATACTAATAACACCTATCCCATATCTGTGTTTTCAGTGGCCCGTATTTTGTCCAATGTTTGACATATTATTATATTGTCTCCTGGACCTTCTAATTCACATTGTATCTTTCCATTGAATTAAACATTGCGGGTATTTCTTATTAATGTGTTATCTTTTCGAATTTAATGACATCCAGAATTCCTAAAACCATCAACAATAACAACAGCAACACAGGTCATTCTACTGTCTTATCGTTGGCTCGGTGCCTCGATGTGAAAGTAAGTGACCACACACTGAACTTGTTTAACGATATTGGGAATAATTTGAAATTCGAATGTTTGAGACCACTTTAGCAATAATTTACTTGAAATTTATTAATTTCATCTGTTCACGCTTAAATTCATCTGTTTCAAAATAGGGCGAGGGTATTAAATCAGTCTCAAAGAATTGACATCCAATATCTGTAAGTACATTTGTATATAATTGACCTATCGCCAACTGTCTGATACACGACACTCCATGTGCTTTTTGAGGCCATTCGATCGTGAAGTCATAATCACACATTTAATTGTGACGTCATAATGGAAAAGTTTGCCAAAAGTTGCGGTGTCAATCAATCATTTGACGATAAATCAATTATGGCTCCGCAAATGTTTTACCAACATATTTTGGGACCAAAATATCAAAATAAGAAACATATTTGTAAATATCAATATATGTTATTTACTTACGTACTCGGTTCAAATAAACTATTTTCTGTCCTACGGGTTTTCTAGATATCTCATATCTCCAGTCTTTTTAAATTGTTTCCATAATTATTCAAATGACTGCATTACTTGCGCATAAACACAGATGATTTCAAATACATTCATGCAGATTTAGCGTCTATCGACTATCTCGTCATGCATAAAACTGTCTGGATATTTCTTATAATATCCTCACAGATTTTAAGAATTTGCGTTTTGGAGCGCCATCAGTATATTCATTAAGATGGAGTAGCTACCCCTTGCCAAACATTGTACATGTGTATTATCTCCAGAGCATATTATTACACATCATACTGTGTCCCACGAAAATCGTGTTTTCTTAGGCAAACATCTGAACGATCAGATATTTAGATACCTACAGCAGGTGGTGAGGTTTGTCATGCGAACAATTCCTGTTACCGTAGTAATGAAGCTGAATAAAATATAATATAGATCCACCAAGTGACATATTCGGGTTCCGTCAAATTGAAAAAAAGTTGTACATTTTCCAAAACTAGGGTCGTACAAATAAAACATTACTGCAGCTCTAAAATTTGAGCAAATAAGTAGCCTGTCACCCTTTTATAATCTAATTGGGACTGATTGTGTCTGTAAACATATGCCAGTTTGTCTTGATCGACGTATGCCTCTATTGAGCAACTGACCCACAATGTCCACTCGAGTGAAAAAAATATCTATAATTTGTGGTTTGCTGTACTAGATAAATTTACTTTGATATGGAAAATAGATTATAGATTGGACTATATTCCTTTTTATAGATTATAAATTTGAAAAATTCCTTTTTGTTGAAAAATTATGGCAATTTCTGTAAGCAGTAATAAATGAGAGTACAGCGGTCAGTGATATTGGTTTCCAATCTACCGATTGAGTAAAATAGACTTAATTCACTCGACAGTGTTATACAAATTTTATTTTTATATCTGTATATCATACTAATGATGTTCTTTAAGAGTATTTAGTGTCAGAATGACCAATAAAACGTAAGTATCATAACAGACGACCACCATTTTGAAGATCTCATATAGTTAGTGCTTTATTACAGTGGTTCATGCAAATACATTTGAATACATACATACATACATACATACATACATATACATGCATACATACATACATACATACATAGACAGATAGCAAGATAGGTAAGACTGACAGACGGACGGATTAATGGGTAGATAGATAATGTAAACGTGCAACAAATTTTACTGTCGGTGTAATAGTCTTGTTTGCGATTACTCTGTTTCACTAAATCAGTTGCCTGTTCGACAGCAATTGTTGAGACGTTTGTACCAATTGTTACGAGGATTAGTTCCTCATTACTTGTATTTGGATTTGATTGTGAACTCACGGTGGGTGTGACCGGTCAACAAGGGATAATGATTCCTCCATGGCACCTGGTCCTACCTATGGGTTTACAGAGGTCCGCGTTTGTCCAATTTTCACAAAATTTGTATCTATATCCTTGACATCCCAAAATCTATTTTGTATCTGAGATTTTAAATAAATAGATAGATAGATAGATAGATAGATAGATAGATAGATAGATAGATAGATAGACTGACAGATAGATCGATCGATAGATCGATCGGTAGATGCAGAGAGAGAAAATAATTAAATTGTAATAATGAATTTGAGTAGGACATATTTGTCATAGATTTATAATGTAGTGTTTGAAGAAAACTACCAATGGGCTCAATCTTTCTAAAGTACACTGATGTAAGGTGGAAAAAGTAAATTACTTTATTTACATAACACGATTTAATACGTATAAAATTCATTTTTATAAAAATACATTATGTTATAACATTATGTTACACCCTAACACTATTTTTCTGCATTTTTATAAAAAAGGATATATCTTTAAAGGTGTAGTAATTATTGAAGGTCCATATTTTAAACGCATTAACTAGCTGTGATGGGAATGTCCAAAATCAAGTCTGAGATATTTTACGATAAATTCTGCAATGCAATAAACTTGATTTGGAACGATACGAATTGATAATTGATAACTTTCGATCGCCAGTTCCGTTAACATCTGGTTGGATAAAATGAACATGAACTCTGTACAACAGCATGTGTCTTGTATCACTCATTCTCCGATTAGATTATTTTGCGGTACAGCATAAACCTTTCGACAATATGGCTTTTTTGGTTGTCACTCCGCTGTATCTAGGGGCTTCTGGGGTTAGAGCATCGTGCTTAAAATAATGAAATCTCCCAGCTGTAGTCGTCATGGGCTCGAGTCCTACTGGAACCTAAGCAGATTTTGCGAGGATGTGTGCCAGTTTAATGGCGAAGGGCTTTGTAATCAGATTCTGTTCTCCATCATTGAAAAAATATAACCTAAAAAAAGTATAAGTGTGTCGTAAAACACCATTAAAAAGAAAATAACGTATACAATGATCTTATTTTCAGCGACTAAGATAAGCTGTTACTAAGACTGAAAGTGAATATATATATATATATATATATATATATATATATATATATATATATATATATATATATATATATATATATATATATATATATATATATATATATATATATAAACCACAGATACCAAAGTATAAATCCTCAGGATGTTTATGATACAATATACAAATCTGTTCAATATTGGACAAACACGGACCTCTAGAAATCAAGATCAGGTGCTATGGAGGAGTAGCTATTCCCTGTTGACCGGTCACACCGGCAGCCAGCCAACTATCAATTTCAAATTAAATAAATGAGGCATACAAATTCTCGTCATAATTAGTACAGACGAGTCAACAACCGATAACTAACGTATACAGTACGTAATAATAACTTAGGTATGCCCATAAGAAATCTGTACGATTCATACACTTTGTTAAGGCGAATTTAGTTTATGTATTGGTAATTAATGTTTGTTTTAAATTTACGGTCGGTATAATAGTCTTGTTTGTAATTACTGTATTTTAATTAAGTGACATGATGAGTTGCCTGTTCGATAGAGGTTGTTGAGACGTCTGTTACCAATTGTGACGGAAATTTGTTCCTCAAGTATTTCATTTGGATTTGATTGTGGACTCACGGCGGATGTGACCGGTCAACAGGGGATGCTTACTGCTCCATGGCCCCTGATCCCACATTTTGATTTCCAGAGGTCCGTGTTTGCCCCATTTTTACCAGATTTGTATCTATATCCTTGACATCCTAAAGATTATTTTTGGTATTCAGATATATAACAGCGGGCAGCTTTTTTTACCCTTTAATCCATAATGTTTTAATGGTATCCTCTTTGCTCGTGTTTCGACCTGTCTACTGTGATATGTAGGAAGGAAAGGATTAATGAATGGGGTGAGAAGAAAACGGTCACATTTAAACAGCAGAAGACGTGAACCTGCGCTGATGAAAGGTGAAAAACTTAAAGTATCTTTAGCCACTCTGCGACAAAGGCCCCGATATCTAGATTTACACCTTGCATGTATGTACAACCAAAGTGCTTCAAAATCGGGATTAAAAAATTTTAAATAAGTATTTTTCAGATTGAAAGTTTTTTATTTTTTTTGTAACCCAAATAAATTAAAGATTCCCAGAAAAGTGATTCAAAGTATATGCGATGTTGCAACCACTATTGTATTAACGTTCGCTATTGTAATGAATATTTCAATAGTGGTTATGATGTCCGGTAATTTCAACCACTATTGTAATAAAAATAAAGAAAATGGTGAGTTATTTCGAGGAGTTTATTAATTTCGTACAATCTAACAGTCATATATGACAATAAAATACAGTGAAAACTTTACATTTTACTTTTTTTTAATTTACTAGGTAGGTGAAAATAAGAAATATACGCTCCTTGTAATACCATCTAGTTACAATATTGGATAAATTAAACTAATATTGTATAGTCTTATTACAATAGTGGTTAAATGTTCCAAACATTTTTCAAATACATTATTACAATAGTGGTTGATATCGACGAGCAATTGCGCCCACTTTTGTAATAAACTATGACAAAAGTGGTTTAATTTGCCAAGCAGCTGCGTCCAATGCTATAACAATTTATTACAATAGTGGTTGAAATTGCCAGATAGCGACTTTTGCTATATATTGTTGTGAACCGTAATCGGGAAGATCCCGTTTAACTTTCTATTCGAACGCTCCGCCACTTTACCACGGCAAGCAGTTCTTATGATGTTGAGTATAATTGGTTGGTTCCCGAAGCACAGCTCCAAAATGAAACAAACAGCAATATCTGTTCACATTGTTTACATATATATCTCGACGAAAAATTCAGCATTTAAGACTAAAATTAGTTATATTGTAAATCAAGTAACATTAAGATATTTCTGTAATTGAGGGATATCTCTTATCCTATCCTATTCTGAGAAATCGATGTTTACAAGTAAAACATGCGTAGCTGCTCTCAACCAAAGACATCGCCCTCACTCCAAATACACCAAATGTTGCCACTGAGATTTGACTTCTGACCCGAGTAAAATCACCGCCCATGGCAGATTGATAAAGCTTATCACCTGCTGATACTTTGGTACAAATTAAATACAAGAAAGCGAACATTAACTTGTTCACATTAAGCCTTGTAAAATAATTGAAATTTGTGCGGCACAAAAAGTAAACCCATGTATTTTGTAAACAAATACCAAGTGGTTGAAATATAATTAAAAGGTCAAAATTACAAGATGTAATGAGAGATTCATTTGTAAATAATGAAAGCATTTAGAAATGATTAAAGCTCTTAGGTTAAGATTTACAAGCTGTGATGGATTTTTTAATCATAGCTATATAGAATATAAAGATAAGAACCACACACGTGCTTAGATTTATTGCTAAGGAATTAAGGTAATAATAAACAATAAATTAAACAAAAATCATAAATGAAAATTTTACAGCACTTAGACAGAATATGATATTAAGATTTATGTGTAGTATATAATCGATTAAATCTTTGTTTAACCAAGCACACACGCTTCATACTTAGACATTTTACTTACTATAGACACGGACGGGAAATTAACAACTAAGTTATACGAAAACGCGACGATTTCGGCTTTCCCGTCGTAAATTTTTCACATTTAAGCAGTAATATCCAACAATCACCCGCATATGGAGTTTATATTTCATAAATGATCCGATATGTCGGTCCATGTTTAAGATATGAACATTTCATATACAGAGGTAAACTAGTCACTGACAAATTATTGACACAGGGATATCGAAAACCGCGTTTGATGTCAACATTCTGCAAATTGTACGGTCGGTATAATAGTCATGTTTGCGATTACTCTGTTTCACTAAGTGAAATGTTGAGCTACCTGTTCGATGGCCGCTGTTGAGATGTCTGTACCATTTATGACGAGGATTCGCTCCTCACGTATTTCATTTCGATTTGACTGGATTCACAGGGGGTGTGACCGTTCGACAGGGGATGCTTACTCCCCCATGGTACCTGATCCCACCTCTTGATTTCAATATGTCCGTGTTTGTCCATTTTTACCAGATTTGTACCTATATCCTGGACATCCTTAAGATTTTTGCTTTGGTATAAGATTTTATATATATAGAAGGATCTTATTAACCTACCACCTATCATTAAGTGTAAACTTTTTATATGAAATGGCAGCATTTTAATCGAAATTGAAAACTGATAAAATGTTTTTTCGGCACAATATACACCCATCGTCATGTCTGCGACAGGAAGTACACAGCATTATGGTAAGGAAAATGGTGAAAGCACTGGAACTAAGGGTTATTTGGGGCATTGATGCAGCCATCATTGCAAAAATATTCTTAAGATATCCATTGTATAAATGTCAAAATGTTATCTCTACTAAGGTGCTATAGTAGCTATAACTTATGACAGAGAGGTTTGTTCTTTGTACAAATATAAAGTTTTCAGTGACCGAATGTCAAAGGGGTGTTATTTTGAATTACATGGACATTGTTAATCTCGATGACAGTTACAAAACATATTTGATGTGATTGTTTGATGATTCGTGTAACTTAATAATTCACAAATAGTTCATAAATGCCATATATAAACACGGACCTTTCAAAATCAAGAGATCAGGTGCCATGGAGGGGTAACCATCCCTTGTTGACCAGTTGCACTCGCCGTGTGTCCACAGTCAAATCCAAATGAAATAATGCAATTTCTTTCATAATAAGATTTAAGAACCAACCCCTGTCCTTAAAAGTGTTAATAGTAAGTGTTGCAGTTTCAACTTTTAATGTCAAAAATGTTTTTACAAGTAAAGGTTATTGATTGTATATGTTGAAATATTTACGTCCCCGCTTACGGGGTCTTTCTCCACGCCAAGAACGAGAGCCTAAATATTTCAACATATCTTTATTATGTATTCTTAACACTGAAACTACGGTCAGGATTCTAAATATTTTATTTAATTCACAACAAATCAATATAACATAGAAACATTGTTATAGCGTATGGATATTAGAAGTGAATGCATAAAGTAGTCCCGGAACTTCAAAAACCGGTAACGAGCGTACATGGCAGGATATTGCACCTTTTCTTCTAACTTTAATTAAATGGAAAACGAAAGTAGGATATATGATAAGCCTAAAGATTGTATATATCCTTCTTAATGTAAAAATTAAGCTTTTCTGTCAATATGAAATTAGGTCAAACAACCCATTGCATACAGACGTATGGCCCTTAGTAAAGGTTATAATACAGTAAAACAATTGATGAGGTGTCATATTTTGGAATAAGTGCATTTAACACAATATAAACGAATATATATTTAAACAGGTCTTCGAGTAAATAAATGTTTTATGATATGTCGAGCTGGTACATAGAACAGGGCATCATCACAATGCCAATCATATCACAAATAACTGGAGTATATTCTTGATAAACTGTAAGGTGTAATGGCACGATAACGTAAAAACTTTAATGACCCTTATAAATTCTACTTAAAACATCTTTTCCCTTAAATGAAAATAATTATAATGTTTCAAACAGAAGCGTTTTATTGATACTTCAAATAAAGATCATCAATATGCCATTATTATTAAAATGTTTTGTAGGATATGAAATATTAGTTGAAGATTTATAATAATAATAATAATAATAATAATAATAATAATAATAATAATAATAATAATAATAATAATTAGAATAATAATAATAATTTATGATGATTTATTTTTGTAAACAATCACAAAGGTATCAAACTTTCAAAAACCACGATTTTTTGTATATTGTAAGATTTAAGAATATAAGAAAGATAACCGCCGTTTGTTTCTGTTGAAGGTTTGTCATGCTAATTTTACAAGTTATCTCATCTTTGCTAATTGCAAAAATGTCATATTAGATGTTGTATTTTGTTTCTAGATTTAGATCTTTAAGAGATGTAGATAATATAATCATTTAAAAAAAAAAAAAAAAAAAAAAAAAAAACCGGCGGCAGGTTGGTTTCCTGTCCTTCGGATGAGACAGTAAACACCGAGGTCTAGAGTACAGTAGGTGTTGGCACGTTAAAGAACCCTCACTGCTCAATGGCCGTAAGTGCCGAGCATAGGCCAAAATAAAGTGGGACGTTAAAGAACAATAAACAAACAAACAAACTTAAACCTAAACTTATCACAAATATGCAAAAATCTATCAGAGCCGATCGGAACCAAGGTTGATTATTCATGATGTGAATAAACAAATAAATTAATATTACGAAATAATTAATGCCAATTAGACAATATTTACATAGCGACTGCTTTTTCCTTCATTGCAATATACAGACCAGTTGGATTTATTTTAAATGCTTTCAACACAGCTGTTCAGCTGTTATGTCATATGAAAACCTCTCCCACCGAAAAATCACTTTTATAGAATGAATTTCGTATTCAGCTGACTACAGATTCACAGAAAATGGTAAAATATATAAATATAAGGATTGATTTTCATTTTTTGAAAAGCATGGAGTATACATTTAATGAGTCATGGAAAAAAAAATCTCCATGAGTCATTGCATGTATATTCCATGTTTTTCAAAAAATAAAAAAAACAATCCTTAATTAGACGTCAGGTAAACATCTGCAATGGAAAGTCATAAAGTTACTTTATTAAAACTGGTGAAGAAAATGAAAGGCATTATACAATAATATGCATACAAGCAATAAGATGCTTGTGCGTATTCACTTTGGGACCGTTTTCATTAACCAGTGAATTTGTTCCGATTCGATTTATTTCGTGATATGAACGAAGTGAACAATAAATATCCAATGAAAATAGTTTTAACACATAAATTTCGTTTTCGTTTTGAGATTTCGAGAGAGATATCTAATAATGAAGTACCAATGGATAATCGAAACTCTAAACTCCATTTGAAGACGACAAGTTAGATATTGAAAAACGGTCTCAACATGAAGAAAAATTGATGAGACCAGATGTCCGGAAGGAGTCACCGTCCCATGTTAGCATGCTGCTGTTAATTCTGATTGGTAAAAGGGAGGAGTCACCCTATATGGTCATGCTCCAGAATACCATGCAATATTCTTTAACATATTGTTTAACAAGATCTCCGTATCTTGTTAGCAGTATATTGGCGAGTAGTTTTGCTCTCAGAATAAAACATTCGTAAGAGGAGCATGCCCTGGCATAACGTATAAATCATGTTTAACCAGTTAAACCTAGTTGTTTTCAGTTAAACCAAGTTATCTTACAGTTGATTCAAACGGCAATAAACCAAGTTTTTCTCCAGATTTGTCATCAATGTGATTTATGCCTGTTATAGAAATATTGCTCTAATATAGGACATCCCCTGGTTGGCTTTACCATATGTGTATCGTCAGTAAAGGAACGTTAGATATATCCAGTTACTGAATATATAAAATTGACTTGACATTGCAATAGAAAAAGAGGGAGAAGGAGGGGAGAGGGAAGGAGAGAGGGAGTTCACCTCTATAGGATATACAAATATTTTTAAAATTTTGACTTTTTCCAGTTGTCCGATATGGTCTCCTATCTTCTGAGATTTTAGATTGATTACTTGTCTTTGTTACTTTTTTGTAGCTAAAAAAGACTAGAAATTATACTTCCATGGAATATAAACGACACATAAGGGCTTGGCATCATAAAACTTGAGAATTACTTAAAGGGGCATAAGCCTTGTTTTTTTCAAAAACATTTCTTTCCTTTTTACTACTAAGATTGATATACAATAACAAAGAGGAGATATACACAGGCATCAAATTCCTATGTATTTTGTGAAATTTGGTTGAGAAACCCAGTTTGGCATCTTTTCACTTGCAATTGATTAATTCAACCATAATATTTTCTTGTTTGCGATTACTCTGTTTCACTGGGTGAAATGTTGAGTTGCCTTTTCGTTGGCGGTTGTTGAGACGTCTGTACCAATTGTGACAAGGATTTGTTCCTCACGTATTTCATTTTGACTTGACTGTGGACTCACGGCGGGTGTGACCAGTCGACAGGGGATGCTTACTCCTCCATGGAACCTGATCCCACCTCTTGGTTTCCAGAGGTATGTGTTTGTCCATTTTGCTGGATTTGTATCTGTGTCCTGGGCACCCTTAGGATTTATACTGAAATGTTTTATATTGTATATATAAACACCAAACTGGACCTGGCCTTATTTTTCACAAAATGTATTGGGATATAAGATTTATATGCTTGTATATAGCAGGGGTCGTATTTGTTATTGTATTGTTAGGAACAAGAAGTAAAAGTAGAAAAAAAATCAAAATACTTTTTTTAAACACAGCTAAAGCCCCTTTAAGTCTAAAAATTCATTCAACTTTTGCAAATCTTGAAATTTGATTGGCTGAGCAGGATAAGTTGAGAATATTCTCAGACTTCTCTATATCTTATTAAACAAACTGATAGCATAAACGGCACACAGTCTTTAGACAACGTGAAACTTCGCGAGTTATCTTTCTTTACATATGTACTATGAGGATCTGTTCTACTGTTGAAGTGATAGAACAGATGAGGTTTATTGATATATGTTTCTGTTGCTTATTTGTAACACAAGTAAAGATATACATGACATTGCAGCACAACACAGTTGTATGGTAAGAAATGAATCATGTATCAAATGTTCGCTGTACAATATGTGGTAGGCTTAAACCTTCCCAATGAGTTAAAACTAGGTTTTCACCAGTTAAACTAGGATTTTCTTCTGAATAACTAAATGTTCATCTCATTTAATTTCCGTGAATTCCAGTTGTCATTTGCGCATTTTATCTGTCTTCGGTAACAAGGCTAATGATTATTGTATTTTGCTATAATGAACACTTTATCTTATTATCTTTTTTTCTATCAATGTAATACTCATTTCTTTGTTTCATTCTATTATGTGCAATTTAATTGTCTTTCTATAATACGGATTTTTAATTGCTTATTGTTACAATTTGTCTTTTTGTTAGTATGGGCATTTTGATTGTAATTTGCAATTATTCGCATTTGAAATGTCTTTTTCTACTGTATGTATTGGGCACGAACATAACTGATGATATTTTCACCGAGCTTGACCTTTACACCGATCTCAAGAGGTTTCCGTATAACATTTGCGACAGGTATGGCATGCTAACAGAATACCTGGTCCCATTCTGTTTGTGATTAGCAAGGAATAAATTGTTCTTCATTTTTATATCCAATTTGTCGCATGCTAATGCACTTGCAGTTTCGATTATTCATTGTTACTTTTTCATTTTTACTTTAATGTGACACCAATATTTTGTCAAGACTTTGGCCACAAGAAAACATTGAACCAATTAATAAGTAAACACAAACTTTTTTTCACAAATCCTAATTTTTTAGAATTTATTTCGTCAGCCATGATGGATTTGAATGTAGTTGTTTATATTATATAATTCAAGGATAATATCGATTCAAGACGATGATGATGATGATGATGATGATGATGATAATGGTGATGATGATGATGATGATGATGATGATGACGACGACGACGACAACGATGATGATCTTCAACATGAACTTTCTCATACTTTCCCTGTGACGCAGGCAGAGATGTGTGTGTGTGTGTGTGTGTGTGTGCGTGCGTGCGTGCGTGCGTGCGTGCGTGTGTGTGTGTGTGTGTGTGTGTGTGTGTGTTTCCTTCTTGAGTGGTCTGTACTTCCAACGGCTTTTTAAGTGTCACTAGATTTGTACAATCCGACAAAGGTATCAAAGCGCACATCCTAGGCTATTTACCTCCACCTAGCTATAGAGCTTTGCGGACAGGAGATGAAATTTCACCTCTGAAAATCTATAACTAAATATAAAACAGTTATGCTTGGAGTAGTTAAATGATGTCTTGATTATATTTGAAAGAGATTTAGTGTTTTGTTTTCAATATTTTTCTTTTAATTATGACCTTCATTATTCATCCAATTACTTAATTTCAATAAATTCTATATGATATCTATAAACAAATAGAATGGTTTTATTTCATACAAACGTTTTGCAAAATTAATTAATTATATTAATGTTCATTTGATACTTAAAATGTTTTTGATTTCAATAAATAAAACAGGATACTTGCCAATTTTTTATTTCATCGTATGAGGCAGAGGAATAATATTTAACACGAATGCGTAGCACAAGTGTTTAAACATGTGTTCTTCTGCAAGGCAAGATGAAACAAACATGTTATTCATGAAAGAATTGGCAAATATTCTATTTTTTACATATTACAGTTAGGTTTAGTTAGGCCTTACCTAACGTGTCTAAGTCTATGACTTCTATATTGAAAAATTTAACATTTATTCACCCTCAGAAGAATCTGATATATGCTTAAGTAGTTGAAAAGATTGTTTCATAATCGGCGATGAAAATGGTGACAAAGCGAGAGTCCTGGGAATCATGCCAGTCTGAATGGATGTCAGAGACGTACAGAAGTTGGTCATCAATGAGTTCACAAAATGGCGCACGCAGCGATCGCTTGAAAAGTAAAACTGAAGAATTAAATAATCAACCAATTAATAATCAAAGCTCAAGTCCATTAGAACACTACGAATTAGATGTTCAATGGTCTCAACATGAAGAACAATTGCGAATCCCAAATGGGATAGGTTCGGGTGTCCGGATGCAGTCGGCATCCTCTGCTGGCTTGTCGCAATGTTCCATGGAAACCTTTCTAGTACGATGGACGGGTCAAATTCGATGAAAAGCACGATTGATGAAAGGGAGTCACTGTTTGTGGCCGTACTCAAGAATACTATCTAGTATAATTAAGAGGGGGACTTCGTAATGTTTAACAAGATCCTCGTATCGACTATAAAACTTACTATAAATTTTGATTAATAAGAGGGGGACTTCGTAATGTTTAACAAGATCCTCGTATCGACTATAAAACTTACTATAAAGTTTGTAATTAATAAATTTCATTCACTTTTCAAGCATAGTACATGTATTTGGTTATCTGTCCTCGGGATCACAAAACACATCGTGTTCTCTCTCTCTCTCTCTCTCTCTCTCTCTCTCTCTCTCTCTCTCTCTCTCTCTCTCTCTCTCTCTCTCTCTCTCTCTCTCTCTCTCTCTCTCTCTCTCTCTCTCTCTCTCTCTCTCTCTCTCTCTCTCTCTCTCTTGGAACTATGATGATTTTTGATATTACATGACGTTTGTATCCCGGTTAGAACAATCTGCTTCTAATAGTCCTGTTCTTTTGGTCAATCTGTTTGTCAGGTATTTCAGTGTTTGTCTACGATTAACTACAACATTCCAACGACACAATTGGCTAAAACCCACAGTTGTTTTCCGGCCACATCCACTTCTGTGCAAGTTTTCCGTGTGTCCTCAATCTCGAAACCTCCTAAAATTTATGGATGATTCTTGTATTATTTTTGCGAGTGATTGTTCTTTCCGTTGAAGCGCCATATTGCTAAGCAGACGACTGCCGTTTATTCAAGCGGGATAATCCCCAAAATTACTAAACACGGATAAAATTGAATATAGAATACATGTAACAGGATATAAATGGATTCGAATACAATGGAATTTTGGCTCAACCATTTTGCAAACTCAATGATATTGACTTTGTGATGTCGTGTTTTGATTGGTCGGGTGGAGAGAACACAGTTTACATTAATTTTGCATATAGTATATGTTTTTCACACTATGGAAAATAGCAATAAAAATAACAATTTTATTTAATCGGTAAATCCTTATATTTCACTATCAACTTTATCATAGATTACCATTGAATTATTAATCAAAATTCTTTTCCTCGATCGCTCGATGTAAATACGTACCCGCTACATATAATATTGCTTTTTGGAATAGCTGCTGTATCATATAATTATTATCATTATTTTGGGGGTTTGTTAGATCGAATTTAATTCAGAACCACACTTGTCATTAACTTGGAACTAAAGAGAAACACAACTGATCTCTTGAATACGAAAATGCAATGGTTTTGAACTTTGCTTTTGATAGGTTTTTGCATTATAACTGAATGTCAGAGAATTTTTGTTTAATCTTGTAGTTAAATATATTCTTTCACAAAATCTCATAAATTCTAAAACATATTTAGAAAATTTGAAGGTACACAATTTTTCTCAGATTCGCAGTATCAAAACATACGACTTCTCTACTCTTTACACAACAATTCCATATAAAAAAAATAAAAGAAAGACTTTTAAGAATCACAGACAACTGTTTTTTCACTAAAGATGGTTCCCGAAAATTTAAATATCTAGTGATTGGTTATCATGATACTTATTTTGTCTAACACCACTCTGATTCTACGCATAGATATAAAAAGATGCTGGAATTTCTCATAGACAATATATTTGTAATGTTCGGTGACGTGGTCTTTGAACAAACTGTCGGTATTCCTATGGGAACCAATTTTACTCCTTTATTGGCTGACCTGTTCCTTTATTTATACGAATATAAAAAATCTCAGATACCAAAGTATAAAGTAGACTTCATTCAGAAACTGCTGAATCAAAAGAAGAAAAAGTTAGCGGTGTCCTTTAATTTTACATTTAGATATATCGACGACGTTTTGTCTATTGATAATGATAATTTTCATACATATGTCAATGCGATATATCCCAGCGAACTAGAAATTAAAGATACAACAGAATCAGGCACACACGCATCATACTTAGACATTTTACTTACTTTAGACACAGACGGGAAATTAACAACTAAGCTTTACGATTTTGGCTTTCCCATCGTAAATTTTACACATTTAAGTAGTAATCCCACAATTATCCGCATATGGAGTTTGTATTTCACAAATGATCCGATATGCCAGGGCGTGATCAACACATAAATATTTCATATACAGGAGTAAACTACTCACTGACTTATTAACACAGGATATCGAAAATCATGTTTGATCAACGTTCCGCAACTTTTACGGTTGGTATAATAGGCTTGTTTGCGATTACTCTGTTTCATTAAATGAAATGTTGAGTTACCTGTTCAATGGCGGTTGTTGAAATGTCTGTACCAATGGTGACGAGGCTCAAGTATTTCATTTTGATTTGACTGTGAAATTACGGCGGATGTGACCGGGGAGCTTACTCCTCCATGACACCTGATCTCACCTCTTGATTTCCAGATGTCCGTGTTTGTCCATTTTATACAAGATTTGTACCTATGTCCTGGACATCCTAAAGATATATACTTTGGTATCTGATATTTTTTATATAAATTAAATCTATAACTGACTGGTATACCATTCATCGCATTGTTGCAAACACTGAATCTCCAAATAAGACGAACAAAGGTAAACAAGCGCTAAATAGGTCACTGTGAGTTTTATTTTAAATAAAACAAACCAATGACCTGTCAACAAGGGTTGTTTACTCCTCCATGGTACTTGATACCTCCTCTAGATTTCTAGAGATCCGTCTTTGTCAAATATTGACGAAATTGTATAATGTATCTTGGACATCTAGGAGAATAATACTCTGGTGTCTATGATTTATATATCTGCATTAAGCATATTAAGTAACTTTTTTAAAATCTACATACATGTAGTTTCATTCTATTATAAAAATGCTACATTACTCCCTCCTTATACACGTGCATGTTTAAATGTGAGCTCGTGGCATTAGACACATGACAAAACACACACACCTCACTTCTTAAGTGTGCGGCTCAGCATTTTAATTTATAACACTTTACCTAGAACTGTGGGAATGATATATTGTGGATGAACAATGTAAGTGCCAAAACTCAACTAATCTCGTCATAGTCGTATTTTCATTAAATTAGCAATCACAATTCAATTGTTCGATGCAATACAACACAGGGAATGGCTTATTTGTCATAGAAGAGTAGTCGAATAACCAAAAGGCTATGACACAGTTAAACTGAATATATATATATATTGCGCATTAAGGTATGTTTTAATGACTCTTAACACCGCGAAAAATGATACTGACCTCGGGCGCTGTCCTTAATGTATATCTATATCCCAGACCGATAAATCTTTATGTCATTACACGTTAAGTTACGATGTTGATCAATATATATATATATATACAACTTTGTAACATAATAGAATTTGACAACCAGAAACGACTCAGTCTGTATACACAAAAATAAACGCACGCGAGTAAATAAAGCATTTAATACTATCTCTTTTTCGACAGCTTATCATGAAATAATACGTAAATCAATCACAACAGGGAACTATTGAATGGCAGAAAACATATTTGTTTTCTCAGAGACCGAGATGAATGCTGATATATGATATTTTAAAACTGTTTCTTGGACAGCGAAATTGATCATCGTCTGTTTATGTGTGAAATGTTCGACCAATGAAGCGCTTACTAAAAATTGAAAGTTTTGTAAATAAATGTTTATAATAAAGAAATCGTCAGTCTGAGGAATTCATATGGAGTATCATTCCTGATTCGATACTATCCAAGATTATTAAAGGAATTCACTACTTCCGAATTCTGTGTGTTCAGTGTTGTTTATGATGTGTACATCCTTTTACCATTCGATCAACGTACAAAATCGCGTAAGCCGCATTTTCATTGGTTGAACATGACTCATCTACGAGGTCACTCACACGTGACCCCACAGCGGATTTCATTAGATCTACTATGCGACATATCAGAAAGCAGAAACAATGAGAGGTCGATATTTAATTAGATTGTGTAAAAGAAACAATAATAGATACACCAGTTGTGACGAGGATTTATTCATCGCTGTTTTCTATTGACTTTTATTGTGGAGTCGCGGTTGGTCTGACCGGTTAACAGATAATGCTGACTCTTCCATGACACCTGATTCCACCTGCCATGTTTGCCTACTATTCTCTCCATATTTGTATTTTGTATTCTTGACTTCCTGAAGATTTATAATTTGCTGTCTGTGGTTTTTATAACAGTTATATAAAATATACATCAATCTCTATATACTGAAATACTTGACTCTAAAGCTGGCCTTTTTATTCATCACCTGATAAGTTGAACCTAAAACATCGACTGAAAACAATAAATAAATAAATAAATAAATATATATATATATATATATATATATATATATATATATATATATATATATATATATATATATATATATATATATATAAATGTGTATATACAGTGAAACCTGTATATAGGGGCACCCAAGGGACCAGAAAATATTGACCTTTATGTGCAGGTGACCTCTATACACAGGTCCAATTTAGTTGAAGTATGCAGTCAAGGGACCTGAAGAAACTGGCCTTTATAAACAGATAATCCTTATATAGAGGTGGCCGCTATAGCAGGTTTTACTATATATATATATATATATATATATATATATATATATATATATATATATATATATATATATATATATATATATACACTTTGCAATTCTGCATTTTGTGACATTTATTGAACCCACAAAGTGTCTCAGACAGACACGTCAGTGCGTCTTCCTTGTTGAACCAATGTCTAAAACTATGCAATAAATGTTGTTTTTAGTTAGCAAAAACACTTGGAACGAATTAAACTCGGTGAGAGAGCATCTTTAAAACAACACTGTATATCACTATGACTAATATAGATCAATTACATTTACTGACATTCTTTATACCATTTCTGGATTTTTGTACACCCATAAAGACAATTTATACCAACTGAAACACTTTTTGTCTGGAGAGAGTAAACAAGTAATAAATATCTCCTTTTTGTGATTCTTATTATTTCTGCATTATACCGGGGCATAATTTGAAAAATTTATTTTCCCCTTAGTACTACTTAGATTGATATACAATAACAAAAAAGAGATATACAAAGGCATAAAATTTCTTCATTTCCTATATATTTTATGAAAATTGCTTCAGAAACCAGGGTTTGGCGTTTTTATCACATGCAATTGATTAACTAAATCTTACTATTTGTATATGTATACCATACTGGTCCAGGCCTTATTTTCACAAAATATATAGGAATGTAAGATTTTGTTATGTCTGTGTATAGCTCTTATTTGTTATTGTACATCAAGTACAAATAGTAAAAATAGAAAAACACGAAATATTATTTTGGGTAAACACAGCTAAGTTACCCCTTTAAGTTAGATAACTAAATTTCCAAACTTGTATGGCATGTTTTACATACGTTTATTCCAGGCCAGGTTCTTAAGATTTAAATTCAAACGTTCCAAAACTAATATCGATACATAATGTCCGGATATTGAATGTCATTTCCATATATCCGGATCCGTTCACATTCTTATTATAATGCTGAACCTGATATTTTTATCTATATTTACTGATGATATAACATCTATTGACATGTAAATTTACTGCGATAAGAGTATTCCAGCTGTGATTAGATTCCGAATAGTACATTATCAGATGTATCGAGGAAAATCATGCCCTGTAAGATTTCTCGAATATGCCATTTTTGATTGAAATGTGTTAAATTTGAATGACAATCAAATTCATTTATTTGGACATCCACCAGAACAAATTTCAACCCAATATTTCGTTTCTGTCAGTTTCATGTTAATACTCAGATATCAACTACATTTATGTAAGTTTGTATTTATATCGGAAACGCCTACGCATCCAAATGATATGACAAACAGCCAGCAATGCAATATGATTTGCAACGTGTGTGGCATGCCAGTAGAGGAGCAGACTCCTTCCGGACACCTGGTCCTATTCTGTTTGGGATTCGCAATTGTACCTCATGTTGAGACCATTGTCATTTAATTCGTCGTGTTCTAATGGACTTGAGTTTCGATTATTAATTGGTACTTCTTCATTTTTACTTATTGTGGTTCCATTGTCTTAGGACATATGTGTATATGTTCTTACAAAAACAATACCACATATATCATAGGACACCACCAAAATATTTTTAACTTTAACGTAGACCTCATCAGCTTGGGGTTTTAAAGCTACGATTGATCATTGTCTATAATATTGGTTTAAATGTCAATCAAGTGTCTAATTTTAAACATGCAATGTCTATCATGAAATAGAAAATCAGTTTTTAGCCTTGCTTGAAAGAATATGATTTTTTTAAAAATCGAACATTTAGGAAAGAAACATACTTCATCCAAATTCAACTCAAGTCCTGTCATTTGCGAGTCGGGTGCACGTAAAAAAGCCTGAGTAATGACCTTACGTTCATTTCAATCAAGGATTGGACAACCGGCCTTCTGTAAATAAACTTGCAAAACCTTTCGACAAAATCAGATGAGGGTTCAGGAGAGCTCGCATCTGCTCTGACAAGAGGTGAGAGACATTGTGGTATAAAATGCGATTTGATTTTCTAACCACTCATCACGGAGGTCCACATATATACTTTGGTAAATTGTGCTTACTTGGTTGAAATCCCATGAGACAATGGTTGCGTTTATCCAACATCAGGTTTAGATTACTTTTCCATTTTAGTTTAATTATCTTTGCCACGTTCAATCAATCCGGTATTTGTAATACTTAGAGTAACTTACACGTGCATTTATATTTAAAAAAATATTAGTTAATAATTAAAATTAATAAATTACCGACGATTTCATTGGTTGACAATCCAGAAAACTTTCGAGTAATACATCAATGACGTGAACGGTAATTAAGCCACGCCCCCAGACGGCACTATTTTTTTTGTTTACATGTCGGCCATTTGCAATACACCAGTGTGTTTTACGTCACGCACGATAAAAACAGGTCATCGTAGTGAAAGTGGTCATAAGTTACAGTCGCGAATGCACTACACAACAGAAAAATCTGTTAGTAACACATTGTCTTCCATTTCAACTGGTAATTTTGAATCAGTCCCAAGTTCAAGTGCATTAGCATCGGTTTTAAATTCAAGTAGAGCCAGGCCTATTCCCTACTGTATCGCTATTGCAGTTAGGCCTACTTGTCCTGCAAAGGGCGTTCCAAAGCATTAGATATATTAACATTCCAGTATCATTGAATACCATTAATACTCTCGCTATGGATTAATTTCAAATTTCTCCTTCAATACCTATTTTAAGCCACACATCGACTCCTCTTCCTAGATTCCTCGTGATGATGACGTAAAAATGACGTACCGGTCTAGTGCTGTTCGCGGTTGTCATAACATTGCAATTAAAGCGCGACAGTTTAACTTGTTTGTTTATATTATTTGGGAAAATCAATAAATAAACACTGAATGTTTAAAAAGAATACAGACTTGTTATCGGAATTAAATTATAAGCATTGATTCTATATTTTTACGTGTCATTAGGAAATGACCTGAATGAAGATTTTGCACACTTTTGCGTAATTCGCTTTTCGAATTGCACATTGTGCACAGTCTTCATTCAGGTCATTTCCTAGTGATACGGAAAAATATAGACTCAATGCTTAATTAGGTGTTTTGACTGACCGCCCAGGGAAATATGTCGAGTTGATCAAGTCCATGGAAGGCAATGCCTCGACTGTCCTGTAACGGAAATATGTCTCGCTTTCCATGAATTTGATCAAACCGACATGTTCCTTTTGACGGTCAGTCGCAAACTCAGTACCGAATAATGATCATACTATTAAATCTATGATAGACATAAACTGGTCTGTTCAGAGAAATGCCAATATTGTGTACTTTTTCAATATTCATTTCAGAAAATGTTTTCAACTTCAACTTTTTGCCTAAGCTATCACCCGCCATTGACGACTATCTTCACTATTGATCGTCCATAAAACTATGAAATATGATGAAATAGCGAAAATTTAGTTCAAAGCCAAGAGGCATTTTATGCAATATATAAATCTCAAATAACAAAGTATAACTCTTCAGGGTGTCCAGGATATAGATATAAGTCTGGTAAAAATTTGACAAACACGGACATCTGGAAATCAAGAGGTATAATCAATTGCCATGGATGAGTAAGCATCCCCTGATTTTTCTTGTACGTTGGGATATATCGCATTGGCATATGTAAGGAAAAATTCATTATTAATTGACAAAACGTCGTCGACATATAGAAATGTAAAATTAAAAGACGCTAGCATTTTCATCTTTAATTCAGCAGTTTCTGAAGTCTGTGTCGTATGAACAAATAAACGTGATAAAATATGTTCTAGCTACAAACATTATAAAGATTCCAAATGTGTACGTTCACAAGGCACTGTGGTCATGAAACTGAAACAAAACGCCATTTTTCTGCATGGATTTCAGATCATACAACCGGTCAACATGGTGGTCCTCCATGACACCTGACTTCCACCAATATTGAAAATCATGTCGTATCCATAGCTTTCACGTTATATTTTGACTATGTAAAAAATTTCAGGACGTCCAGGATACAGATACAAATCTGGTAAAAATGGACAAACATGGACATCTGGAAACCAAGAGGTGGGATCATGTGCCATGGAGGAGCAAGCATTCCCTGTCGACCGGTCACACCCGCCGTGGGTCAAAAGTCAAATATAAACGAAACACGCGACGAACGAACCCCCGCCACAACAATAGACGCCCCCAAAACTACCAACTAATAGGCAATCACAAACAGGACTATCACACCGACCGCAAAAATTGAGAAACGTCGACACCAAACAAGGTCCCTGAAATCCCTGCGTCAACTAATGACGGGCTTCCAGTCTTTGGAAAACACAGGCTAACTTTAGCCTGAATGTTTTAGAAACTAGAATCTTTCAAATACTGTTGACTTCCTTCATTAACCTGTCGTTCCAACTCATAACTATAATTTAATTTAATTCCTAGTAGAAGTGTGTTCGTTATTTATATTCTGACTTCATCTTATATCCGAATAAATGAAAGATACATTGACGTTAAATACAGTCTACTCCCACTGTTACATAAACTACGGTGTATTTATCCTCAGTTTGAGACATGTCGTTGGTCGTGATTCAATAAATAAGATTTACATCCATGCAATTTACCGGAGATCAACCTATAGTCAAATACACTTAATATGTAATTCATTGTATAGCATTGTTATAACGATCCTATCCTGACGGCATAATAACAGTTAAAGCAACGGGGCGATGACTTCTTACAATCTTCTGACCTCAACATTGATTGTTCATGTGTTATTGTTTTCCTTAAGTGCTCGCTATTTATTATTTTTTCTTTCTATCTATCTATCTATCTATCTATCTATCTATCTATCTATCTATCTATCTATCTATCTATCTATCTATCTATCTATCTATCTATCTATCTATCTATCTATCTTTCTATCTATCTATCTATCTATCTATCTATCTATCTATCTATCTATCTATCTGTCTGTCTATCTATCTATCTATCTATCTATCTATCTATCTATCTATCTATCTATCTATCTATCTATCTATCTATCTAGATACCTACCTATCTATCTATCTATCTATCTATCTATCTATCTATCTATCTATCTATCTATCTATCTATCTATCTATCTGGTACGACAAATTCATATGAATTCATTATAATGAATGAAACATTGTTTTTCTATCTATCTATCTATCTTTCTATCTATCTATCTATCTATCTATCTATCTATCTATCTATCTATCTATCTATCTATCTATCTATCTATCTGGTACGACAAAATCATATGAATTCATTATAATGAATGAAACATTGTTTTTCTTTGTTTAACTTGTTTTTTTTTCTTCGAATACCTCACATAAACTAGAGAAACACTGGGTTTTAAAAAGCACAACAAACGTATTATACCTACTGTCCCTCGATTTAGTTTACAAATAGTAGTTTAGCTGCGACAAAATACTAATATTTACATACCGACTGTAATTTCCTTCATTACAGTTATACAGAACGACCGTATTGTTGTATCAATAAAGTAAGTGGATCATCACGTGATCAACGTGTTAACCGCTAGCTGGCACAGGAATACCTGAATATCTAAGAAACCCTTTCCATGACCATGTTACGGCATTAATTTGTCGGACAAGTATTCTCTGAATATATGAATGAATCAATAAAGAATAAAATAACACACATTCATTCCATATTTTTATTTAAAGCCTTTAATTACCACAAAGCAAACAAAAATCACTGAAAGAAATTGAAAACACAAGACTAGGCCTGCATCTGTAACACATTGTATAAGCCCATATCATAGGCCTATTGCGATAGATCTAGGTCATGTTATGAAAAGAAACAAGCCACAGAAATGAAAATTTGCTTCGTAGTTACGTTGCTTGTAAGTAATTTGAAAAGGGGTCAGGTCTAGTGCAATTTTATCTTGCATCTCTGATCCGTCACCATATAGGCTATTCCTGTCAGAAACAATTCGTCACTCGCATCGCGTGAAATCGACTCTCAATTCACCTCAAATCCTATTTGTTACTAGCCTAATTACCAGGCCCATCTTGTTTTTCACAACCTGTAATGTTCATGCCGAGCATGAGTAGTGTTCATAGGTTTCTCAGTAAATTGACGGGATACTCTATATGATCAGCTGGTAAAACAAGTAGTCTGAATTGACATATGGACCTATTATACTTTATAGGCCTACACGGATTTTCCATAACGAACGTGTCGATAATTATCTGTTAAACAGTACAATAAAAGTTTGCTATTTCACAACATAATCTGCATTTGTATTGTTTCAGTTGATTTGAAGGATTTGCTAGTGGTCTGGACTATATACTGAAATAGGTCTACTTACGAAATCGTCACCCTTCATAGTTTACGGCATTTCCCACATATCAAACAGAATGGCTACTTCCAATTGTCATAAACTATTATTAACAGTCACACTCAAACTTTCTGTGGTATATTCTACTGATAATATATCAGAATTCAAACGAAAATTTGTTGTAAACAACGATCATCTGTTGCTATCCAAATCACACATGGTAGGCCTATCAACCATTTGCACATGGCCCATTCGGGCAATTCTCTTCTGACACATTTAACACGCCACTACTATATAGTCGAATATTAAAAATCGAGAACTAAATCTGAGAATAATTATTCAAAATTGTCGATATCACTAGTTTCTTTCAAAATGATATAAAAAAAGAATTGAAACCTTAATTTCATTTAATATTTGCGATCAGAAAAGAGAACTACTTCTCATGTCAAAACAGCTGTTGAGCTATTGGGTCATTTGAAAACACCCTCCGCAAAGTCTGTATTCTGGAATGAATTAGTATCCAGTGGACTACAGTTTCACTGAAAAATGGTAATGTATATATAAATATAAGGATTGTTTTTCATTTTTTGAACATCACAAGCACTTCGTGCTGCACAGAATTTTTTCCATGAGCAATTGCTTTTATACCCCGATGATGTTAAAAAAAATTAATCCTTAATTGATGAGCCGTATAGTTTTTCTTCTATTAAACCTAGTTTCCTAAAGTTAATTAAATCTCCAGTTATTTCATTAACTTTTATTGGCTTGAATAATTTAACTCAGAAAACTATGATTTACTGAGGAAAACTAAGTCAAACCGACGCCAAATTCACAAAAATGCGTAAGTTAGTGTTTAACTGGAGAAAAACTACTTCAACTGAAAAATTTTGTTTAACAGCTCCGAAATAGCATTAACGTGTATTGATGCAATTTTGACGCATTTAAATCTTTCTTTAACAGGAAAAACTGCCTTCTTGTTACACAAACTTATTGTTTTTTGTGTTGTTTTGTTTATGATTCATCATGAATATTATTATTATTATTATTATTATTATTATTATTACTATTATTATTATTATTATTATTTTGCTTTTTCTTTGTTTGTCTGTTTTGTTTAAGTATTTTAAGTTTGTATTTATTTAATGTTTATCCGGGCATATCGCCAAAAGCGATAGCCGGCTATAGCAGTCATCGAGTTGTGCGGAATCGTCTTTTCGCGCATGGTTTTGGTCTCCGCAGTACCACAACAATAAATGATACTGCGCGCGCGATATATAGTGCATGTATTGAATGTAAATAAGTAATGGTGTTGTTCATACAGTTGTTTCAACACGAGCTAGACATTTATAGATACAGAATTTTCATCTCATCATATATTATAGTAAATTGGAAACTGTTTGTATCGCTCCGCTTCAATACGAAGAGCCTGACAATCTCTAATAGTAATACACAGAGTTGTCGGTGTTATTGATCGAGAGCGCAGAACGCGGTAAATTTAGAATTATATGCCTGATTGTACCCCCCCAAAAAACGCTTAAAATCGGGCAGACAGTTCGGCCTATGTTTTAACCTGTCATTTGGCGAGCAAAATATTATTTTTGAATACTAAAAATAAATAATCGGCTAGTAAAACTTGTAATCAATATGACTGAAATGTAGGCCCTACCTATCTTATAGCTTAAAACAATGAAAACGGACAGATACTAGATCTATTTTGAAAATTGGTATTGGAAATATTAAGGATTTATTGTCCACCTAGTGTAAATCTCTAATGGCATTAAAGTTATTTATTTGAATAAGGACACGTTTCAACAACACCGTTTAGAACGCGTTGCTAAAAGATGTAGGCGTCAAAACGAGACGAAAAAAGCAATATCAATATATTATTTTATATAGCTAACTCAAACAACGGTTAATATGAGACACTGGGTAAAATATTTTATATCTTTATTGTTAAACTCTTAATGTCAATCCATATCGATATGAAATCGTACATAAGTCATTTTTTTCATATACGGGGACATAGTAAATATTGTTCACAACCCACGAGTCGATCAAAACAGTTGAAAAAACTGTGATGAGCTCACTGAGTAATAACTAAATGCACTGATATTTTTTGTGAAACAGTCATAAATAAACAGATTATTATTAAATAAAAAATAAATAAATTGATAGACAGAGTCAAATTATTAAATGTATAAATAAACAAACTAATGAATACATTGATAAACAAATAAATAGATAAATAGATAAATAGGGTACATGTATATGTATAAATGAATAAATAGTCAGATATAGACTTGTGTATGAATAAAGAATGTTTGGGAGTATTCATGATTCAATAACAACAACAAAATGAAAATAGGCAATATTATTACTTGGGTATTTGTAAACCGGCTTTCAGCACTTTCAGTACTTGTTTGTGCTGTTACTCCTAACTTAACAAATTGTCAGTCATACGACAGAGGGTCATCCACAATTATACAAATAAAATGGCAAACTCTCTTATACAGGAGGGAGCATTATTTAATTATTTAAATTATAAAGAATGGAGGACTAACTTTTCCTTGAGAAAATGCGTGGAAATTATGATTTTCGAGATGAAAGCATTGAATATATATATTTTCTCTTTTTCTTTTGTCTTTTTGTCTATGAATTATTGTACGCTTTGCATCCGGTGCAATTTGGATTATGGAGAATGTATTTAAAAGCGTTTCACTTCTCTGTCGGTAGTAATTTAACACCGTCTACCATATGGTATCCATGGATAACAGAGTAAAAATTGATCCTTTGAAAGAACTATAAATTAACAGAAGTCGTGATTCTGTTCTTCTGATGTATATTGACCATTGTTGTAATCGTAATATGTATTGATATTTTTGATAAAATTACAATTTCATTCAGAAATTGACATTGGAGTCAAGTTCCATGGCCGAGTGGTTAGAGCATCGAATTTAAACCGTGAAGTATCTCACCTGTGGTTCGTGTGGGTTCAATTCCCGCAGTTTTCCAGTTTAGTTGCGGAAGACCAGTGGTCTGTTCCCGGGTACATTGTTACCGTGTTCTCTCCACCGCCAATAAACTCTTACCGCCACCATATAAAAGACATTGTTGAAATGGCGTAAAACAATATTCAAACAACTAAATTTAATTAAATATGAGTACTGTATTAAATATGGGTAAGCTATTGGTAACAAGTCATATGAAACCACGAAATATAAAAAAATCAGATACCAAAGTATAAATCATTAGGATGTCCAGGATATAGGACAAGAAAACCATACGTAATAGTAATAATAATAATAAAAATACTCGTTGTTTCCAGACCAATCAGCGATTGTATGTTTGTATAGCAATGACAGATTTGGGTTTCGAACTCAGCAAATCATACTTGAGAGGTGTCCTTTGCCCAGCACTTTGTGTAAAAAGTGTAAATCTACTGGTTTTAGACCGAATATAAAATACGGCAGATTTTAACAAACAGCAGAGAATCTACTTTACTTTGCACGTGTTAGACATATGCTTAAAGCAAAATTGTAGACATGTGTGCAAACACTTCATTACTCAGTTCAAATTGTGATTTAATAAATGCCTGTATGTTTTATCAACTTTATGAACTAGGACGGAACACAAAATAGGAAATTTAGATTTCGAAACGATACTTTTAATTGGATTTCAATGCCAATCGCATCGCTCCTTCCATGTCTATATGCAAAGTGTATGAAAATGTAACTTCCGTGCATATAGGGCAGTTGTAAATTTGATACATTTATTGAAAGAAGAGCCCATTTGAGCTGTAACTTCTGACATTGATGGAGATGAAAAGTCACATACAAAGAACCAATTTTGTTATCATCCATCAAAATTAGAATAGTGTTGACTGAACCCGTAAATGATCAAACAAAATAAAACTGTTGTTTGTTTTCCTATTTCAATAATATCGTCAAATCTTAATTACGCGACTTAAATTTTGTGAATTGAGACCGACAAAAGAATATTTCTAGAGTTCTTTTATTTGCTTCTAGTTGAAAGAAATGTAAACCCAAAACACCAAAACAAAAATTGCTGCATGCATATTTATGATCATTTCAATGACGTTCAACTCATGCACTCTCAATCTGGAATAAATACAATGATCAACACTTGAATCGACAAAAACAAAACACAGAGAGAGAGAGAGAGAGAGAGAGAGAGAGACAGAGAGACAGAGAGACAGAGACAGACAGAGATAGAGAGAGATGAATACAACGTAAAGCATTTATAGGTTACCGATGCGCGCATATGTGTGTGGTTGGGAAATGTAACAATTGTGCTACACGGATATTCTGTTATTTCTGACGAATGTGTGAAAGGATAATCAAAACGTAGATTCTTTCTTCCATAATTTAGACACTTATCACAAGAACAAATTGTTTTTCAAACAGAAACAAAGGTCGATAAAATAGTTTGTTAAAAAAAAACCGAAAACAGACTTGTAACATAATCTAAAAGAGGATTTGTACAAAACAAACAAACTGTATCATTATTTGCTAATGTTACTTATAATATATTGTTTTCCTTATCAGATCGTACGACCTATCAATCCATACAATGGTGGAAAGACAATGTATTTCATTCCTAGCAATTACGAACACGAGCATATCAATATCGCGTCATTTTGTCATCAAATCGATTTAACAAGGAAGTAAATTGTCAGTTAAATCCTGTTTGTTTGGTTATGCGACATTCTTTAAAAACCATAACTCCGTGATTCTGTTAAAATAAAAAAATCTCAGATACCAAACTATAAATCAATAGAATGTCCAGGACACAGATACATATCCGGTAAAAATGGACAAACACGGACCTCTGGAAACCAAGAGGTGGGATCAGGTGCCATGGAGGAGTAAAAATATCCCTAGACTCATATGTACTGATAAGTAACTTTTGTATTGTATTTGTGTAGGTTTAAAGGGCATTAGCCTTTTTTCCAAAAGAAAAATCTGTCTTTTTTACTACTTAGTTCCTGGTATTTCGATACCAGAGGATAATCTTATACTAAAGTAATATTTGGCACTGATAACACTATTTGAATTTTAAATTTTTCAAAAGTTTCGATAGTCATTTTTTTTTTACAATGGTTACTCTTAGTCGGATTTGGCAATGCATTTAGATTTATCTTGTCTTATACAACTTTTCCTTTAGAAAACCCTTTTTTTGTAAAATTGGAGCTCAACTGAAGAAGTCTAATTGATAAAAACGATCGTCTTGAGCATTATAACGTTGGTATAATGTTTATAATATATATATATATATATATATATATATATATATATATATATATATATATATATATATATATATATATATATATATATATATATATACAATAACAAAAAAGAGATATACATACGGATAAAAATTCTTAAATTCTTAAATTCCTATATACTTTGTGAAAATTGCTTCTTAAGAAACCAGTTTGGTACTTTTTCACTTGCAATTGATTAACTCAACCCCACTATTTGTATATGCATACCACTGGACCTGACCTTAAAATATATAGCAATGTAAGATTTCTTCTGTCTCGTCTCTGTGTAGCTCTTATTTGTTATTCTTTGGTATCTGAGATTTTTACATTGTTATAGTACATCAAGTAAAAGCAGAAAAAAAACCCGAAATATTTTTTGGTAATCAAAGTAATTCTCCTGTAACTACAGTGAAAGTAGATGTAAAGTGTTTTATTGGTACTTAGGCAACTTTAAATTGACGTTGAGCTACTCGGTATTTACCACCGTATATTATAATGCAATTACATTTAACTTTTAAAATACAAAGTATAGAGACCAATGTTGTAATTTTTAAATCTTAAATTCAGAAGTGTCCGAGTTGTGGGCTACAGTGGATAACCCACTCGCTTTTCACCACTCGGATAGGACAGAGACGTATGTGAGATGGTATATTAATTGCCGACAGGTGAGTTTTCCCCGGGTACTATGGTTTCCTCTCACAGTAAGGACCTCATCACGCCAATATTAGTGCAAACAAGAGACATTTATATAAGTTGAAATTTCATTTTTGAAGTAGTACCTATATTAGTACCTATATAAATAATAATACATAGGTAAACTTATGGAGAGGGCGAAAGCATTCGTAAACAGTTTTACATGTTTAGTTAATCCCTTTGGCAGAGCAACACAACAAAATCCCCAAAGGGATTGATGTTCAGTGTTTTTATAACGTAGGTGTCCCAGTCATTCACTCATTACTCTGAATAAATATTGAGTGGCTGACCGTTTTGGTGTTAAAACTTAAATAGAATCTTATGTGCTATTTATTACTCCTGAAATAAATGCATCATTATGTATGATTCTATCTATTTTACTCTATCCCAGCGTATCTATCACTTCGCGCAGTTCACATTATCGAATAATGGATGCGCTTCTTGATTGGGTTCAATGTACAACCCTAGTCGTTATGACCTAGTCTCAGTCTGCAAAACGTTTGCTAGTACGTTACTTTATTACCTCCTCTGCAATGCGCTTTTATGCAATTCCGACATTTTGTTTGTGTCTCATGCAACTTCCCGATGTGCGCAGAATTTTTACCCTTAGTAGTACAGGTCCCCGGATGTAGTAGGAATAAAAAATTGAGCTTCTCTACATATATGAGGGCTTCGCCCTCTATAATTCTATAAATTAGTTTGTAATGAATTCGATCTAAAATTCACCATTACTTCTTACCTAGGTTAACTCCTGTCGATTGAAAAAAAACGGTCAACTTTATACATCCCTCTATGACAAACGAGACGATTTCAATTTCCATATCACAAACTTCCCGTTTCTAAGTAGTAATATCCCATCTTCTCCTGCCTATGGCGTTTTCATTTCACAAATTATGGGTTATGCCAGGGCATGCTCTTCTTATAAATGTTTTATTCTGAGAGTTAACGATTAGCCAATAAACTACTTACACAAGGTTACGTTGTTGAACGCTTGGAGTCATCGTTTAAGAAGTTTTATGGTCGATACGGGGATCTTGTTAAACATAATGAAGTCCCCCTCTCATACATATTAGATAGTATTCTGGATCACGGCCGCATACAGTAACTCCTTTCACCGAACTTGACCTCATCACCAAACTTTACCTTTTTACCGAATTAATCCGTTCATCGAACTAGAAAGGTTTCCATGGAACATTTGCGACGGGTGTGGCATGCCAGCAGAAGACGCTGGCTCCTTCCGGACACCGGTCTTATCCCGTTTGGGATTCGTAATTGTTCTTCATGTTGAGACCATTTGCACATGTCTAATTTGTCGTGATATAATGGAATTGAGTTATGATTTTTGATTGGTACTTTGTTAACAAAAACTTACACTTTTTCTCATCGTGATATATTTTCACTAACTTAAAGAATGCATCCTTCAATTTTAATTCTGATCAGATTTTTGTGCACAATAGAATGCTTAATGAATTTGTCATAGAATTGAATTGGTCAACCTTGAATTTGATTAAATATTTCGAATGTATGTTTTAAGTAAAAATGAAGAAAAATGAGGAAGATAATCGAAACTCCAAGTCCATTAGAATACGACGAATAATATATACAAATAGTCCTAACAAGAAGAACAATTGCAAATCACAAACGGGATAGGACCGGATGTCCAGAAGAAGTCAGCGTCGTCTGCCAGCAAGCCACATCCGTGGCAAATGTTAAATGGAAACCTCCTGAACTCGATGAAAAGGTCGAATTCGGTGAACAGGTCGAGAACTGTGAAATTGAGCTCGGTGAACAGGTCAAGCTCGGTGAAAAGGTCATCAGTTAGTTTTAGGTATGAATGTCGAGAGGTAATCACTTTATATGACATGTATAGGAAAGTGGGATGAGTTGTTACATTACTTTCTTCCTCTAAACTTTTCGTCTAATACATAGAATGATTCAAACCATAATGTGCTTGAGAAACACAATGCCGCCTACTGCTAAGTCATTCATATAAAATTTTAAGCCCCACACTTTTGTAAATAATACCTAATGCCTAATGTTCCATGGATGGAAAGCGACATACAGTGAAACCTCGTTATATTTCCACTAAAATTTGGCATTATAAAGACGTTTGGTGATAGGTATTAAATTAAAGGGATAATTGGCAAAGTCATCTTTCAAATATTGTTGAGTTCGATGATATGGCAATGGAACAGGGGCATTATAAAGAGGTTTCACTGTATATTGGTTTAAATCCTATTCTTTCTTTCTTTTTCTGGATAACAGTCAGTCATGTCATGAAATAACTTGACCATGATATCTTGATCAGAAAACAATGTTAGAGCCGCCAACTTTGATAACATTGATTAGTCGTTTATTTCCATCGATCATGTAATTGATACGAATAATGAACGTTATGATAACAGTCTTTAAGCGATGTTTATATACAGAAACATACACATAAGTATAAGAGATTTACTGATATAAAAGATACAGGAGTGAATATCCTAATGAATTAAAGAATATCAATTGCTCGAGAGAATTAAACAATGTATGTGTTTTGAATCATCGCTTGGTCTTCTAGAGTGGAATTGAAATTATAGGGATCAACAGATATAGAAACATTATCTATCTATCTATCTATCTATCTTTCTATCTATCTATCTATCTATCTATCTATCTATCTATCTACCTACCTACCTACCTACCTACCTACCTACCTACCTACCTACCTACCTACCTACCTACCTACCTACCTACCTGTCTGTCTGTCTGTCTGTCTGTCTGTCTGTCTGTCTGTCTGTCTGTCTGTCTGTCTATCTATCTATCTATCTATCTATCTATCTATCTATCTATCTATCTATCTATACATTTGCTTGTTCTTTCTGTCTAGATTTTCCTGGGTTTTTCTGTCCATCTATTTTCATCGTTCGTCTTGTTTGATTTTACCATTGCTATATTGATGTGTATATATTGGAACCTCGTTGTTAAAACCACCTCACTGACAGACTCAAAGTGGTCTGATGAGTAAGTTGGTCTCTTAAGTGAGGGTATGGTATTATTCAATACATATTGAATTTAAAGGGTCATTAACTGTGTTTTTCTTTTTAAAAATCCCTTAGTTTTTACTACTTAGAGTGCTGAACAATAAAAGAGAGATATACACAGGCATAGAAATTCTTAAATCCCTGTATATATGGTGAAAAATGCTCGAGAAATGGAGGTTTGGCACTTTTCAATTGCAATTGATTAACTCCACCTTACTATTCGTATATGAATATTACACTGGACCTGACCATATTTTCACAAAATGAATATGAATGTAAGATTTTTTATACCTGTGTATAGATCTTACTTGTTATTGTACATCAAGTACAAGTAGTAGTAGTAGACAAAATCGAAATATTTTTGTTAACACAGCTGATTCCCCTTTCACAGAATATTTATAGGCTTAATTGTGAGGTGGCCTTCCACGCCAGGTGATCATAAAGCGAGGGTCGACTGTATATCCTTTTCCTCTTACAAGAGGCAACCATCTGTTAAAATTCTGTCATACTTTATACTTCTTAAGTATTCTAGCAAGTATTTGTTCAGTACCCGATGTTATTAAATTTACTCCATACTCAAGCTCAATTTTTATCAAGTAGTGTAGAATTGCAGATTTCTTTTCTATATGCTCAAAACGAACAGGAATAACCAGGCATTCTAGCACGAGTTCAACAACAGAAGAATTCCACTGACTGTGGTCTGTATGCTATCGCCTTTGTGACAGAATTCTGTTTTACAACGAAACCGGTAGCAAATGATTTAGTTATTGACCAACGTGAAATGAGACAGCATTTAGATGACTGCTTAGAAACCGAGCTTAAGCCATTCCCGAAGAAGAGGAATGCCAAGCCTCCCAAGGGACTCAGTCTCACAAAACGCGATATTCACTTCTCCTTAGACATTTCATGTGGAAAAAATTGTGGATTTCCAGACAGTTATGACAATATGTCATGTTGTGATACATGACAGTTATGACAATATGTCATGTTGTGATACATGAGTTATGACAATATGTCATGTTGTGATACATGAGTTATGACAATATGTCATGTTGTGATACGTGACAGTTATGACAATATGTCATGTTGTGATACGTGACAGTTATGACAATATGTCATGTTGTGATACATGAGTTATGACAATATGTCATGTTGTGATACATGAGTTCTGACAATATGTCATGTTGTGATACGTGACAGTTATGACAATATGTCATGTTATGATACGTGACAGTTATGACAATATGTCATGTTGTGATACGTGGCAGTTATGACAATATGTCATGTTGTGATATGTGACAGTTATGACAATATGTCATGTTGTGATACCTGACAGTTATGACAATATGTCATGTTGTGATACCTGACAGTTATGACAATATGTCATGTTGTGATACGTGACAGCTACGGCAATATGTCATATTGTGATACGTGACAGATATGACAATGTGTCATGTTGTGATACATGGATTATGACAATATTTCCTGTTGTGTTACGTGACAGTTATGACATTATGTCATGTTGTGATACATGTGATGCATGGTATCACAACAGATGTGTTGGCTTATATGTCGATAGTTCAAACGCATTCCAGTGGATTTGTGAAAGATGCGGCGACTAAAACATATTAAAACAAACAAACAACAACAAAAAAGAAAAGAAAAACAACAAAAAAGTGTGCAATTTAATTAAAGAAGCGGTAAGAATGAACTGCTTAACAGTCCATCTCAGTGTCATCTGTGTCATCACAAAATAATTACAAATGTAGGTATACATTCAAAGTGGCATTAGCTGTGTTTTTTTAAATTTTATTTTCCCATTTTTACTACTTAGAGTGAAATACAATAACCAAAAAAAGGAGATAAACGCAGGCATTAAATTCTTAAATTCCTTTATATTTTGTAAAAATTGCTTAAGAAACCCGGGTTTGGCAATTTTTTAATTACTGGTGCTATTTGTTTACACAAACCAGACTTTAGATGAACTTGTTTTCACCAAATATATGTGAATATAAGAATTTCTATCTGTGTATAGCTCTTATTTCCCATTGTACATCAAGTACAAGTGGTAAAAAATAGGAAAAATCAAAATAGTGTTTGGTAAACACAGCTAATGACCCTTTAAATGTAATCATATCTGTTTGTTTTTTTGTTTTTTTTTTTTGCTTTTTATGATTAGGGGTTGTTTTGTCTTTTCTTTTGTCTCATTTTGTTTCTTTTTATTTTTGTTTGCTTTTTTCTTTTCTTCAAATTTGTCAATACACTGTAAAAATGTCGATTTTTTAAAACAGAAAGAAGTAAAAAAGAATAATGTGAATATGCATATAAAAAAATGAAACGAAACATAAAACGGCACCAAAAAAGATGTGCTAGTAAAAAACTATTACAGGGAAATCTACAGCATATGTCTACATTTTAGTATGCCTATGCTGTCACTGCCTGATGAGATCCATGGATTATAAAAATATTTTGTAGACTAGTTTTGGTTTATTTAATATTTATAATCTTTAAGATACGTTAAGTATAAAATTATTTATACTTAAAATTAAATCCAATTATAATTATCACGGCTTATATATCAGAATGAGTCTTCGCTTAATTAGTCTTACAACATTACGGTTTCTGTTGGTTTGGTTCGGTGATTGGCCTACCCTTTTTACACCATCTAAAACAAGAAAAACGTCATATTTATTCAAATACTAAAAGGATGTCAACAATTTGTGGTGATAATATAGCAACTATTGATCTACGTTTATGTTGAAAGTTTCAGCACAAATTATAATAAAGCAGCAGAGATATGAGCTCGAACAAATTTTCGGTTCGGTTCGGTTCGGGGTTTGGCGTACCTTTTTACAACACCCCCTTTTCTTCAAATTAGTAATAAGTTTTATTATTATTTACAATTGTATGCCTTCAATATACAAACATGTCGATTTACAGAATAGAGTTTGGGTGTTTTACCATAAAATAATGAAAAGTTAGAAGAACTTTAGTAAATTTGGTCACTTCGGACCCTGGTGTACCTTTCACTTTTATTTTCTTAGTACAGATATATGAACCGTTCCATGATAATGTGAAGTCAGTGAATACGAACATCAATACACTATAATTAAACCTGACATGCCTCATTCCGCAAAATCAATTTTATCGAATACCTGTAATTTCATCCTCTGTATGTTTTGACAATCATCATCCGGGACTTTCTTTTACACATTTAGTCTAATTTTACGCTTACCAATTATATTCATGCTGTTTTCTGTATACCGTCGTTTTGATGGGACAAAGCATTAGACAGACCAACAACAAAATACCATTAAACAAAAACTCGATGATTCAGATTCTTAACCTGATATCAGCCTGAACGTTGAAATATGTACCAATCCCTTACATTTATGTTTGCTTAATATAGATACATGTAACACTGTGTCATTTAATTATGCAGATCTCAGAACAGCATTTTTCTCCAAACTTAATTTCTCTCCAAATTACATTTTCACACCAGCTCCAGCTGCACAAACAGCAAAAAATAATTGCACCACATGATAGGTCTAGAGTAACATATCTTATATCTAATATTCACCTGCAAAAGTAAAGATTTTATCTCATAAAAAAAGAGTTCTGCAGTAAAAATAAAAACCTTGCAGGAAAATAAAAACTCCTGTGGGAAATTGACAAAATCTTTCAGGAAAGTTATCATTCTTAGGAATTCAATTTTTACAAAACCCCAAGGGTTAAAAGGATATATATATATATATATATATATATATATATATATATATATATATATATATATATATATATATATATATATAAAAATATATGTATATATATATATTTATATGTATATATATGCTCTCTCTCGCTCTCTTTGTCTCTTTGTAGAGTGAATTTATTTGTAGCGATTATCACTAGAAGAAAGAAATATGTTATTTATATATAAATCTTCTCCATGACTGTATCTTTCATTATATGTTGCCAAAATGAACAACAATAGGTCGTTCACAACACTGAAATTTTACCCATTCGAACTCAAGCATTAAATTCTTCATTGTAATACACATAAGTAGTATCATGTTATGAATAAATCTTACGTATTTCTGTTCATTAGAATTTTGTTCTGAAAATTTGAGATATACTTTTAAAATTCCATTTATTAAAACCAAAGCTTTACTTATCAAGACTAACCCCCTATGAACCAATCTCATAACTCTCCTTTTATAAAATAAAAATAATTACATTGAAACTTTAATTTGTTTATTATCTTTCAGTAACAAATCCTTACAAAATACAAATGAATCAAATTTAATCTTTAGAGCGCACCGAAGATACGCCAAATACCTATCGTCATTGTTTTGTTTTCAAATGATTACAGTTCATATTGTACTTGAATGACTGGTGATGTACAAATTATGCAAAACGATAATGTAATCATTCCTGAAAAATAGACTTGTACCAATCAATTTTTTCATTCTTATCGTTCCTCTTGACTGCTTTTATCATTCCTTTGTCTGTACCAATTGTGACGAGGATTTATCACATATTTCATTTGGATTTGACCGTAGACTCACGGCGGCTGTGACCATTGTGAGTGTGCCTACTACTCCGTGGCACCTATTCACACCTCTTGGTTTCCAGAGGTCCGTGTTTGTCCATTTTTACCAGATTTGTATATATATCCTTGACATCCTGAAGATTTATACTTCGGTATCTGAGATTTTCAACATTGTTCTTTTGCATCTCACAAATGGGGAAATCTGTAAACTGCTGCCACAATTTATACTGCAAATACTAAAGTCCTCTTGCAAAATATAAGTTCAGAAATGTACTCTTTCACTCTTATTTTCTCAGTACAGATATATGAACCGCTCCATGATAATATCAAGTCAGTGAATACGACAATCAATATGCTGTAATTAAATCTGTCTCATTCTGCGAAATCAATTTCATCAAATAACTAATTCCATCCTCCATATATGTTGATAATCATCATCCGGAGCTTTCGTTTACACCTTTACTCTACATGTACGCTTACCTTTTTTACCAGTGCCATTTTCTGAATTAAAATTTTAATGTTCCATGGTCTATAAAATAAAATGTTCTTATAAAATCCATCGTTGAAAATGAATCTGTTGCCATATCGTAATTTTTGAAAAGAAATTGATTGTGAATAATGGGCGAGTAAAGATTGGATTCTTTTGTGGGCGGAAGATTTATTAATCGTCGGAAAATTGCATGTATATGTATGTTAAAATTTTCTATGGTGATATAACATATAAGTTTTTGTAATAAAACTGTTGGTCTAATCGCGGGGTATATGTTTAACAAAATTATCTTTTTTCCGTTATGGAAACAGAAACTGTACACAGAGCAACAGAAAAAAATACCGTTATACTAGTACTATAGTATGTATTTACTTTTGATTAATTAACTCTGCTTAAGTGTTATGGAGGAGTACCGATGCATATTCGAAACTTCAAAGTCCATGATAATACGAAAATTGAGATATAAGAACGGCCTCAACACGAAGAACAACTGCAAATCGCAAATGGGTTTTGACCAGGTGTCTGGGAGGAGTCAGAGTTCCCTAATGGGATGGTACCAGGTGTCCGAGAGGCGTCATCGTTCACTGTTAGCATATCACATCAGTCTAAATAATAGATTTTTATTTTAATAACTCATGCGTCAAGTACTCAACCAAATTAGAACTTGAACGCTGAAATATGCACCAATCCCCCACATTTATGTTTACACAATATAGACACATGTGCAGGTCCATTTACATCTGTGGTCAGCAACCGCGATCTTCCTTAGGCTATAATCAAACTAGACATGGTTTATTCTTCACAATCAACTACAGTGGAATCTCTTTATATTGAATTTCATGGGACCACCCCTTTTACTTCGATATCTACGAAATTCGAGTGAACCCATATTTTAGTGAACATATTTTTCTATCCATGAACTTTGGGACCAGCTGTTCAACTTAGACATGACCGAAATTTCAACTTATCCGATTTCGACATAACGATATTCCACTATATATATATATATATATATATATATATATATATATATATATATATATATATATATATATATATATATATATATATATTTATATATATATATATATATATATATATATATATATATATATATATATATCAACATATACATCATATTCCTTACTTAGTGTTTCTGTATTGTGTATTAAAATACTACTCTTTCGAATGGATGCCACCGTTTGCATTCTTAAGTATTACAAAACTACATAAGATTATCATATTTTATAGTGATTTCTCTTAGATGTTTTTGGAATGCATATTCCTTGGCCTTGTATAATACCAGTTTCTGTTTCGGAACTCTAGATCTATTTTTAATCAAGCGTTAACTGCTGAAGTCTAATTGACAGAAACAAGCGCCTTAAGCATTGTTTTGGCCCGTATTTTACAGAGCTATAACGTTCGTATTAACTCATAATATTTGTAATCTTAAACCTAATCATCTGATTAGCGCTTTCTTACAATGCCGTTTTTCTATATTTCATATCAGGCGCGGGCAATACATAGAGCAAAATGATTTAAAAAACAAATTCTAAGGACAGTTACAAATATTATGTTACCTGCGCCAGCAAGTATATTTACTCTGCATTGAGCCTTTAGCAGTAACTGCGGTCCTGTGACTTTGTCAGTCTTCCGGCTGGCAAAATGTTAGATACCAGTAAAAACATGGACGTCGTTATAGTAACTGATTGTTTCTTGACGTCATTTTCCGGGAATCTGTATCATTTTGCCAACCGGAAGACTGGCAAAGTCACAGGACCGCAGATACTGCTAAATGGTCTATTGATCTATGAACTACTCCATGAATATCTATTATAAGTGTGTAGCACGCCACATTCATGAGTTAAAGATAGTTTTTCTCATTAACTTACATTGACTGGAGAAAAACCACTTTTGATTTGGAAAAATTACTGTGCATGCGCCGAAATGACAAAAATAGTTAAAACATTTTTTTTCACTGGAAAAACCTAGTCTTATTGAGAAAAACTAGGTTTTACATATAATACGAACGATATTTTTTTTTAAACCTATTTTTTCGCAGATAAACCTAGTTTCCAGTTAATTCCAATTTCTACATCAAAATCACATTAATGAGTTGAACCTTTTTTTTTCTCGGAAATCACATTATCTGGAGGAAAACTACTTAAACTGAGAAAAACTAGGTTTAACTGGAGAAAACCCCAGATATAAGTAAAAACCAGGTTTTACTAATTAATGTGATTTTGGCGTGTCATATCACTGTACTTTATCTTCGTTATGTTATGATTGATTATACCTGGCATTAGTTGCTTTGTGTAATCAATTTAATTGAATAAATGTGATACCGTGCATTACATATATTGACATATTTCGTCTTTCATTTCCACTTTTACTCTGATATTCCCGGTATCAACTGATATCATTCCATGTTAAATATAGTAAGTTTTATCTCATGCAACGGCAAAATGAAATGGAGTGACAGAAATGTGCAGTCATGCTTTAAAATTCAAAGACTAAAGCCATTTAGAAAATCTTTACTAAATAACCTAGCCTTCACATTTTATTCATATCAACCCAATGCTTCCACTCCGAAAATAAATGTGGTCAGTGAACACGATCTGCAATTATTACAATCAATCTTGACACGGCTCGCCCTGTGTAATCAATTACATTGTATAATTGTAATACAATGCGCTATATGTACTGATAATTAGGTTCGGTAGATACCGATCTGACTGGAATCGTCTTATATTTGGCGTCATTGAAAATTTTACTTACACAGAACGGGAATCTTTATCGAATTTTATTCACATCGATTTTTTTCTAATTTCTGTTTCTTTACAAAATCAAAAGGGTATTAACAAACAATACATTCTTCCCCATTGCTAATTTTATCGCATCAACTTGAGCTATCTATGTGGACAGTTGTCAGAGTTTTCCTATCTGTGCACCTACAACGGCCACGAGAATAAAGCAGAAGAAGTGAATAATTGAAGGCGACAGCGTTTGTGTGTACAATTATCTGATGGCGATTTGGGACATAGGGAAAAAAAGACTAAGCTTAACGAAATTAAGATCAACTCGAATTGTTAAAAGCTTGCGATAGACTGTTGTATCAGAAAGAAAATAAGGAATATCAGTTCTGAGGTCAAGCAGGGCATTGAAGCGAGCTTAAGATTGGTTGTCCATAGTCGTTCGTAGTGTGTGGTAGGGGTCTTGTGTATTCTTTGGAACATCTTCCTCGTATTCTCAAGAACCACTTGGCCAATTCACCGGCAAATATCGATTTATCATATTCCCTGTATATATCAAAGTACAAAAACAAAGCCACAAATTCTGGGCTAAGGCATCCCCCGTAGACCGGTCACACCCTCGTGAGTTCACAGTCAAATTCAAATAAAACATTTCTATTGATAAACTACATGTGTTACATCTATCATGAAATCACATTTGCACTTTTTCATAGAGACATTTATCCATAATTTCCCGAGAAAGTATAATAACAACGGTATTTGAACACATTATTATGTGATCTTCACCTGAAATCAGAAAGGGATTGAAATAGAATTCCTTTAAAATGCCACATTGATCGAATATATCGTTGGCGGTTATTGAGACGTCTGTACCAATTTGTCGATTGATCGTGACGGTTTTCATACATGTGTCAATGCGGTATGTCCCAGCGAGCTAGAAATTGGAGATACAACAGAATCAAGCACACGCGCTTCATACTTAGACATTTTACTTAATATGGACACGGACGGGAGATTGGCAACTGGGCTATGCGATGGACGCGACGATTTCAAATTTCCCATTGTGGGTTTTCCACATTTGGGTAGTAATATCCCTCAGTCACCCGAGTTTATATTTCACAAATGATCCGATATGCCAGGGCGTGCACAACATGTGAAGATTTCATATACAGAGGTAAACTGCTCACTGGCAAATTATTGACACGGGGATATCGAGGGCCGCGTTTGGTGCCAACGTTCCGCAAGTTTTACGGTCGGTGTGATAGTCTTGTTTGCGACTACTCTGTTTCACTAAGTGAAATGTTGGGTTGCCTTTCCGTTGGCGGTTGTTGAGACGTCTGTGCCAATTGTGACGAGGATGCACTCCTCACTTGTTTCATTGGACTTGACTGTGGACTCGAAGCGGGTGTGACCGGTCGACAGGGGATGCTTGCTCCTCCATGGCACCTGATCCCACCTCTTGTTTCCAAAGGTCCATGTTTGTCCATTTTTACCGGATTTGTATCTGTGTCCTGGACATTCTATTGATTAATACTTTGGTATCTGAAGTTTTTTTATTCTTACGTATTTCATTTGGACTTGAGGTTGACCGGTCGACAGGGGATGCTTACTCCTCCATGGCACCTGATCCCACCTGTTGGTTTACAGAGGTCGGTGTTTGTCCATTCTTGCCGGATTTGTATCTTTGTCCTGGACATCCTATAGATTTATACTTGATATCTGATTTGTTTTATGTGAAACACTTATAGTAAACCCTAGCGGCGATTTGATGTCGGAAACGCGGCTAGCGACTAACGTGCAGCAAACTGATCTTATCTTATTCACTACATACGCGGACTTTATTTATCTGAAGGTTGGCAATGACGTCACTTGGTGTTTGTGGCGTCACTTGAACAAGAATGGAACAATCGAATAAAACATGTGTTAATATTTTTTTAAATTTTGTTGTATTCTAGTTTGCAATTTTGCTTAATTCAACATCTGAAAAAGTATGCGTATATATTAATAAAAGTTTAAAATGTGGGTTAAATGTATGTAAGAAAACAAAAGCAATATATCCAATATATTTATACACTTCTTTCTGCGCAAGTATTTGATAGAGTTGGAACAATTTGGTCAAAGGAGAATATACATTTTCATCCCCAATAATCAGAAAATGGCGTTTAAATTGTAAATGTTAAATCATATAATAAAAGTAATCTGTCGTTAGTTTCTACTCATATCACATTAATGATACTCGTAATGAATTTTCCATTGTTTGTTCGCCAGAGGGTCGCAAAATGTCAAATTTAAAAATTGTATCATAAATATGATATGAATGGAAACTCGTGACAGATCCTATATATTTTATATTGCTTTTTTAGGGTTTGCTTCTTTTGTCTTTAATCTTTAATTTACAAAACTACTATACCTACTTATGAATACATTTTCTATTTTTCACAAATAACGACGTTGATAAAAAATGTAATTGTAAACAACATAAATGTAACACAAAAAATTGGAAAAACATGGCGGACCCCGCCATTACAAGTTTCAATCGGACATCTTTCTAAATAATTGGTAAAAATGTTATTACTTTCAACATGGATGTAAATATAAAAAAACACCAAAAATTAACAATTAAAAATACTGATTCAAAGTTTTAGTATTAACAAAAGGGGGTCAATAATATTTATCTTTAGTAGAGCTTTAAATCTTAAGATGATGTTAAGTTCCGAAAGAAAGAAAGAGGTGAAATTTCCGAAAGAGAAAGAGGTGAACCCGATCATAACAAGGCAAGGAATGTCTTTCAAAATCATTAGATATATCACATTACTTAAAAATGTAATTACTGACAAAATAGATGAAACACAATGATTAGGATATTGACAAGAAAATCTCTTAAAGCTGTAACATAATCCAATATATTGCAAATGCCAATTTTCTCCTTTGAACTAATTTATTTTTATACTACTCGGTGCTTGATTTTACACCTGTATCTCATTACTATATACATAAAGGAAAGTCTAAGAAATTGATACCTGGAGTGATATTTAACAATTTTATTAATAACAACCACTATAAGAAACGTCTAATGTATCTTTTCGTAGAGATTAAACTTTGATATGTTCCGATACGTTACATTTTATATTCAAATTACTGTATAATTGTTTAATTTCACGTGGAAAAATTTATTCGCGTTTTTCTGAAAGGAACTTATTCACGGGTATTTAAATTTCTAGCAAGATTAATTACGAACTGTCTTCCTGATACTTCATAAATATAAGGTATTATATTCACGGGTATTTAATTTCGCGATATTGTCATTGACAGATAATATAGCGAAATTAAATCCCCATCGAATAAAAGAAACTATACAGTATAATCATTTTGATGCTGTAAAGATCGTTTTTAATTTTGATCTTCATTTGTAGCGGTTTTTCTTTTTTCACAAGTTTGAAATAAAATTGATTTTTAAATGGTGCCAACAATACCAAAAATACAGTTTTAAAACAAAACACCAACACAAATGTTCAAGATGATCGCTTGTGTCAATATTGACTTCATCAGTTGAGCTCGACTTTGATATAAATGTTAATTTCCGAAAATCTAACACAAACAACTGAGTTGTGGCTATCAATCGTTTGATATCATAGTACTGAGGTGACATAAACATGTTTTTCTCTATGACATGCAGAAGTATTAATAGTGTTCCGCACGCAATGTTATGACGTGCGTAAGTAGTAACTACACAGTTCGCAAGTGCTACTTTTACTGTTACATGTGTAGGTAATACTATACTACATGTATGCCTACGTATTAAAGGGGCATTGGCTTTGTTTTTTTCAAAACATTTTTTTTTCCTTTTTACTCGTTAGATTTATATAGAAGAACAAAAATGAGATATACAGAGCATGAATATTCTGAAATCCCTCTATATTTTGTGATAATTGCTTAAGAAACCCAGGTTTAGCACTTTTCCACTTGCAATTGAACTAAACCTTACTGTTTCATATGTATACCACACTGGACCTGGCTTCATTTTCACAAAATATATTGGAATATAAGATTTTTTTATGCTTGTGTTTAGCTCTTATTTGTTATTGTACATCAAGTACAATTAGTAAAAGTAGAAAAAATCTAAATAATTGTTTTTGGTTAACACAGCTAATGCCTCTTTAATTATTGCGTACGTGAGTATAGGCTATCACGTAATATCACGTAATAATTAGTACGTACGCACGCAATATTTGATACGTTTTCACGTACTACTATTTCATGAGCACATAAAAAATATATTCTTCATGTCACTTACGCCATGTCGTAGTTTTATGAGTAAGCTATAGTAAATAAGAATAGGGCAAATGTATGTATATTATGTTTGTTTGCTAATGTGTATTTAACGCCCCACTCAAGAATATTTCATTCATATGCCAAATGCCGGTGAAGGGCTTCAAATTTACCATTGAGCCGCGAGGGTTTTTAACGTGCCGACACCTACTCTGACATTGGACCTCGGTTTTTACTATCTCATCCGAAGGACAGGAAATCAACCTGTCGCCGGCAGGACTCGAACTTACGATCAAGAGTCGAGCGCGCTACCGACTGAGCAAGGCCCGCTCATGCATATTTAGTAATGAGAACAAACACGAAAAAAGTTTTCTTTTCTGTATTTGTTTATTATTTTTTTCATATGTGATATTCTCGAAATGAGAATTCAAAGACATGAACTTAATTATTTACAAAACTAAACAAGTATGTACTAAATGGTGCGACATTGCAACTAACACTTGGAACGTGAAAGCAGAAATAAAAAAATAAGAACCCAATGAATATACATATAACCAGCCAAAATCACTTTGATGATTTAAATTTTCTCATAAAGTTTTTCTGCAGTTAAACATTTTTCGAACTCAAATATTCGGTTAATGTGAGGTTTAATTAGGTTGAAATGATAAAAACTAGGTTTGACTCATCAATATACTTATGGCCCCGTTAAACCCATTAGAGGTACATCTAAACGCCCACGCCAATACAAACACGATTTTCATTGCATTGGACAGATACCGTCCACCATCTTTACATGATAAAACCAAAATGAGAAGAAATGGAGCAGAATATGACACACCAAAATCACATGAATGAATGGTTTTTCTAAGTTAAACTAGCTTATTTTTTTTTCTCAAGAAAAAATAGATTAATTTTTTTTAATCTAATTTTCCTATGTTTAACCTAGTTTTTCTCCAGTCAATACGAATTACTGAGGAAAAATTAGGTTTACTCATCGGTATAATTTTGCATTAAAATTGAATTTTCTGCAGAAAATAAATTAAATTGCGCAAAATAACATTAAAATTTATAAACATGATCTCCGATAGTTAAATCTAGGTTTTGTAGTAAAGCTAGGTTTTTGATCGAAAATAACTTAGTTTAACACATTTTTTTGTGGTTTTATCGCAGTTTAACTCAATTGAATTTTTTCACCATTTATATGGGTTACTGGAGAATCTGGAGAGAAATATGTTTAAATCAGTGATATGAATTTGGCGTGGAAATGGGAAATAAAAAGACGCCGAAATGTCGTTAATTTCTTTGCTTGTAAGACATCATTTTATAATAACCTTGATTTTATGAAATTATACATCATAGTTCTCTTGACGTTTTGATGCAGTGGTAATTTCATTATTACTTTTTATTACATCTTTACTGAATAAATTCTTTGTTTATTTCGAACTAACTGTTCTAAATATGTGTTATCCAAGTAACATATGTCACCTTGAAGTAATTTTCATCAATGATTTGCTACACATATATGTTGTACAGATATCACTATTTAATTTTAACTTTATAGTAATTTATTTGTTTATTGACATCATTCATAATCTATTTCGGTCCCGATCAGTTCCGGCCTCATTGGTTGATGAGAAGCACGAGTTGTATGACTGTGCCAAAATCACATTAATGAGTTTTCCACTAGTTTAATTACGCTTTTATTCTCTAGAGAACCTAGGTTTAACACAGTTTGTAACATGATTTAATGAGAAATACCTGTAAAAAAAACTCAGTTTTACTGAGAAAAATAGGTTGCAAACTCATTAAGGTGATTTTGTTGAGCTATATACAATGTATTACACAGCGTATCCTAAATGTACTAACATTTCGTTAACCAATAACTCACAGATCATTCTTGAAAATACATTGAATAATTAATCATGTCAATAAGCAATACATTTATTGTGATTTTAAGGAATGGTGGATCGTCTTGTTGGGGATGCCGTTTCGCGTAAAACCTTGAAGTTACGTATGAATTCCACTTGAACCGTAGCTGATTTTGTGAGAAAGTTTGCCAATTTACTCATGGAAAGCCTGTCGTCTCTTCCCAGATATATTATAACCAGGTTTTCGCCTCCACGATTAAAATGGCTGCCACCATGTGACTGAAAAAATTATGGCGTAAAACACCACCGAAATTAACATGATCTAGTTTCTTGGTCAATAAACACTGTAATAGTTGTCATTTAAAAAGAGTACAATTTGGGACACTTTGTATGTGGACAATGTATGAAAACAAGTAATAAAGCAATAACAGATAAACACTAATCCTAGGGGTATTAAAATGTTTGTTCGAATGTTTCATTTTGTATTCAATGCAGGAATGGTTATGTTAAAGGGACATTAGCTGTGTTTCAAAACAAAATTCGATTTTTTCTACTTTTACTTCTTGTGTTTGATGTACATTAACACCTAAGAAGTATGCAAATGCATAAAAATCTTATATTCCTATATATTTTGTGAAAGGTCCAATGTAGTATCCATATACAAATAGTAAGGTCGGAATAATCAGTTGCAATTGAAAAAGTGTAAAACCCGGGTTTCTCAAGCAATTTCCACAAAATATATATAAATTAAAAACAAATGCTCGTATATATCTTTTTTGCTATTGTATATCAGTAGTAAACAAAGAAAGATTTTAAAAAAACACACAGCTAATGCCCCTTTCATGGATAACGGAAATTTACAGATTGAATGTCGTTGTACTACAATTAGCTTTCATATACGTACTTTTTGAATATCTTCCTCCACAAAGCGTATCAATAAATAATATTCGTCTGATGTACTTTCTAAACTGTTGACTCATCGTTATGTAAATCCAGAAATTTATATGATTTACTAAGTATACCAGAACATTCATGCATGTTGCTAATTTCAAAGCGGCTTCTCCGCTTATGGCGTTGACATCAATTGACCTTACGGCAAAGAATATCCCAGTAGGAATTTCCGCCAGCAAAAATGAAACAACAATTAGAAGGACCATTTGGGATGTTCTCTGTATTCTACGAAAATCGCGCTTTTCTCTTTCGTTGTTCTCGTTCGCACGAATCTTTCTCATTCGAACTTTTTCCATTTCGAGACGTCTGATTAACAGGACGGTCATAACAGTAAGAACCAAACACGGAAGTAACTGACCAAATACGCATCTTGAAATGTTGATAATTCGCTCTGCAAAATCTGAAATATCCACATTGTCGTCACAAAGACAAACACTTTCTCCGTCGATTTCTTTACGTTTATACCAAGTCGACAAAAATGTTATTGAGTACATCAAAATGGACGCTAAATATATGATTATAACAGCCCAAAGAGATTTTCTTACTGTACAAAATCGTCGTCCTCTGATAGGATAAGCAACAACTATGTATCGCTGGATTCCTAAGATCATTGTTATCCATACAGATGATTGATGGAATATGGATGCAAATATTCCTCCATAGTCGTAAAATATGCACATCGGAAACGGAAGAGGTTTTAAATTACTGAATGAATATACATATATGTACGACGGTAGTATAACGTTACCTGCTAAAATGTCGCCAATTGCTAATCCTATCAATAGTACCGTTGTGGGGCTCCTCATCCGTTTCTTCATAAACACTGTAATTATCAACGAATTCGTCAACAATGTCAAAAAAGCAATCACCGGACATAAAATTCCGTAAATAAAAAACGAATACGGATACGGATATGGCCAACAAAAGTCGGAATGTGAAGTATTATCAGATACATTATTCCAAGACACGTTTATCTGAATATTTTCCATGTTAAGTTTGTCTGGACAAGCACACATCTAAGGTCTACATCCAGATCCAGTTAACAGCAAAAAGAAAGAAATTTTAAGAAAAATGTTTCACCATTCAACCAACTCCTCTTTTGTTTACAAATTTCGCTGTATCTTAATAACATCAACTGTATCTCCTTTATCATTAATGCATACTTATGTATTTACATTAAGATGTAATGCAAATCTCGTTTCGAGTCGTTGCTTCCTCTGTCTTCCGTGATGTTAACAAATATATAAAAGGTCAACGCTGCTTTACAGTGTCTACTTTCGATGATAATGATATTCAAATCAAAACTCATTTGAATAGACATGTATATTGGAAACGCAACAAATATCAACATAAACAAATATTTGGTCAACGGAAGAACGTGACGCTAACTATAGGATTACATGCAAGCGCTGTCATTTCTCATTATAGTATCCGACCACTTCCGCGTGCCGTTAGTTGTAATGTGCTCACACGGGATGAACGGCTTTTTGAGTTGTGCAAATTAATTCCGATCCAATCATGTGATGATAGAAATTAGATGTTTTCTGTTTACCGGAATAGGTAAAGTATGTCTTCTGCTTCGTAATAAGTTATATATATACCTACACCTACTCATAAATTGAAAGAGTGCAATAACTGCGAGGCGGAGAAAGTTTGAATTCCTCTTTTCTTTGACGTTAGTGAACAGAAAATCAATGAAACGATACAATTTTCAAACAAATGATTTGCTTTTCATTACAGCATTTTATCGATAGATAAAGCAAAGAATTAATCTATAATGTTCTAGGATTTTGATTTCAACATAATTTCACAATTTGTCTTTGAAATTGACATCTGCCGATCATCTTTTATCTTTTTGCATGTCTATATAACAGAAAATATTATACTGGTGTTAAGATGTATTTGAAAACACGTTAGATTATGCCACAAACTGTATACCTGAAAGTTGATATCTGAAATGGAATTTGTTCCAAACGGAAACTTTGTTCTAAATAGGTGTGAAACAATAATGATGATTGTTAGCATATCAAGTGTATTGGTAACAAAGATGCCCGTCTGATTTTTAGAATTGTTCGTACAAAACAACCATATGTATGAAAGAAAACGATAATTGAATGTTAGATCGAAATATCATGATATATTAAAACTTTTTTTTTATTTGTAATTTGATCACCTATAATTAATGTACAAAAGAAAGAAATGTCGTGCTCGAAAACTGTTAGGTAATTTGACTTAATTATTTTCTTCACACAATTCTTTTTATCTTGACAGTTTGTGAAAGTCAGTTCTATAAGATTAAGTAGAATGAGAATCAAAGCTTTTGATTTCATCTAATCATGTGACTGTTCCTGACATTCAATGCATGTCAATGGATTAATGACTTCAAATATGTTGTTATATCACTCGAAAACTTATTAAAAGTTTAAACTATAACTGACTGTTCGTTTGTTTTCAACACACACACACGCACACACAGATACACACACAGATATATATATATATATATATATATATATATATATATATATATATATATATATATATATATATATATTTATATATATATATATATATATATATATATATATATATATATATATATATATATATATATGAATGTTTGGCATCCAGGCCAAAGCTTAAGATTATAAAAATGCAGTGATATTTCTTTGAAGTGGCATGAAGAGATTTTTTTATTTCAAGTTTCCAGTAATATTAATAATCTTAGCTAAACCTATTATTTCTCAGTTAAACCCAGCTTTCACCAGATAAATAGTATTTCAGAAAAACCTAGGTATGTTGAGAAAAACAAACTTAAATATATTTCAAATTTCAATCTACTACTGAAAAACTTAAAAACATCAGAGAAAAACTTAAGTTTAACTGCTTTATGTAATTTTATATGTCACTGATAACATTCGTATGTTCATACTTCCGGATTTTTCTTAATAATTAATTAATAATTTGTGGTTGGTTATTCTCCAATACATTGTTTTCTATATAATTGGTACAATATAATATCATATATGACCTTTTAAGGATGAATAAAAATTGTATATTTTTTTGTAAACTTCCGTAAATTTATCAATATTATCAGCGTATGGTTTCCCTCTCATCATATTTTGTAACTCAATTATTTATTTTAGCTAAACAGCCTGAAAAGAAAGAAAAACGCCAAAAACAACACAAAATAAACAAAAACAAAAAATAAAATAACGCGAAACTTTGACCAACCATACTTTTCAATATTATTAGACATATCCTGTTGGCCAGTGTGGTCATTACATTCAGTAAAGCAATACATAATGCGTACATATGATAGCAACAAAGGACATATAACGTATTCAATTCCTTTTAACGGCAATACCATGAATGTTAGACCGTTGTCCTGTAGACATTCCTACTGTTTACATGTTGATATTATCTAAATATGTAACCAGTCATCAATTTTACACCCTATATCAGTCCATTATTATCTTGGAAGTTCATCGCCGTACATTGGAAATATCTTAAGTGTAATGCGTTCCCTTTATATTCATATAGGAACGTCTCTTTCAGTCGCGTAAACTTGCTACATGGATGCTATACCAATATTATTATTACAGCAGCACTCTCAATCATAGTTGTTTTTACACTGGTAATGCCATATGCAAGAAAGGTATCAGTTATAAAATTTTAATTATTTTTCGCCTAATATGTGTATATTGCGATTTTACGTTCTCATAGTTTCTCAGAGTTAACCTGAAACGATAGATTTATGGTTCAGTGTTTTGGTTTGCATATTACTTTAAAAATATATGTGGGAACCATCAAAGTGATGAAGACCGAGTATATATCGTTTCGCAATAAACTCCAATTATTTCCATACTGCATCCAACAATTTTGTTCCAACCATGTCGTATATAAAGAGAGAAAAAAACCATTATATACCATACGTAATAGCCTTTTACATCGCGTTACAATAAAACTTTAAGGAAAAAAATCACGACAACGTTTTGTGAACGTGAATAAATAAAGTGGAGATTTTATTTTTCTGGTAAAGATTCAGTTCACAATTTTAATTGAGTAAGTGCCTAAAACGTGACACTTCTAACAACCCAGAAAAATGGAGTTTTACAGCGGTCTTGAATTTGTACTAGCGATAAGAGCATACTCATGAGACAGAAAAATAACTTTACTTGTATAACTAATTATCAATGGCGTGCGTATGTAAAATAAAATGCGAGCTCAATTGTTATTTATAACAGCTAAAAGGAGGAAAACCAGCACATAATTCCTATATCATCGTTTTAATGTTTCGGTCTTCTACTTTGTTGTCATTTTCAAGAAATCTCATAAAACATTTCATGATATTGTTTTCTTATGAGACCAAAGTTGATAATTTCAATTTTTAAAGCTAGTTATAGCGTTATACACGTTTCATCTGAGGTCCCCTGTCTCGAGTCTGGCTGTCAATGCGAACAGTGATATGACTTATTGCTAAACATGGAAATAATGTTCTTTTGCCAAACTTTAACTGCGCCTGCGTCGTCCCGCGGATCATAATGTAAACATATTTTATTTCTTAATTTCATGAAATGGGATTAGGCAAAAGATATTACAACATTACATATATGTCCTTTCCCATTGATCGTAACCATACTATATAAGACTTCTTTCCATTATTACACTCACATGTCTGATACCATTTTTACCAGATTTGTACCTATATCCTGGGCATACTAAAGATTTATACTTTGGCATTTCAGATTTTTTTATATATATGTAGCCGATATATTTGCTTCAGCAGCACGTTCTACCAGGAATACCACCGCGAAATGATAGAAATTATAGATAAGAGGTGGACCATGTGGTTCTAAAGTATAATATTCCTGTACATAATGTGTATGTAAACATTATCAGTTTTATTAAGAAATCATCCAGACGATGGGCGTGCCACACTAGAAAAGTTATATAAACTATAGAATGTCATGTGCCACGATTGGTTTGGTAACGGAAAAAAATCAACATTTCATCCAAAGGCATTCACCGGAGGACATATAATTTATCTATCCGTGACGCAAGTGTAAAATGCTTAATAGGGCTTTCAACAATGACTACCACTTTCACAGCCATTGACATAACATGAATCAATATATACAAGTTGCATAAGGCTGTAAACAAGTCCTTGTATGGTTCAGAAATCTGCTCTTAGCACCGCTTCATCGTAAATATTATCAATCTTTTCAGTCCGAAATGACATGAAATGAATGTATTCATTTTGTTCGAGGTGCAAGTTAAATGTATGTTCTCCATTTGTATGAAGAGATCTGGGACAAACAAAAGTGTCGCCTACAGATGCAAACTCCGTTATAGTTTGGTTTGACGGCCTTATCATTACTAAACAAATCGACTATTCTTCTTCAAAACTATTACAAAAGTCTATTAACATGATTGATGACATCAAATTGATAGCAAGCCTATACACTCAGATGGTAATTCTGGGAAGGGCGACGTCCTATAAATCATCCTGAAAAAAAAATAGTAAAAAAGGGTAGAGTCTAATTGTAACTTGAATTTTTAAGTATGGAATTTACAAAGCAAATATATCAGTATAGGCTTTCACTTTTTTTTTCGTCTTCAGACGTATAAAAACTTAATTTATGAAGTATTCCGTTTGAAGTCTAGAGTAATATAAAAAAATCTCAGATACCAAAGTATAAATCAATAGAATGTCCATAACATAGATACAAATCCGGTAAAAATGGACAAACACGGACTTCTGGAAACCAAGAGATGTGATCAGGTGCCATGGAGGAGTAAGCATCCCCTGTCGACCGGTCCACAGTCAAGTCCAATGAAATACGTGAGGAGTGAATCCTCGTCACAATTGGTACAGACGTCTCAACAACCGCCAACGAAAAGGCAACTCAACATTTCACTTAGTGAAACAGAATAATCGCAAACATTTTCGTAACATTTTCGGAACGTTGATATTAAACGCGGTTTTCGATATCCCTGTGTCAATAATTTGTCAGCGAGTAGTTTACCTCTGTATATGAAATCTTCATATGTTGTACAAGCCCTGGCATATCGGATCATTTGTGAAATTTAAACTCCGTATGTGGGTGACTGAGGGATATTACTACTTAAATGTGGAAAATTTACGATGGGAAAGCTGTTTGTCGTATAGCTTTGTTGCCAATTTCCCGCCTGTGTCTATATTAAGAAGTAATCCATCACCACATCTACAATAAAAATAAAACACTTTTCCTAATCATTTTAAACAATGGTATAGGCTACATGAAATTATTTGGAGTACCGACTCTTCGAATGCATAACAAGAAAATTGTGATATTTCACATAAGTCTGCCCTAAGACCTCGGGAAAGTATGCTTCCCATGGAAACAACGTCGGGTGTGTTGATAATTTGCAATGTCTACATAAGACACATTGTAAACAGAAACAAATGGATGGATTTAGTTAGTTTCCACACAAATATAGATATAAATTTTCTGATTTGGTGAATGGAATTTGAAAAGTTTTAGTTTGTGCCACAAGTCTTCCAAGATAATGTGGTTCAACAGTATATTGTTTAAAAGAAAAACGGTACCTTTTATTTAAAAAAAAATCCGGAAATAATTTTATCATTCATCAACATTATCATTTTCATTTATCTATTTACATTTAATATAATTATATATATATATATATATATATATATATATATATATATATATATATATATATATATATATATATATATATATATCGAACTATTATACATATCATAAACATAATAACAAATTTATAGTTTTGAAAAAGTCAAAACAAATGCTCAAGACGACTGTTTCTGTCAATACGACCCATCGGTGGAGTTGGCTTTCAAAATAGATGTAGAGACGAAGTTTATGTAAAAAGTTAAACAATGATTAAATACAGTGGAATCGCGTCATGTCGAAATCGGATAAGTCGAAATTTTGGTTACGTCTAAGTTGAACGGGTGATCCTTATTTTCATGAATAGAAAATATCTTTTTAAAATGTCGGTTCACTCGAATTCCAGATATATCGATGTAATAGGGGCGGTGCCATGGATTTCGATGTAACGAGATTCTTCTTTATATTAAATCAATGATAAATGTACACAACTTATAAGGAAAATCCTATTTAACTGCAATCATAGCTGATAAAATGCTTATAAAATTACAAAAAATACATAATTTTGTCACATTTCAGTTGAGTGTGGGTGTCTCTTACTTGGAAAATGATGCTAATTTCCCCGTAATGTGACCACGATATTTGCAAGCAGACAATTCTGTTGAAAGATTTTATAGAACAAACCATCATTAGATTTTTCATTAAATCATTACTATTGTAATCAATGTCCCATTACAAGATAAATACTTCTTATGCCATACTTTCTACTAAGATTGTATCTACAATAGTACGAATAAATATAAAAAATTCAGATACCAAATTATAAATCAATAGAATGTCCAGGACATTGATACAAATCCGGTGACCAGAAATTTATTGTATGACCTGGAAGTGTGATTATATACATAATTTAAGTCATATCCGCTACCCGGTCCCTCTATTTCATGTCATCTATGAAAAGGTAAAGAGTATCTATAAATGCGTCACCCAACACATCGAAACAAAAACACACAGAATTGCATAACAACTTCAATTACCTGTCTTCAATATACCCGAAGATGATACTAAGAACGGTTCGTTTATAGCTGTTATTGTTAAAATGTACATCCATGCTTAATATAACATCGATTTTGCACACGTGATTCTTAGGTATGTATTGTTCATGATCAAAGTCGTTACGTTATCTCTTTTAAACATTTTTGCGAATCGTCATTTCCGGGTAATTACATCATGAAAGCTACTTTTGTTTTATTATAACTAAAATCAAGTCATTACAATGATAGGAAATTTCCGGTAAATGTTTAGATAATGGTGTATGAGTAATTATATTTTAGGATATATTTTTAAGAGTTTCTCTTTGACAAATTAAATAGAAAAATGTAAATTGGCTTTTTGATTGGTTTTTGTTTATCGTTTGACGTCAAATCACTATCTCCTTTATTTAGCATTGAATTCCAATACAGCTAAACAGGATGTAAATGAGTCTTCAAACGTAATTCATAATGTCAAGTTTTCTTTATCACAAAATGCTCAAAATAGTTACAAAAAGATAGACAAAATATATTTTATATTAGTTTGGCATTTCAAGGTATTGATTGTTCCATTGTAATGTTTATCAATTTAGCATTATCTAGGGAAAATGATCGTGTTCATCAATGCTAAAGTATTTCAGGTTATGTCTGGAAAATCTACTTAAGGATAACATATATCAGATATGTATTATACAATATAGTAGATACAGGACCTCTTTAGTATATATCCTAAAAGCATAGCATCTTATCAAATACACTGCATGATCATAGGCTTTAAGGATGCATCAGCTGTGTGTAGCATAGCATCTTATGTAGTATAGCCCATGATCATAGGCTTTAAGGATGCATCAGCTGTGTGTAGCATAGCATCTTATGTAGTATAGCCCATGATCATAGGCTTTAAGGATGCATCAGCTGTGTGTAGCATAGCATCTTATGAAGTATAGTCCATGATCATAGGCTTTAAGGATGCATCAACTGTGTGTAGCATGACATCTTATGGAGTATAGTGCATGATCATAGGCTTTAAGGATGCATCAACTGTGTGTAGCATGACATCTTATGAAGTATAGTCCATGATCATAGGCTTTAAGGATGCATCAACTGTGTGTAGCATGACATCTTATGGAGTATAGTGCATGATCATAGACTTTAAGGATGCATCAGCTGTGTGTAGCATGGCATCTTATGAAGTATAGTGATCAGGCTTTAAGGATGCATCAGCTGTGTGTAGCATGACATCTTATGAAGTATAGTGCATGATCATAGGCTTTAAGGATGCATCAGCTGTGTGTAGCATGGCATCTTATGGGTAGTATAGCCCATGATCATAGGCTTTAAGGATGCATCAGCTGTGTGTAGCATAGCATCTTATGAAGTATAGTCCATGATCATAGGCTTTAAGGATGCATCAACTGTGTGTAGCATGACATCTTATGGAGTATAGTGCATGATCATAGGCTTTAAGGATGCATCAACTGTGTGTAGCATGACATCTTATGGAGTATAGTGCATGATCATAGGCTTTAAGGAGGCATCAGCTGTGTGTAGCATGGCATCTTATGGAGTATAGTGCATGAACATAGGCTTTAAGGAGGCATCAGCTGTGTGTAGCATAGCATCTTATGAAATATATTGCATGATCATAGGCTTTAAGGAGGCATCAGCTGTGTGTAGATTGGCATCTTATGGAGTATAGTGCATGATCATAGGCTTTAAGGGGGCATCAGCATTGCTTTTTAATTTTTATACATCTTAGACTAGTATATATTAACAAAACAAAAAGGGATATGCGCAGAAAAAAAACATGTTTGAGACCTTTTCACTTGCGATTGATTAACTTAACCTTATTTTTGGTTTATGAATACCACACTGGACCTGATCTTATTTTCACTAAACATATAGGAAAACAACATTTTTATGGTTGTGTTAAGCTCTTACTTGTACACCAAGTACAAGTAGTAAAGGAGCCTGCCTGGCTCACTCGGTAGCGCGCTCGACTCTTGATCGTGAGTTCGAGTCCAGCCGGCGGCGGAAGGTTGGTTTAATGTCCTTCGGATGAGACAGTAAAAATCGGGGTCCTGTGTCGCAGTAGGTGTGGGACGTTAAAGAACCCTCACTGCTCAATGACCGTAGATGCCGAGCATAGGCCAAATTTGAAGCCCTTCATCGGCATTTGGTGACGTCTCCATATGAGTGAAAGATTCTTTAGTGGGACGTTGAACAACAATAAACAAACAAACAAACAAGTAGTAAATGTAGAAATATTGGAAATAATATTTGATAAATACAACTAATGTCCCTTTAAAACAATTTATGCACACAGTTATTCGTGCCGGTTGCATATTTTTCATCTTTCTTAAATTAGGAATGACAAAAGCATTAACGCTGTTATCTGCGGTCCTGTAACTTACGACGCCAACACTTGATACAGTTTTCCGCCAAACTGCCAGTGTTGACACATTGACTGATAGCCCCTTGAGTTTGTTTGGTGGGAATCTGAATGGTTCGCCGATTCCACGTAGATTAACCTAGGATTTCTTAAGTTAATACAAGTTTTGAGAAAAACTAAGATTGATTCTTTAACATAATTTTGACGTCGCAATTTAGAACTGCAGAAAAATAGGCTTTATTGGTAAAGACTAGGTTTGACTGAGCCCAAATAATAAAGCTATGTAATTTAGGGGCAATTAAACCTATTTTTCCAGTTATACAAAGCTTTTCTCAATATAAACCCTCAATATAATTTTTTTTCTCGATTAAACCTAGTTTACTCCAGTTAATGTGAGTTTCGAGAAAAACTTGATTTAACTGATTGATATGATCTTGGCATCGCAATTTGAATAACTGCTAAAAGATAGGCTTATTGAGAAAAATCTAGATTCAACTGCGCTCAAATTACATTAATGAGTCAAATTATTACTCAGCTAATCCTAGTTGCGAAAAATTAAGTTGATTTTGGCGTGCCATAAATCTGGGTTATTTTGTTTTGTGAATTTCACTGTGATGTTGCTTTTTCGTTCATTTCTAGGGTTTTGGTCACATGTCAAGTTTATTGTGTTATCTGTTTTCTGTTGATTGTATTCTACTTTTGATTCATTATTTTCTGTTCTGTAAAGGTTTTGACTGGTAATTATTTTCATCACCTTACCTTGTGACTTCATTACGGATCTAAACATCTCACATCATCCGCGGAGATGAATGCCCTCTGTATATGTCTACGTACTATAACAAATTGGTTATCACAAGTGACATAAATGTTTAGAGAATTATTCCATGACGATGGCTACGGTACTGTCATCACTGCAATCGTCACGTTGACATATTGGAGATTAATTTCATTCACTAAAATGTATGCCATACAATGAAATACAGATAGGATAGATACATTCCTAGAGATACAAATCCTTTTCCGTGCATACACCGTCTCAACTACTTTTATGGTAAGATCTGGAAATTTATTCAAAATACGTTTTAACGCACAATATTTCTGAGTCTGGTGATTGTAAGCGTTTAGAAGTTATAACACTAAAGATAAAGTCTTAGGTATTTATGACACGCCAAAATCACATTAATGAGTTAAACTTAGTTTTTCTCAGATAAACTTAGTTTTTCTCCAGTTAAACCTAGTTTTGTCAGATAAACCTAGTTTTTCTCCAGTTAATGTGGGTTACGAGTTAAATCTAATTTTTCTCCAGTTAATCCTAAGTTTTCTCGTAACCCAAATTACTTGGAGACTAGATTTAACTGCGCGAAATACTCATTATTGTGATTGTGGCGCAATTAAACGTAGATTTTCTCAGTTAAACTATTTTGTTTGGTCCAGAAAAACTAGGTTTAGCACATTTTTGTGATTTTGACGCAGTTGAACCTAGTTTTTCTCAGTTAAACCTTGTTTCTCCAGTTAATGTGGGTTACTGAGAAGATCTAGGTTTAACTGAAGAAAATCTTAGTTTAACTGATGAACCACGCTGAAATTACAATAATGACTTAATCCAAGTTTTTCTGGAGATTAACCTAGTTTTTCTCAGTTCAACCTAGTTTTTATCCAGTTAAAGTGGGTTACGAGTTCAACCTAATTTTTCTCCAGTTAATCCTAGTTTTTCTCGTAACCCACATTAACTGGAGAAAAACTCGATTTAACTGAGAAAAACTCGGATAAACTGCGCCAAAATCACATTAATACTCAGTAATGTGATTGTGGCGCAATTAAGTCTAGTTTTTCTTAGTTAAACTAGGTTGTTCTGGAGAAAAACTAGGTTTAACTCATTTTTGTGATTTTGGCGCAGTTAAACCTAGTTTTTCTCCAATTAATGTGGGTTACTGAGAAAAACTAGGTTTAACTGGAGAAAAACTGGGTTTAACTGAGAAAACTAGGTTTAACTCATAATGTGATTTTGTCGTGCCATAGGTATTCGTATACAGAAAATTAACAAAATTTCCAATGTTTATTTTTAAACGCCTGATCCCATACCGTTTGGGATTTCTTGTTGACACCATTGGTATATCTACCTTTTCACCGAACTCGACCTTTCCACCGAACCCAAGAGAGTATCCATTGCGCATTTGCGACGGATATGGTATGCTGGCAGGAGACGCTGACTCTTTCCGGACACATGGTCCCGTCTCGTTTGATTCGCAACTGTTCGTTATGTTGAGACCATCTGTGTATCTTACTTGTCGTATTCTAATGGATTTGGAGTTTCGATTATCCATTGGTACTTCTTCATTTTTACCTTCTAACCTTTTTCTTCAAATAAAATTCAAACACCACGAGTTTGCCTTGAGGTGTTATTGATGTAGGCCAGTACATGCACACTTATAACGTTTCTTACCATAAATACGATTTATATAATCCACTTTTCCTTTCTAGCTCACAAGTGTCCTCTATATGTCAGGTCAATTTGTAATTTCAACTTATTGCGACGATAATAATATACTTTGAAATCCAATTTACTATATGTCGTCTGCTGGCGAAGTAATAATAACTCTTCGAAGGTTTCTGATAACAAACAGCATTAAATCAAAAATACAATTTATGACTTTTATCAGTTATAAAGAAAAGAAAGAGGTAAAACCCAATATCTTTTCTCTTGTTGAAACTCAATTTTCTCCTGAAAATAGTTTGTGCTCATCATTTATTGTTTTACATCCAGACAATATTTTTGCCATATATGAAGATGTCATCAGCGTTATAGATAAACTGCCACATATTTTGGCCTATGCTATGGACTAACGGCAACGCAGTGAAGATAATTTCACGTAATATTCGTCACGTGACATGGGGCTTCGGTTCTGAGTCTCACCCGAAAGACCGGTGATTATCACTTCGTATGTCGAGCGCTTGGCAAAGAACAATTACCATTTTTGAAGTCTTTTGTATTACCCGGCACCGCACACCGTAGATGGGACCTCTCACTTATTCGTCGAACGCTTTACCAGTAAAACGAAGCAAACGGCCGCTGGTGTTCGTTGTTTGAGTACAACATTTTCTCTAAACAATAATTCTACTTAGATGTATACAAATGGCCATTAAAGCCGGCCTGGCTCAGTCGGTAGCCGGCGGCAGGTTGGTTTCGTGTCCTTCGGATGAGACAGTAAAACCCGAGGTCCCGTGTCACAGTAGGTGTCGGCACGTTAAAGAACCCTCACTGCTCAATGGCCGTAAGTGCCGAGCATAGGTCGAATTTGAAGCCCCTCACCGGCATTTAGTGACGTCTCCTTATGAGTGAAAGATTCTTGAATGGAACGTTAAACAACAACAAACAACAAATGTTATGCCCTGCTGTAGAAGATAGTGGTACATTATTTTAGTCTGTTTTTTCCTTTTGTCCATTTTCTTGCAACAATTTATTGTTAGTGATATAACTATATTAACCAGATTTGATATTTTGTGTTATATCTATATGTCCCCGGATGCGATGTATCGTATATACAATATATTTTTCACAAGTATCGGACTTTAAAGTATTCATGACTGATTTAGCTCTCGTGGGCTTATTGTTTAAAAAAAAACTATTAGGGAGTTGCTTTATGTATTGGGTTAATACTCAGTATTAACAATGAATGGTTGATTGGTTCTGACGTAGATTACCTGGTTGTGATCTAAATATAATGCTTATATTTTAGGCATGTTTATTGACAAATTTTGTTCAAAATTTAGTTCTTATGAAAACCGATCGAGTTTTTGCATATTATCTACACTTTATTCCTCGATATTTCATTCTCAATTCACATTTCTATTGAAGAAACATTTGCGTCAAAAGTTTCACATATTTTAACTTTTGTGACGTGATACTGGGAGAGAGAGAGAGAGAGAGAGAGAGAGAGAGAGAGAGAGAGAGAGAGAGAGAGAGAGAGAGAGAGAGAGAGAGAGAGAGAGAGAGAGAGAGAGAGAGAGAGAGAGATCGTTTTCAGGATGTCCAGGAGACAAATATGCAAATCTGGTGAACATCGGACAAACGCAGACCTGTGGGAATAGAGATGGGATCATTTGCCTCGGAGGAGTAAGCATCCCCTGTGACCGGTCACACCCACTGTCAGTCCACAAACAGATTCAAATGAAACAAGCGTGGAATAAATCCTCATCACAACTGATACAGTCGACTTATAGCACGCTAAAATCACATTAATGAGTTAAACCTAGTTTTTCTCCGTTAAACCTAGTGTTTTCTGCAATGAATGTAGGTTACGAGTTAAGTCTAATTTTTCTCCAGTTAATCCTTTATTTTCTCGTAACCCAAATTAACTGGAGAAAAAACTAGGTTTAACTGCGCGAAATACTCATTAATGTTATTTTGGCGCAGTTAAACCTTTCTCAGTTAAACTTGTTTTTTTCTCGAGAAAAACTAGGTTTAACTCATTTTTGTGATTTTGGTACAGTTGAACCTAGTTTTTCTCCAGTTAATGTGGGTTACTCAGAAAATCTAGGTTTAACTGATGAAGCACGCCGAAATTACAACAATGAGTTAATGTTAGTTTTTCTTGAGATAAACTTAGTTTTTCTCACTTAAACCTAGTTTTTCTCCAGTTAAAGTGGGTTACGAGTTCAGCCTTATTTCTCTCAAGTTAATCTTAGTTTTACTCGCAACCCACAGCAACTGGAGAAAAATTAGGATTAACTGCGCTAAAATCATATTAATACTCATTGATGTGATTGTGGCGCAATGAAACGCAGTTAAACCTAGTTTTTCTCAGTTAAACCTAGTATTATCCAATTAGTGTGGGTTACTGAGGAAAAACTAGGTTTAACTAGAGAAAAACTGGGTTTAACTGAGAAAAACTAGGTTTAACTCATTAATGTGTTTTTGGCGTACCATAACGACTTAACAATTGCTTTCGAACATGTAACCCAACGTTTTATTTAGTAAAACAGGGTAAAAGATCCTTTATAAGGAAACGCTTATTAGGCCTATTTGGTCTAATTCTGGCTCATTTTGTCTCATTTATATATTACTTTCCTGTTTCTAAAATGACATTCCATATTTTGCCAGGGATAAAAATGGTTTCATTTTCTTGTAAAGTACTTGTAAATGGCTTTGTATGTTGTGAATAAAACGATCAAGCATAGAATGAGAAATATGGAAGACAATATATAAAACAAGCTATAGATGATATTTGACAGTTGTTTTTGAATAACATGTTTGTTACATCGAGTGAGGCAGGAAAATATATTTTAACCGAGTGCGTAGTAAAAATGTTTAATATGTATTATCCTGTCTCACGAGATGTAATAGAGCCGGCCTGGCTCAGTCGGTAGCGCGCTCGACTCTGGATCGTGAGGTCGTGAGTTCGAGTCCCGCCGGCGACAGGTTGGTTTCCTGTCCTTCGGATGAGACAGTAAAAACTGGAGGTCCCGTGCCACAGTAGGTATCGGGCACGTTAAAGAACCCTCATTGATCAATGGCCGTAAGTGCCGAGCATAGGCCAAAAATTTGAAGCACTTCACCGGCATTTGGTGACGTCTCCATATGAGTGAAATATTCTTGAGTGAGACGTTAAACAACAATAAACAAACAAACAAACAAACGAGATGTAATAAACATGTTAATCAAAAACAATTGTCAAATATTCTGTTTATCATATTTTCCAGTTAAATTTCGTAAGGCCCTAGATTTAACCGATGTTCTATACATGTAGGTAAGGCTAGTCTACGGCTTGTGAAATGTAAACAAACCACGTTTTGACAAAAAGGCTCGGAAAAGCTCAATGAAAACTGGAGCCTGGAGGAAAATACTACTATCTAAAAAAGATTTCCGCGCCCCTGTGGTTTTGATTGAAATAAATTACTTGATGTCTCAAAGATCATTCAAAAGTTATCGATAGAGCTGGACAGCAAACTCACTTCGATGTTCATTTTATTGTACTTTAGCTCCAGTGTCACTGAATCTTTTTAAAAACTGTTGAACTGTTGACCTAGATAGTGGATACATTAAACATTTCCACTGCCTTTCGACCCCTTAAATTTGTTAGGAAATGTGATCAGTTTATAATCAAATAATGAATTGAAAATTATCATTTCATTATAGATTAATTAATCGGATTTTCATTAGTGGCTTAACACTTTATTTTGACTGGCTTAATGAAAAATATCCCAGTTTACATTGATATTTTTCATTAAGCCAATACAGTAAAAATAAGCAAAATACAGTAAAATCAATGAAAAATCAGTGTAAAAAAACTCATATTTAATTGATAAATTTTATAAAAATTGTAATAATTACTTTTATTTTTAAAATATTTTTTATGTTATTAATGGTGAAACGTTCAAAACTGGTCTGGGCTGGAAAAAAAATCCATCAATTCAATTCAGAAAAAAATTGAAGTAAAAGAAAGTTGGTTTAGGACAAGCAAAATATAAATACAAAACTGTTTACAAGGAAAACACATAGTGAACATGGGCTTTTAATATAAAAGCTATCATGATAACAAATGGCTAAATATTTGACTCATCAGCTCCTGCGGTCTCCTTTAGACCCAAGTCAATAAAAAGTATGGCTTAATGTCATAATTTGGGAGTGAACACGTTAATATTGCATGTAAAATTATAACAAAATTTAGATTCTAAATCATACACCTCTGAATTCTGACTGTGGATTTAACCATTCTCTGAAATTGGCAGGTTCAAAGGTGACTTCAGGGGTTGATGAGTTATGTTTACAGGTGCTTTTTTTTAACTTTATTTAACTCATCAATCCCTAAAGCTTCAATTGGTTTCAACCATTGCAAAGAATGGTTAAGTCCATTCTCATAATTCAGAAGTGTATGGTTTGAAATAAATAAATTGCAATAATTTTTGAATACTTTTAACTTGTTAACTACTGAAAAAGGACAATAGACTGTTCTATTTATTGGTTTGGCCTAGTCTAAATGTGGCGACAGGCGAGGATGAGTTAATATTGTACATTATATACCGTATAAGAAGAACGTTTAGCGAGGATTCATTTATGGCATTATTAGCGAATTTGTTGAGATCGCTAAAATTGAATATCGCTAACAATTCATTCTTCATCGTAGGTAAGAGATATCTTTTTTTTAAATAATAAAATCGCTAAAATTACTTTTCGCTAAAAGTATATTCCATGTTTTTAGAGCAACACGCTAAATCTGAGTCTCGCTAAAATTTCCACTTATACAGTATTATTATTCTGTTATGAATTGTCGTATGAAGAGTAGAGAAATCGTATGATTTGATACTATAAATTTTGGATAATGTGTACTAAAATTTTCTGATAGCTGTTTGGACTTCGTTTTTACCCCCCTAGATTCGCCCTCCCCCAAGCTCCCCCACCCCGACCCCACCCCACCCCACCCCCCCCCCTCACAACATTCCCCCCACCCAACCGCCCAACCCCCCGCCCCGCCCTCCCGCTCACACCCACCCTCCTCCACACACCCCTTCCCACACCAACCTCCCCCCCTCTGTCCCCTCCACCCCCCCCCCCACCCCCTCACACCTCCACCCACCACCCTCGCCACCCCTCACGCCGCAACCCACTCCTCCCCCCCTGCCCCGCCGCCAAGCCCCCCCACCTCACGGACTCTCCCCCTTGTCCCCCTCACCCCCCACCCACCCGCCGCCCCCCCCCACCCCCCTCCCGAGCCCCTCTGCCCACCATACTCGCGACCACGCGCCCACCACCGCCCCGCCCCAACCCCCCCCCCTCAACACCCCCCACTCCCCCACTCCCCACCCACAACCCCGCCCCCAGCCCCGCACCACCCACTACACCCCCCCCCCTCTACCCCCCCCCGCCCTACTGCCCCAACCCCGCCCCCGCCCCCCCAACCCCCCCACCCTCCCCCTCCCTCACGACGCACCAACCCTCCCGACACCCCCTCTCCCCCCCCCTCCCCACCTTCACCCCCACGCCCCGGCCACCGAACCCCCTGCCCCCATCCCCCCCACCCCTCCACCCTCCGCCAACCCACCGCGCCGCCCCCCCACACCCCACTCCCTTATCCACCCCCTCACCACACCCAGTCCCCACCCCCGTCCCTCCCACCCCTCCCCCCCACCTTCCACGCCCCCCTCTTACCCCTCTCCGCCCCCCCACCACGCCCCACCCCACCCCCTCCTCCCCGCACACACACCCCCTATCTACACCCAACCTCACTCCCCTCCCCCGCCCCCCCCCCCCCCCTACCACCCCCTCGCCCCCCCCCGCCCCAACCCTCTCCCCCGCCCCCCCGCCCTCCCGCGCCCCCCCCACCCCCCCCCGCCCGCGACCGCCACCAACAACCCCCACCCCCCTCCGCCATAGTGTCCGCACCCCGACCCCCCCACCACCCACCGCAGCTACACTACCCCCTTCCCCCCCCGACCCCCCTCCCCCCCCCCTCGCCCACCCAACCCCCCACACATCGACTCAACCCCCCCCTCCCCCTCTGAAATCACCCACCGCCCGTCCCCGCCACCCCCCCGCCACCTCCCCCCCCCTCCCTCTCCCTGCCACCCAGCCTCACCCGCCTCCTCCCTACCCCACCCCACACCCCCCCACCGCCACAACCCTACTCCACCCCCCCGGCCCCCTCCCCCCCCCAGCGCCCCCTCCCTTCCGCACCCTCCGCACACCGCCACACACCCCCCACGCTCCGCACTCCCCCCCCCTACACCCATCCCTCCCTCCCCCGACGACTCCACCCTCCACCCCAGACCCCCGCCCCCCAACCACCCTTCGCCCCCACCCCAACCACCCCCACTCCTCCCCCGCACCTCACGCACCTCCTCACACCCCCCCTACACCCCCCCCCCCTCCCACCCCCATCCCTCAACCCCCCCCCCCACACACGTCCCCCCAAACACGCCCTCCCTACACCACCCCAACCACTCACCCCGCCCCCATCGCTCCCACTCCCTCCACCACCCCGCTCCCCCCTCCCCAGCCGCCCCACCCCCCCGCCCCCCCCCCCACCGACCCCTCCCCGGCCTCTCCACCCGCACCACCCCTACACCCCCACCACCACCGCCCACCCTCCAACCTCTCCCCCACGCACCCCCCACCACCCTCCTCCCGGCCGCCCTTACCTCCCCCACCCCCCACCCCCCTCCCCCCCTCTCCCGTCCCTCCACCCCGTCCGCACCCCCACCCCCCCCCGCCCCCCCCCCTCCCACCCGCCCCCACCACTCCTCCCCCCCCCCACCCCCCGTCCCCCACCCCCCCCCGACCCTCCCACACCCCCAAGCTCACCCCCACCCCCCACACGCTACCCCTCCTCATCCCCCCACGCTCCCCTCCCCCCCCTCCCCCCTCACACAACCTCCCACACCACCCCCCCCCCTCTCACCCTCGCCCGACCCTAACCCCCCTGACCTCCCTACCCCCCTCACCACCAGACCCCCCCCCTCCCCCCCAACCCCCAACCACCCGCACCCCAACCCACCCGGACCCCCTCCCCGCCCACTCACCCTCCACGCCCCCCCGCCCCCCCCCCCACCCCACACCCGCCACCCCCCACCCCATAAGCCCCCTCCCCCATATGCGCCAGGCCGGTCAGCAACCACAATACCCCAACACACCGTCACCTGCCTCCCGAAACCTGCTCTCAACCAACATTCCAACAACGCGTCCAAAGAAGCGCACGTGCACCCCAATCCACACGCACCCCCAACCAACAACCACGACGGACCCTCACCAAAAAAACCAACTAAAAACGCACCCCAAAACAATAACGCAACCCAGTCACAACCAATGATTACACGCGCCCCCCTCTAACCACATCTTACACCGCACCCCAAAACCCCAACACCCTACAAATAAAACATGTAAAGAGACAAAGTCGACATCCGCGACGCTCCCTCGAACAGCTATGCAAACAACCAATATGTGCACACAGTGTCCCAACCACAATACTGCCTCTGTATGCCATACGTTTAAAGAATCATCGTCTGGTATACACCGATTCTGAAGTTTCTTCTTTCAACTGCTATCAGTATACATTGGTAAGGATTATATGTAAATATGATGGCACATGTTATGTAGCACTGCTTGTATGTAACAAATACAACTAATATCTGTTGTAGGTACAGGCATGTGTTCTTTATACAAAGGTGGCCTTTAATGCAAGTTTGACTCTATATCAAAATCTGCCTATCCTATATACACATGCACACGTAGCTCAATAACGATGATAAATAGAGGCTAATACAGTGGATTGTTTGATGGTTTGATACAGTTAGAAGACTTTAGTAACACTTCGTCGTTTCAATAATTGTCATTTTTAAATCTGACTTAAGCCGATCACATGGTAAAAACGTAATTCGGGCTCAACAAAAAGTACACACTAAAGTATTTGTCCATGGATCCGGTTCCGATTTTCGTAAGGAATTCCTGTTTTGTCTAAAAACAGCATTGCATTGGTAGATATTGCTCAGTAACTCACGATTTCCAAAACTCGAGCTAGATCTGTATTTTAATTATAAATATTATAAACATAATACCAAAGTTATAATGCTCAAGACGATCGTTTCTGTAAAATAGACTTCATCAGTTGAGCTCCAATTTTAAATAGGTTATCTAAAGGGAAAGTGGTATAATAAAAGGCCAAATATAAATATATATATATAAAGCTCATAAAATTATCCACGGCGAAGTAGATCTAAATTGTTCAATAAAATGTTTTTGTTTCCTCTAGCGCTTTCATGTCTAAAACAATCTTCAGGAGGATCCTATATATATATATATATATATATATATATATATATATATATATATATATATATATATATATATATATATATATATATATATATATATATATATATATATATATATATATATATATATATATATATATATATATATATATATATATATATATATATATATATATATAATTTTATTCCACGGGGAAGAAATGTATACTCTGGTCAATGGCAACGATTATCACCATGAAGAAGAATTTCATTTTGTGCCCCATTCTGATTTGACAAATCTCGTTTGAACATTGTTTAGCAACTGTCGTAAAACGAATAACAGTCAAAGCAATCATTTCTCTCTCTCTCTCTCTCTCTCTCTCTCTCTATCTCTCTCTCTCTCTCTCTCTCTCTCTCTCTCTCTCTCTCTCATCAATGATTTTTTTCAATGTGTTACTGAATATCTGTCAATTAATTTTGCAATTTCCCCTTATGATGACAGTTTACAAAGATGTTTAATATACAATTTAATCAAAGTCTCAGTGGGAACAATACATTTCCGCTTCATTTAAGCATTGGGCGACTGCATTGAAGTGCGTCAACATTTCTATTTTAATTTGCCTTTATTCGGTAAGCATTCATTCCTAGAACAGCCTTACCACTTATCAGCAGTGAGTGCATATAGAATGGCGATGACAGTTCATGAGGTGTTGAGTTGACACTGAGGCTTGATCATACATTGGTATTATATATTTTCACTGTATACTAAATGCAAAATAATCACTTCTTTCTTCACTTTGAATGTCACTTGCGATGGCTCAGTGAATTAAGGCATTCGCCTCATAGGCAAAAGGTTCCTTTGACAACTGCCCAACATAAGAAGTGAAAGTAACAGGTCTTTCGAATTCGACTAAATGCCCGAGTCCTGTGTACATTTGGTAACCCAGGTTGTAGTTCATAGCAGGTGAACATTTGTGGTGATTGGTGACTTCGTGACACTGATATATAGTGAAAGTACTTCTAAGAATTCAGTTAGGAAAAACAAATAAATACACTGAAGTTGATATATAATTAAGATGCTGAAATTTCTAATAGACAATGTATTTGTAATGTTCGGAGACGTGGTCGTTCAACAAACTGTCGGCATTCCTAAGGGAACCAATTGTGCCCATTTATTTGCTGACCTGTTCAATTATTTATACGAAGCATATTCATTCAGAAACTGCTGAATCAAAAGAAGAAAAAGGTAATTTGACATATAGATATATCGACTACGGTTTGTCAACTAATAAAGACAATTTTCATACATATGTCAATACGATATATACCAGCGAACTAGAAATTAAAGATACAACAGAATTAAGCGCACACACTTCATACTTAGACATTTTACTTACTATAGACATAGATGGGAAATTGGCAACTAAGCTTTACGGCAAACGCGACGATTTCGGCTTTTCCATCGTAAATTTTCCACATTTTTAAAAGTAGTAATATCCCACAGTCACCTGCATATGAAGTTTATATGATCCGATATGCCATGTCGTGTTCAACATATGAACATTTCATATACGGATGTAAACTACTCACTGACAAATTATTGACACAGGAATATCGAAAACCGCGTTTGATGTCAACGTTCCGCAAATTTTACGGTCGGTATATTAATCTTCTAATAACTATGTAATTACTCTGTTTTACTAATTGAAATGTTGAGTTGCATTTTCGTTGGCAATTTTTGAGCCGTATGTTCCAATTGTGACAAGGATTATTTCCTCAAGTATATTATTTGGATTTGACTGTGGACTCAAGGCGGGTGTGACGAGTCTACAGGGAATGCTTACTCCTCTATGGCACCTGATCCCACCTTTTGGTTTCCAGAGATCCGTGTTAGTCCATTTGTACCAGATTTGTATCTATATCCGAGATATCCTAAAGACTTTTTAATTTAGTAACTGAGATGTTTCATATTCTTTGATAACGATAACTTCTATCCTAATTACCTTTCTGTTATATACTCACTACTGATTATTGTTTCACTGCAGGGAACATTTTTTAAATATAGCATTGTGTGGATTTCACTCAAACTGTCGTATTTAATGCATTCTAATTATTTACTGTTCTATATTTGGACCCTCGTGTTTGAAATAGAAATCCCTTGGATTTACAGAATAATTTGTGTAAACATAAAGATTTGTATTTAATTTGAAATTGATTTAGAGAAGCATGAACTCAAAATGTTAATGTTAATGTTAATGTTAATGTTACTAAAAGTACATTTTATAGATGATGATGATGATGATGATGATGATGATGATGATGATGATGATATTTGAGTGTGTATGACTAAAATGAAACGCTGGTGTAATTCAAGTACTGTTAAATGAATAAAACAGGCGAATATGATATGACAACTGACACTGAAATTTCACCAAATTATAAGTTCTAGACATTTTTGGAGAATTTAGGGAAATATTGATTAAAGCCAAAACACCCATAATATGCTCATCTCCGTTTTGTCGGTTTTTAAATACTGTAACTTGGTACATGAATTTAATATATTTATATGTAGTAACATTCTGTGAATGTACATGTAAGTTATAACTCAAATATTGTCGGAGCAGTTACATTAATAAAATAGTTACCCTATGCTGAAAGTAAAATTTTCATAATATGCACCTGTTATACATGTGAAAATTAAGAAATGAATGAAGAAAAATGAGAAAAGTTGTGACTTGGATATTGTAAGAAAAGTTACGCCGTGAAGCCAGATACCCTTAGTTTGTATGGACGAACAGACAGAAGGATCAATCGCGATAGTTAAAACGTTTGCCCTGCTATTCCTGGCTCAGGATTTAATAATTAAATATAAAAAAGTCAGAGAACCCGGTTAAAATGCACCCGGGAAGTGACCACCGGCCTTCCGTAAGTAAACTGCCAAACTTTCTCAAAACAATCAACTTCGGTTCCAGCGTGGTTGGAAACTTCAATAAACAAAGCTGAGAAAGGTATAAAGTGTGATGCTCTAACCACTTGGCCACGGAACACCCCCTCCCCCTCCCCCATTGGCATGCGCAACTTATCAATTGGAAAATGGCCTATGACAAGAATTCAGCATTGCAGATATTTCTTTGCAGAATTAAAAATATATTTTATCTATTATCATCTTAATATTATACTCTATTGATTTATACTTTGGTATCTGAGATTTTTTTTATATCATGGATCCTGCTATTTACAATTAGGAAAGTTGCTTTTTAAGAAATGATTTAAATGACATGACACAAATTTAATACGATTGTACTAATATAGCCTTTCGGTTTCTTTGACTCTGGATAATGAGTATTGAAGACATCACCTTTATCGAAATGCCATTTACCACATTACGCCTTAAAGTGAAACATTCTATTTCCTTATACTATTTCCTAAAGATTTATTACTCCAATATTCATAAAATCTTACAAAAAACTAATTGCATTCTATTCTAAATGGTTTGATAATGTTTTTAAATGACACTTAAGTACTAAAAAAGATAACTTCTTTATGGTGACAAATTGTTTATTGTATCAATAAATAATGACCTGATATGGAAAATTACATGATGTAAAAAGAAATGCCATATATTCCGAGGCATAGCCAAATCCATTTTTTGTACTCCATGAAGTTTTCAATATCCGGTTATTTACTACGTTACAGTTATATTAATAATTAGTTAAGTAAAAAAATTTTGAATCTTGGAAATATTGGACAATCACGGACCTTTGGAAATCCAGAGTCGAGACAAGGTATCATGGATGAGTAAGCATCCCCTGTTACCGATCATACAGGCCGCGAGTCCACGGTCAAATTTAAATTTAATATATGGGGAATAAATCCTCGTCATAAGCGGCAGTATCTAACAAGTTATCTAACATTTCATTTAGTAAAAATTGTAATTACTCACAAAGTCATTATACCGACCGTAAAATTTGCGAAATGTCGACATTAAACGCGATTCCTGATACAATACTTATCAGTAGAGTTCGTTTAAATGTTCAAATTTGGAAAACACTCTGGAAACGTTTGAATCATCACGTTTGTCTTATTGCTAATTTCCCGCCTCATGTCTGTTGGACGTACAATGTCCAATTACAAGGCATATATGCTAGATTCTGTGGCGTCTTCAAAGTGTAATTCCTTGGGTTTATATCAATTTCAGAAACTTATGAAATTGTCGTTATTGATTGATAAAAACGTCGCCGATATATATCTAAATGCAAAATTAAAGGATACAGCTATATATATTGTTATTTTTAATGCAGTCTGCTTCATATAAATAAAGAATTATGTCGACCAATGTTGGGACATAATATGTCCCCATGGGTATGCATGATGAAAACCCTGTTCACCAAACAGCAACAACAACAACACACACACATACAATACCAAAATATAAAATAAAATGAATAGGAAGTCGTAAGAATTTGAGAAAAATAGTGTGTCTTTAAATTTCTTAAAAGCTATTTGGAATATTTAAGTATCTGATTCATTTGATTCACGCTGTTTATTTTTTGGGTTTTTTTTTTGGGAATAAGTACTAGTAATTGTGCAGTATTACTGACGTATCTCCTCTCACGCTATCAGTATTTTGGTAGGGAGTATAGATAAAGATACAACAATTGTTGGATTCTGCTATATACTTATGTTTGTTTGGTATTTTTTGGAAGTTTAGGACTTCAGTATAAATATTGGCGCAACAATTGCTGGATCCTGCTATATACATATGTTTTATATGGTTTTGGGAAGTTTTGGATTTCAGTATAAATATTGTAGCTTAATATCAATATCGTTTGTACATACGTCAAAAGTACGTAGTACTAACACATTGTTCTTAAGGAGTTTCTCTTTTGAAATGGGCTACAAATGTTTGTAGGATTACCAGATTTAGTACTAAACCCTTGTTCTTCTAATTAAGGATTGTTTTTCATTTTTTGGAATGCATCGAGTATAAATGCAATGGATTATGGAAAAACAATTCTGTGCAGCACTTCGTGTATGTGGTGTTTATCTCACAATGTCAGGGCGTGTACAAGATATGAACATTTCATATATAGGTAAACTACTTAATGGTAAGTTGTTGTCAAAGGTATATCGATAGTCGCGACCGACGTCAACGTTCCACAACTTAACAGTCGTTATAATAATCTTTTTGCAATTACTCTTTCACCAAATGAAATGTTAAGTTACAGGTCTATCAAGGTAAAGTAGCACATCCGGGTTCATTGAAAAATCGAAACGATACGGCCAAAAATTTTCCAAAAATAGGTTTTGCAGATAAAACTTATTGCCATGCACGGATTGCATGCATTACTGATTCTCTGATACTGTAATGTTGACAAGCAGCCTGTTATCCCTGTTATGGTTAGATTTAAACTTGTTGTGTTAGTAAATATGTGCCACTTCACCTTGGTATTGACCGATTCGTTTGAGATGGCGGGGCGGAGTAACCTTTTGATTATCATACGGATGATTCCACTTACTTTTCGGTTATGACAAACTGCATGGGAAACAGTTTTATTCCTCATTGGATATTTTCTTATGTATGTTGACAAGTAGGCACGATTACTCTAGTCATTGTAATTTTAATGTTATGCTATTTTACCTAAATTTAAACTCGTCCAGGTCAAGAAAGGGTTCACAAGACAAAAAATAATGACCTGATATGGAAAATTACATGATGTAAAAAGAAATGCCATATATTCCGAGGCATAGCCAAATCCATTTTTGTACTCCATGAAGTTTTCAGTATCCGGTTATTTACTACGTTACAGTTATATTAATAATTAGTTAAGTAAAAAAATTTTGAATCTTGGAAATATTGGACAATCACGGACCTTTGGAAATCCAGAGTCGAGACAAGGTATCATGGATGAGTAAGCATCCCCTGTTACCGATCATACAGGCCGCGAGTCCACGGTCAAATTTAAATTTAATATATGGGGAATAAATCCTCGTCATAAGCGGCAGTATCTAACAAGTTACCTAACATTTCATTTAGTAAAAATTGTAATTACCCACAAAGTCATTATACCGACCGTAAAATTTGCGAAATGTCGACATTAAACGCGATTCCTGATACAATACTTATCAGTAGAGTTCGTTTAAATGTTCAAATTTGGAAAACACTCTGGAAATGTTTGAATCATCACGTTTGTCTTATTGTTAATTTCCCGCCTCATGTCTGTTGGACGTATAATGTCCAATTACAAGGCATATATGCTAGATTCTGTGGCGTCTTCAAAGTGTAATTCCTTGGGTTTATATCAATTTCAGAAACTTATGAAATTGTCGTTATTGATTGATAAAAACGTCGCCGATATATATCTAAATGCAAAGTTAAAGGATACAGCTATATATATTGTTATTTTGAATGCAGTCTGCTTCATATAAATAAAGAATTATGTCGACCAATGTTGGGACATAATATGTTCCCATGGGTATGCATGATGAAAACCCTGTTCACCAAACAACAACAACAACAACACACACACACATCACCAAAATATAAAATAAAATGAATAGGAGGTCGTAAGAATTTGATAAAAATAGTGTCTTTAAATTTCTTAAAAGCTATTTGGAATATTTAAGTATCTGATTCATTTGATTCACGCTGGGTTTTTTTTTGGAATAAGTACGAGTAATTGTACAGTATTACTGACGTATCTCCTCTCACGCTATCAGTATTTTGGTAGGGAGTATAGATAAAGATTTGGTACAACAATTGGTGGATTCTGCTATATACATATGTTTGTTTGGGATTTTTTGGAAGTTTAGGACTTCAGTATAAATATTGGCGCAACAATTGCTGGATCCTGCTATATACATATGTTTTATATGGTATTGGGAAGTTTTGGATTTCAGTATAAATATTGTAGCTTAATATCAATATCGTTTGTACATACGTCAAAAGTACGTAGTACTAACACATTGTTCTTAAGGAGTTTCTCTTTTGAAATGGGCTACATATGTTTGTAGGATTACCAGATTTAGTACTAAACCCTTGTTCTCCTAATTAAGGATTGTTTTTCATTTTTTGGAATGCATCGAGTATAAATGCAATGGATTATGGAAAAACAATTCTGTGCAGCACTTCGTGTATGTGGTGTTTATCTCACAATGTCAGTGCGTGTACAACATATGAACATTTCATATATAGGTAAACTACTTAATGGTAAGTTGTTGTCAAAGGTATATCGATAATCGCGACCGACGTCAACGTTCCACAACTTTAACAGTCGTTATAATCATCTTTTTGCAATTACTCTTTCACCAAAAGAAATGTTAAGTTACAGGTCTATCAAGGTAAAGTAGCACATCCGGGTTCATGGAAAAATCGAAACGATACGGCCAAAGATTTTCCAAAAATAGGTTTTGCAGATAAAACTTATTGCCATGCACGGATTGCATGCATTACTGATTCTCTGATACTGTAATGTTGACAAGCAGCCTGTTATCCCTGTTATGGTTAGATTTAAACTTTCATACGGATGATTCTACTCACTTTTCGGTTATGACAAACTGCACGGGAAAACAGTTTTATTCCTCATTGGATATTTTCTTATGTATGGTGACAAGTTGGGACGATTACTCTAGTCATTGTAATTTTAATGTTATGCTATATTACCTAAATTTAAACTCGTCCAGGTCAAGAAAGGGTTCACAAGACTCCGCCCCGCAAGGTTATTTAGATTTTACTATAGACCTATATTTGTTCAATTGAGTTGTTGAGTCGTCTGTACCAGTTGTAACGAGGATTTACATCTCACTTATTTATATTTAATTTGACTGTAGACTCGCGACGATTTGACCGGTGAACAGGGGATGCTTACTTCTCCATGGCTCCTGATTTCTATATAGTGTAATGGACATCTGGAATATTTATACTTTGGTTTCTGTGGTTTTTATATTTTAATGTGCTGATGGTATCACACATGTAAAAACACATCTAATAGGCAATATATGATAATGTAAACTATACAATGCTAAATACGTCCCTATGAACTGTTTACTAGTTGCAGTTAAATATTGTATGTGCAATTTAGTAGTTCTGAGAGAAACAAATCTGATTTAAATGTTTATCATAGCAAATATTATTTACCAGAGGTTTTACCAAAAAGTGGGAACATGATAATTTTATAACACGTTTTGGTAAAACCCCCAATGAATAAAAAAGTGGGAAATATATCAATCTTTTGAAAAGAAATTATTTTAAAATACTGTTGCTTTTTCTCAGTTTATTTTAACAATTCATTTTACTGGTGCATATCATAATACTAAGACATTTGTTATTACTATTTTTAGACTTGCCACAAGCCATACAAAATATCTTATCATTGTTAGCACAACTGTGTGGGCGTATTTCATAACAAAGTGTATGAGGATATAATTGAAAATGAAAGTAGAGTCATGCGCGACAACTCGTTATTTGATAACCTGGCAATTTTATTTATTGTCACTTTCTCTTTGATTACATTATTATACAGACAGGTGGGTGAATTCAAAACAATCTTACACACACACACACACACACCTATATATATATATATATATATATATATATATATATATATATATATATATATATATATATATATATATATATATATATATTATATTTCCAATATCTGTGCTGACATTCTCAATAACACCAAATGAAAAAGTGAAATACTAACTAGAAATTTAAAAAAAAATGCGAACGCTTTAAGATTTTGTAAAGACATTGATACTTCCGTGATTTTACTGGTATTACATAGGGAAGATAAGATTTAGATACTGTATACGCACACATAAGTATCATCCAGAACTGCGTTTACGCATTTAACTATGTCGATGGTATATATGCCCTAAGTAAGGGAGAAAATTCGCATTTATGTCCGAGGAATGAATAATTGAGCTGTCTTTGAACATGCAATACCTAAATCACATAATGAGTTAAACTTAGTTTTTCCCCAGTTAAAGCCAAATTTACATACTTGTATTATCGCAAACAAAGTCACTAACAATTTATTTCATATACGCATGGCGTATACTCCATTTTCCGTTATCTACATCTTTACTGAGCATAAATGGGCGGTCATGATGCGTTATCATTGTTTTTGTGTGATGATATTACACATACCTAAACATTTCAACAAATGCAAATAAAGTGAGATCATTTTTGTTTATCTGATCTCATACTATAAGTCGTGGTCACACACACACACAGACACACACACACACACACACACACACACACACACACACACACACACACACACACACACACACACTGTATTGTGATAAAATGAACTCTTCTCTGATCATATATCATGGCACCTGATCCACCTTCTGGCTTTTCAGAGATCGGTGTTTGTCCAATGTTCACCGGATTTGGATATCCTGAACATTAATTTATTGGTATTTATGATTTTTTGTTGATAGATTGTCTGACTGAACTTTTAAAGTGAAGTAGTATATCAATTTATTTCACTTCATTTCTACAGAAAATTTGACATAAAACCGTGATATGTTGCTATGTTTTCCTATAATTGATTAAGACAACAATTTTCTTACTGTCTGTGGTAAGTACAATCAATAGGTCTTTTATGTCGCTTTTCTTAGGAATACGTTCCTAAAAAGTGATAAATAAAATTGCACATTCAAGCATTTTGAAACTCCAAATAACTGTAATTTATGTCTTCGTTCCTTACATGGCACATTTTATCTCACTCCATACATCCGAAATCTATTGGAAGACATTAAATCACGTTGCAATAACTGAAGACTGACTCAGTTTTAAATCTGAAAGCCATGAATTTTGAGGATACTGATGATATTTCACACGGATTTAAGACAGTGTATACTTATCTGGTATCTGAAACGACTTGATTACTCGCAATAAATGTGTAGGGAAAACTCCAGGTACTTCGTAATGAGCAGAATGTACGAGAAATACAGAAATTTTAACTTTGAGAATTTGATAAAATGCGAACGATTTCTGTAAATGCATTTATAATTCAATTATTTTAAACCTATGATATTAATTATTCCTTAAGGATTTTCAAACCGTCATGAAAACCCGCTCATTCCATTATCTGCACTTGTAAATGTTACATGATTTCATTTTTGTCGATGAACATACTTTTACATAAATCGACAATTCGTATCTATTGTGTAACCTTTATAATATGTTTTTATTTTAACTGTTAATAAAAAAAAAAAGAGAGAGAGAGAGAGAGAGAGAGAGAGAGAGAGAGAGAGAGAGAGAGAGATTTAAGATTTTCAGTTAGAAGAGGAAAGGATGATTACATACTTGGTTTATGATTTATTCTCCGACTTTAAGGGACTTTACTTTTATATATACAAGATGTATGGTTGAGTTATGAAAAAGTGACAAACTTGGGTTTCTCAAGCATTTTTCACAAAATATATTGAAATTTCAGAATTTTTATACCTGTGTATAAACCTATGCTTTTTTGTTTTTTTATCAATCTAAGTAGTAAAAGGGGGGGGGGGGGACAGCTTTAAAACAATATGTATAACTGAAAACTTAGAAAAAAAATTTATCAAATACTTCGTCATTTGTCTTTTTGTGTTTTATATAAAAACAAAATAGGAATTGCTATAGACGTTATTTTTCTTTTTCACCCACGTATGTTTTGGGTGTAAACAGTGATTTAAAAGTTTGTCTTCCTTGATAATCTAGTTCAATTTGAAGCCGTGTTTTTTGGGGGTGGTGGTTTGTTTTTGGTTTTTCTTGGAGTGCTTTTTGTAGATTATATACACACATGAAGGAAAAAGGAGGAAAAGGAGGAATTTTGTCAAAAGGCGTTAGTAAAGTGGAAAGCTGAATAACTGTTTACTGCTATAAACTCAATTCAATATTCTAGATTACAATCTTTGCGTTTTCAGTACTTTCAGTACTTCAGTTTCGGTTATATGATGACGGCAAGTTTTTAATGGTTGACGAGAGAACCCGGTTACAATTTTTACCCAGGAAGGCCAAGTTGATGAAGTACTTATAAATGTATGTAAAACGAATAAAAATAAAGAGTGTGATAAAGATAATTGTCTGCATGAGGTCAATGGCCTCGAATTAATCTTCTTGTTTTCAAGATCATTTAATTACACATTATCATATGTAACGATTTGTACGTGTTTCCTGTGAGTGGTTAATAATTAATAATTTAAGTAATTGTCCATAGTTAATTTAATCACGATAAGTCACGCCGTTCGGATGACTTACGTGTTAATATGATTTTGAGTAATGTTTGACGCAGAAAGGTGTTGTAAATTTATTCAGATCTGTTTTACGTATGAAACGGAGCCGGTCTAGCTCCGTCGGTAGCGCGCACGACTCTTAATCGTGAGGTCGTGAGTTCAAGTCCAACCGGCGGCAGGTAGGTTTCCTGTCCTTCGGATCAGACAGTAAAAACCGAGGTCCCGTGTCACAGTAGGTGTCGGTACGTTTAAGAACCCTCACTGCTCAATGGCCGTAAGTGCCGTACAAAGGCCAAAATTTGAAGCGGTGAACCGGCATTACGTGACTTCTCCATATGAGTGTAAGGTTCTTGAGTGGAACGTTAAACGACAATAAACAAACAAAAACAAACGTATGTAATGAATCATGTCGGAACGGCCAAGTAAATAGAGGCATATCCAGTTATATCGTTCAGCTTATCAATAGTTGTTGTTGTTGTTGTTTTTGTTGTTCAGCATATTGATAGTTGTTGTATTGTTGTTTAACGTCCCACTCATGAATCTTTCACTCATATGGAGATGTCACCAAATGCGAGTGAACCGCTTCAAATTTTGGCCTATGTTCGGCACTTATGGCCATTGAGCATTGAGTTCTTTAACGTGCAGACACCTACTGTGACACGGGACTTCGGTTTTTACCGTCTCATCCGAAGACTTAATATTAATAGAAAATGAATCATTGTGCTCTGGTGATTTATATAATCAAGCCTTAACCGTACTTTGTTGATTTTTAAAGAATATATAAACAAATTATTGCAACAATGGAATAATTTATCGAAATAATAATAATAATAATATTTTTTATAGTCATTTTATAAATGCAAACGGGATTGGGGTTTAATATTTAATAGGGTTTAACGACAATGAGATTAATGTAATGTATTATTGGCACCAAACCTCAGGATTGATATAACAGCATATTTGATATAACGGCAATTACATTTGATCCCATACTGGCGATTATAACAAGAGCTGACCGTAATTACAATATACCGGAATATCGTAGTTACAACTTAAAAGTGATACACTGTGATTTCAAATAAAATCATCTTTATAACTTTGGTATTGTGCTTAAAATTTGTATGGAACAAAACTTCAAAATAGCATTGTTGTTCAAAAATATTCTCAGGAATAAACATTCTTTGATTTTGACTTCCTTTCATGGCATGCAATAAAGAGTTTTCATTCAATGTTACAAGTTCAAAATATTTGTGACCAGTGGTTAAACCATGACGTCTCTCACATCTGGTCTGCGCAGGTTCGACTCCCATGGAACCTATTTTTTGTGAGAAAGTTTGCCAGTTACTTGCGGAAGGCCGATGACCTCTTTCCGGGTACATTGTAACCGGGTTGTCTCCTCTACCATAAAAAACTTGTCGCCACCATAAAACTGAAAACAAATTGTTGAGTAAGGCGTAAAACACTATTGAAAAATATTTGTGACCTACATTAGCGTTTATTATGTGACTCGTGGCAGCAAATATCACATTTGTGTTTTAATGATACTTTTATCGATAGATAAACTCCAAAATCTATGTGTAACATTCATATTCTACCTATCCTCAATAGACTCAATTATATATTCTCTGGTGAATTTTAACAGAAACAAATACGGACTAATCAAGCTAATTGATTATTTATTTTGTTCATTGATTTTTCGTTAGATAAATGACATTTTATGTTATACGCTTTGTATTCTACTTATTATGAGGCGGAAGCCAGATATTAAAGAAGGAGGCGAAAACTCTGCAATAAACTATGAAAAAACAGACGCAGTTTGTCGTGTAAGCATAGAAACTTTTTCAACTGATTAACTTCCAACGTAACTGAAACCCCACAATCATTATTGGGACAGACATATAGGTGTTAACTGTGACGATTTACAACTCGGGCATGGAGTTCTCTTTCATCTTCAGTTAGAAATGGACTTGTTTAAGTTAATTGAGTTTGTTTCTTTCTTTTCATATCACACAAATATAGAATGCAATATATTTGGTTTGATTTTTGCTTGTTTTAAAGGTAAAAATGTATGCCACATTCAAAAAGTGTTCAGTTTCATAGTGGCAGCCAGATTTTAATGCTGGAGAGAAACCTTGATTTTAATGTCGCTCTCAGTCTTCTGGAAGTTAATCGGAAAACTCTCTCATAAAATCAGCTTACGTTTTGGAGGGAATAGAACCCGTGATGGCTTAAACCGCGATTTTCCTGATAGATAAAGAATAAGATAAGATATAATATTAATATATATAAAGCACTAAAATGACTAACGACACGGACAAAATGAAAGTCAAATTTTCGGGACGACCTGTCCCTTCATCAGGACAAAACAATTAAAATTACATGAAAAACCTACACGTATACACTCTTACGCAAACACACACACACACACACACACACACACACACACACACACACACACACACACACACACACACACAACCGGAGAGTGAAAGAAATGCTACATATTACAAGTATAGTGTGATAAAGTAATAAATTAATGAAAATTGAAATCAAACAAAAGGATAACTAAAACACGAAACTCAAACTACCAACGAAATGTGAATCGAACTAAATCTAAGTCTGGAATTTGTATACTGCTTGGGAAGGATTGATAAACCCCCACCCCAATGCATCGAATCCGCCCAACTTAGTGCAGTTTGTCAGATTGACCTTCGCCCCCCCACCCCATTTTCAGATCAAATTCATTCAGCAACTCTTCAGTCTCTTGCCACTTTCACCCAGATCCAGCTCGATTAAAAAAGTGGTACCATACAAGGCCAAAAAAATAACCTAAATGTATTCCTAAATTTGTCTAAGAGTAACCACTGTAAAATTATCTCTTTCTTAGCTTTTGATGAGTTTAGATTATAAAATTAAAGAAAGAACCAATATGTTATGAATAAGTTTGTATTGAAGACCGAGTTTCTGAAAAGCGTCAATCCAAAGCGTTTATCCGATAAAAATCCTTTTGGTCTGGCAGAAGATAGCGGTTCATTCCACTGATTGGTCTGACGGGATTCCTAAAATGTCTGATATTTGAAAATAAAATTAGAAGAATTCCATAAGACAATAAAACTATGCGTGTTTAGAATATAACCGAGTTTTAAAATTCCAGATTTAAATAGTATCTAAAAATATAAGATGGAATAATGACACTTGATCTTTCATAAGGTTGATGAATATTTCTTATCAAATTAGTTACATTATTCTTAATTACTTTGGTCAAGTTGAAACGTCATCAGTTTTACTGAAAATCTTTTGATTATAATTGCTCCATTTTTCTAAATTTAGAATGCATCTGTCACTCACTAATTTCACGAACTATCTGAAAACGTGATATGTTCCTCGTATGTAGAAATCATTTCACCACAGTCGATAAACACAACAATTTCTCATTCAAAGACAGGAAATATTTGTATTGGCAGATGTCATTTTACAGAGAAAGAAAATGAATGATGTTGTTATTTTCTTTAACTAAAACTACATGGATCGCTTAGCTCTCCAGTGAATACAATAGATCAATCACATCTACGAATCTGTCTCGCTAATGATTTCAACAACACACGACCAGCCATCTTACAGACATTTTAAAACGGACAAGAATTGCCACAATGATAGGCATAATTGAATTCGATCGTTACGGAAAGTAAAAATGAAAAAATAATAATGGATATTCTTAACCCCAAGTCCATTAGAATACGATAAATTGGATAATCTGTAGAATCACAATTTTTCATTGTGGTTTTCATATATCGACGAAATTAAAACCATGACGAGAATTAACCAAATTACACTTAGTAATATAAATAGGTTCCTTTACAAACTTTTTTCGATTTCAATTTCACGTCAACGAATTTGTTTATTTTTAAAACAACAAAATTTTATCCCCACGGAATTTTCTACAATAATAACGATCTCTACATGTAGAACATTGGGAAACCTAACGGAATGGGACCAGAAAGGGTCAGCTGTTTCGTTCGTTGCAAATGTCCCATGGGATTCACCTATTTCGGCGAATAGGTAAAGCTCGGTGAAAAGGTAATCAAATAATTTTAGCATTAATAAAGATAAAAATGAAAAATGAAAATGATATCGGAGAAGAAAATAATGAAAATAATGGAGAAGATTGTGGATATCAAATACAAAACCTTACAAACTAGAATTAGGGTCTCCGTTGCCTGGTGGTTAGAACATTTTAACTCATAAAGTTTCTCATCTCTTGAAGCTCCATCAGAACTTTTGTTTATTTAGCAGGAATGGAATCAGTAGTTTTCCAACACTTTCATACTGTCCCCACCACGTTAAAAACTACAAAGCGTAATAAGTTCAGTTTTAATATTTTTCACTGATCAAATGTATAATGAATTGTTAAGTAGTGATAGCAATTGTCTGCTAATTGTTAGTAATTTTTGTAGTACGTTTCATATGCCAAAGGAAAATCATGATACTCATTGACCAAAATGATTGTATTGTTGGTATCGTTGCACAAAGTTTGTTCGTATATCTTTCGCAGTTGTAGATTTCTCCACATTGTCGGATGTGTATATTGTATAAACAAGAACCTCAGGATATGATTATGCAACTGAACATAACACAAATAGATATGCTACGATAGACAAGTCAAGGATAGTAAGTAGAGTGATCTCGAAGAATAAATATTCATGATCTTCGACAAGGGAGATCCTGAGCACATGTAAATAAAGATCAAACATGACATATTCCATCCCTTTTTATCGAGCGATCGGTCTTCTTCGCAACAGAGATGATAATCGTTTGACCGAGTACTATAAAATGAATTATTTCTGTAGAAAATGGATCTCACATTTGAGAATAGACTTGCACGTAAAAAGATGATAAAAAATAGAAACTTTGATGGTCGATGGAAATCTTCGAAACTGCAGCAGTGATATCCCCGAGAGATTACGTAATTGTTGAAATCTAAAATTAGACACATGATTAGCATGATCTCTTCCCATTTATTTAATGTGTAACGATAAAGAAAGTGATTTTTTTGTTCAACGAAGATAAGATATAATATCAAGTTTCCTAAAATTAAAGGAAAATTATCAACTAAGTCCACAAATAATAATAGTGTTTATGCAAATTTCGTGTTACGACAAAATTGTCCAATACAGCGTGACTACTTTAGTATAAAATGTCTAAATAATTGAAGGGGTTTTTGTCGAGTAAAAGGAGAAAAAGAAATATATGTTGCAACAAAACCTATTTGTTTGCGTTCTTTAACTAATTTAGTATAAAAGCCGCCTTGTTAGAATCTGAGTATCTTAATTTAGCTTATTTGTTCGAATTTTGGATTCCAAATTAATTTTTTCGTCATCTTTCATATATCTGACAAAATGTTGTGACCCCCAGTTAGAACTAATCCTGATTCCTCCCATGTTACAACGGTTTTTAAGTACGTACACAATATTTTTATTAATTGGGAATAGATTGAACTAATGAAAAACAATGTCAGTGTAATTTACTGGCGATTAAAATTATTGTCGAGTATTCCGTCTTTTTAATGGCTATTTTGAACGCAGAAACTAATAAAGGCTTTGTACATATGATTAGTATAAGTTCGATAATGTTTAATACATACATAAAGAGTACAATCTTTTTCTTCAATCTCTGATCTGCTAATTGGTATCAACATATAATTTGTTCTTTTTAAATCATTTTGCAATAAACAACATATTACAGTTATTATTCATAATCTACATCTTTGTACCAAAAGTAAATGTGCGCTCTGAAAAAGTCATTTACGAGATTAACGCACCGTAAACTCGCATTTTATGAGACAAGAAAGGTGTACAGAACGACAGGCTACCGATTACTTACAGAGTAGAGGAATATACGGTTCTCATTTAGAGCCCAATATACCTGCATTATCTCTTATCAAAAGCTAGAAATATCATCTCATCGGACAAAACCTATCGTGTAGGAGGGAGTTGTCAGATGAAGGTACAAGAAATGAGTGGCTGACCTTTATAGACTTGGGTACGGTCAACAATGCTATCATTATTACAATCCACAATGCATGTCCAACTTCGTTTGTAGATTGAGTGTGTGATTTGACAACCTCCTAAATTGAAAATACGTAATATTGGTGTGGAAGAACGCGGATTGTTTAGTTTGATTTTATTGAATCAGTAACGGATGAATTCTACAAGTAAATATATATTTTCTGAATCATTGACGGATGAGATTAAAAGCGACTAAGGATTTTTTTCGGCACTGCAATGAGTTATGTGCAGATGATCTCGACCTACATCCTGTCAGTGTCGTTCTGTGTGACTTTGTTAGATGTATCGACCATGTATATTAGAAATTACTAACTTTTTATGAAAAAAAATACGGGAGATGTGACAAATGAAATATATATTTGAATAATTTGTATACAGAAAGTAATTCTAAGTGAACTGCTGAATCATCAGAATTTGTGCTTACTTTACATCCGAAATAGTTTGCTGATGTTATTATATTATTAAGAATTTTCTATGGATTACAAAAGTAAGGTAAGCAATTAAGACTGGATAAGTGTAACTATAATATTTTTAAATTGAATATCCGCAAATACTATGACAGTGTGTGCGTGTGTGTGTGTGCGTGCGTGTGTGTGTGTGTGTGTGTGTGTGTGTGTGTGTGTGGATGTAATTAAACGAAAATGACTAGCTGTAATTAAACGAAAATGACTAGCTGTAATTAAAGAAAAATGACTTGATGTAATTAAAGGAAAATGACTAGATGTATTTAAAGGAAAATGACTAGCTGTAATTAAAGGAAAATTACTAACTGCAATTCAAGGAAAATTACGAGCTGCAATTCAAGGAAAATGACTAGATGTAATTCAAGGAAAATGATTAGCTGCAATTCAAGGAAAATGACTAGCTGTAATTTAAGGAAAATGACTTGATGTAATTAAAAGAAAATGACTAGCTGTAATTAAAGGGAAATGACTAGCTGTAATTCAAGGAAAATGACTAGATGTAATTAAATGAAATTGACTGGATGTAATTAAACGAAATTGACTAGATGTAATTAAAGGAAAATGACTAGATGTAATTAAACGAAAATGACTAAATGTAATTAAAGGAAAATGATGTAATTAAACGAAAATGACTAGATGTAATTAAACGGCAATGACATGAATATAAATAATTCAGAAATACCAACGATATGGTAGGTAAATATATAGATCAAACCACTACTAAGGAATAAAAATCATTAGTAAGCAAATAAAGTGAAAATGGAACTTTTTGAACACATTGGCAAATACAGAGAATTTTTCATTTGGTAAAAATCATCTCACGGTATTGTAACGATATAACTGATATGAATGATGTACAAATAAGTACAGTGGTATCGCGTGCGAAAATTTCGATCAAAAAATATATGAACAGTTAATCAATGATTTAACATAATTCCGATTATCGCGTATACAGCCATACAAATACATGTCACATAATTCCTATGTGTTTGACAATGTTTGTTTCACTGTTATTTTATGCCACATGCAACAAAGTTTCAGTTATATGGTGGAGTCCAGTTTTTAATGATGAATCAGAAAGTCTGGATACAGTTTATCCGAGATGAGACCACCGGACCTCCGCAAGTAATTTGGCAAACTTTCTCACAAAATCAGCTTAGCTTCCAGCGGGGCTCGAACCTTCGCTGACAAGAGGTGTGTGACTTCATTATTTAAAACTCTATCTTCTAACCACTTGTCCACGGAGGTCTAATGATATTTGTATATAAAGCATCATAAATCAGGTACAGATATTATATCTTATATATTTCGGTGTTTACATGTGTCAATTTTTGCTGGTTTGCCTTTATTTTGGTGAGGTTCCTTTACTTTGGACCTATGCTAGGGCCGTTTGCCATTTCAGTTACTGTTCCCGGAGATGCTATCGTTAGGAGTATAGCGATAACATATTACTTTGATCCATCACTTCTTGTGACTTGGAAAAGTAAAGAATAACTTTTTAAAATATATAAAATTCTACCACTGTGTTTCTGAGCGCGCCTAAAAAATTGTTTGTTCATTTAAAACATTTACATTTTCGGTAGCTCTCTCCCATTAACTCATCGATAATCACACAATGATGTATCCTCATTCACAATATGACGTCACATCAAGATGTATCAATAAGATATAACCTATATATACTGTAATCTTTTACATTGAAACTCGCTGTTCCATCAAGATGAGACAAATCAAGTTTACGACGGAATATTCGATACTCATTATCTATGTTTTTCAATATTAAAACTATGATATGATCTGTTTATATATCGCCCAAACGGCATTCATATTGACTATAAATGCATTCTGACAAGTGTTCGGTATTCTACACATATAAAGCCATGGTGTAGACACCAAAGTCCAAAAATGTAATATTTGCCGAGATATGTGATATAGATCGAATTAATGATAAAAACAAACTCTTTATTGAAATAATAAAAATACATATTTTGCCACATGCAATGCAAAACCGATATTTCCTACTTCATATACCTTACGCCATAAAATGATTAATATTTCCAAACTGTTAAAAGCACATACAATGATAAGATTAAACACGTGTTTACACTAATGTTGGAGTACCGCACGTGGCGTTCACATGCTGACCATATTAACTTGTACTAAAAATGTATTGGCAATCAGGAAAATATATCACTAACGTTATCATGTCTATGTAATTATTTCAGCAAATTCCATGACTGCAAATTAAATAAGTGCTATGCCTTGTTTAATGTATTTTTCTACATATAAACCTAACAGTGTTTTATATACATGTCTGCTTGAAAATATGAAATAGGTGTCAAAATCCAGAAAAATGGGCAATCTACAGAACAATAACCATTATACACTTTTAAATAATTTGAAAACTATTATATTGCAAATTCACGAAAATTCCGTAATATGAACCATTAGCGAAGCTGCCTTACCATTGTATTATCTATCGAATCGACAATTCTGGCACTTAATTAGGTACTTTATACTTTAGGCATAATTATGGCATGGTTTTCTATATTACCGGCGATCAACAATATCATTGAGTCACATAATTTCTAAATATGTTTGTCTTTCTAGGACGGTGTTTACAAATATATATGAACAGCCTTTCCCTGACCCCGTTACTTGTTGATAGTAGTTATTCAGAAGTATATTTCTTTGGGAAAAAAACTTGCTTAAGCGATGACAGAGAGTATATGATGTATGTGAAGATCGTGTTTGTGTTGAAAGACTTACATAAACAATAGAACCACTGATAACGTCGATCCTCAAGGACAAGGACAGTTCAACACTCTAACGAAATTGTAAAGTGACAATATAGTTACCGTGCCGTCTTTGATTGGTGTTGTTGAGATTTTGTTGTACACATCATCTGCATGCCTTAAGGATATGTATGTTAAAAACCCTGATAGTCTCCGTTTTGCAGTAGTACTCTTGACGGGTTTGGAAATACGTTTAGACTTGGCCTTGTATGATATCTCTTTCTGTTTCGGTATTCTACATCTTTTATAAATTCAAGCTCAACTGATGAATTCTTATTAACCTTTTCAACACTACAGACCACAATAGACTGGTATTAAACAATAAAAATATCATGCCACTCAGATATTCAGGGGTGAAAGGGTTAACAGAAACGATCGTCAAGAGAATTTGTTTTTTGTCCCTTATTTTGACAAAACGTTACCTGGAGTAATATGTTTATAATATTTATAATTGTATCAATCATTTCCTCTTTTATTTTTTTTAATTCATTTTAATTCATTTAAAGCACAAAACAAAAAGTTGAGGAAATAAAGGCCCAAAGCGTTGTGAAAAATATCTAATTTTATACGATTGTTTTTCTATTTGCGTTTCACAGGTCTATTCTAACGCATATCAATAAGATATGAAAGTTATTTAAAGTCAATAAAGTACTGAAATGATATGGAGATAGCTCCAATCCTACACTGAACCTATATTTTTTCATTAATACATCAGTTTATACTGAACCTTCGGTACATCTCTTGACATATACTAAAACCATTAAATTAGGTTCTAGCAGAGTTTATGGCGACAAGGTATTAACGATTTATCCCTTTTGACCAACAGTCTATCTGTTTGCTTTGCAATGGAATTCTTAGTATTGGCGCCTACTTAAAAAGTGCAAGCTGACTCGGATTCTTGCATTTTTCATTTTCTGTATAAGAATTTTTACTTTGCATCGGAGAAGGGCGCCTGCACGACAACCGTCAGACATTGAGAGTATGATTAATTCAAATGGCTTTGTTATATGATTGGATAGGCGATAAACAACAATTGCATTCGAACATGGACATATTGAGCCAGAAATGGGGAAGGGGTCGGACTCACTTTGGTAACTTTTAACACTGGAAAATAGGTTCCGGATCAAAACTTGCACAAAATTAATCTTATTGGTAAATATTCCCTAGTTCAACTGCATCCCCCACCCTCTGGATCAAAGTCTTCAGTTCAGATGAGCTTAAAAGTTAAAAGTTCGTTCGTCCTTCGGTTTAAGTAAGCTAAAACGCAGCACCAATTACCTGGTCAACAAACCAACTCATGAAGCAATTTCAAAATATTACCCCTGTCATGGTGCATTATATCGCAAAATGAAAAAGAAATTGAATGTGCTCCATTAAAACACTGTTAAACGTGTTGTTGAACGTGTTAGATATGAGTTGAGCCTGTTCTGTATTCTATGTAATTTAAATTGTTTTTCGAAATGCGCATTTTCAGATGGGTTGTTTCATGTCTTCTTATATCACCAAGCTAATCTTCCATGTCAAACGTTTAAATGTCTAATCAAAGTACACTCCTAGTAATTATGACTAAATAACAAAAGTGTCAGTTGTGATTTTATTTGCTTTTTCGCTTTGTATCCAATATTTTACCATATTTTACGTAACAAAATGAAGATGACGATAATATTCCATTAGTGGATTTGAAATGCAATTGGCTAAAGGATAAACAAGTTATGTATAGTACTTGTTTACTTTATTTACTTCTATTATCGCCATGTACAAAATGATATAAGTGTTTAGATTATAACGCCACCTCTCTCATTTCAAATTTCAGTGAAATTAAGCAGTGGTATTATGCTGGTCAAACTGATATAGATATATACCGTAAACTCTGCGATAGAGATCAGCTACATCAGAATTTGTGTTTCACACCAACCGACAAAGATGACAGTAAACGGCACACATCATAATATTCATGGGGAGATATACCTACTGAACTCTTCTTTCTGTTATGCCTTCGAATACACTCAGTCATTTATATTTTACGGAATTCTGTGTCCAACGGTGGCCATCATGACCCTCATCGTGAATTGTTTGGTTATAGGAGTATTCGTCAGAAGAAAGATGCGAACGCCAACAACCACTCTTCTCATCGCATTGGCCGTGGCTGATGCGGGGGCGGGAGCCGTTATGATACCATTCTACATATACTTTTATGCGTTAGAGAATTATCGGGCGTACATGACGTACCCGGTTTGTATTTATTACGATTTCGCCTATTACTTTGCTAACATTTTTCATACGTCATCGGCGTGGGTAACAACGATTCTTGGTATTCAGAGGTACATTGTTGTAGCTTTTCCACTCAAAGGAAGGCGGATATGTACTAACAAAGCATCAATAATCGCCATAATAGGAGCTTATCTAACGGCATTTGCAATGTACTTTCCACAATTTTTCTACAAGGAATACTACAATGTATGGGTAAATGTGGGTAATGATACGCTGACAACTCTCTGTAGATGCCCAATTACAAATTTACCACATGAATATGAAGACATACTCGTAGCAATGAAAGGATGTGTCGCAAAATTGATTCCATGTTTTGTATTGATAATAACAACAATATTACTAGTGCGCCATCTGGAAGTAGAAACGGAAAGAATTTTGCAACTCCACGCCGACGATTTTGAAGGGGAGCGTAAAGACTTCCGGCAAATTCGCAGAACATCGATTATGGTGATACTGATTGTTGTCAGTTTCTTACTCGTGGAGATTCCCGCTGGTGTCAAACTTGTAATAACTGTTTTAGACAAGCAGTTAATTAAAGGAGAGGAAAATTTAATGTCCGCGATGATAATAAATTTTTTTCTTCTATTGAGTTATCATATCAATTTCTGGATTTATATATGTCTCAGTGAACAGTTCAGAAATTCCTTGCGACGATTACTCTGCAAAGACAAAACAAGAAAAGGACCAATAACGGAAACTTCCCATGTCATCAATTCCACTCATGCACGGTTATCTGTATTTCATGTACGTTAACGGATTTAAGATATCCCGACTTTCAAATTGTTCTTGGAATCACGGATACTCATTTTGTAATTCAAAACGTTTTGTCCATTGGCATTTTACGTTAGTTTATATCATTCATGTTAAAATTGTATAGTAATACTTCTACTTTCATTCATGTTAAAATTGTATAGAAATATTTCTACTTTAAGCAATATACTAACATACTTCGTAGAAATTATTTTTATTTTGTCCTTTTCAAATAATAGATATACAGACTCCAAATTAATCTCATTCAAAACCGATATCTCATCGCTCCCGTTTTCTGATATTTCACATAGAGGATCTAATGGAATCCGCAATTGGGGTCAAATGCGAGTGACCTATTGTAGGTGTGTGCTGTTTGACCAATGGAAATATGACTTACAAGATATTGAAAATTAATCGAATGGTAAAGAGATGTAGCTCATTTTTAACGAAGAAATCGTCAGTCTACAGAATTCCTTTAGAGCATCTTTGCTGATTCAGCCCTATCCAATGTGTCTACTTACAGATTTTGTGTGTTTAGTGTTGTCTATAATGTTTATAATGTTTACATCACTTTCCCTTTCGATAAACTTACAAGATCGCATAAGCTGCATTTTCATCAGGTGAAAATGACACATCTACAAGATCACACGCATGTGACCCTGTTGCAAATCATCTACGCGTCATATCAGAAAATGAGAGCGCTGAGATATCGGTCTTTAGTCAGATTGCCTAAATATGTTACAAGCATACAATATCAAAAGTTTCAATGCTTGCAAACTCTTCAGACTTTCCTGTATAATTATATTCCACATTTAGGGTATTTAGTTTTGACATTATGTTGAACATGGCGACTTAGTTAGACGCCATATTTTTTTTAAAGATAATAGGTCAAAGTGAAAGTGAAGCAGCTATCAGTGAGGACCTCATTCACCTATAAATGCTGTTGCCTATTAACCTCGAGATAAAAATGAGTCTCTAGTTAGGTAATTATTTTACATTTTACCATGATTTTATTCAATTATATCCAACAAATTGCAAACATGAAAATAAAAGGCGGGTACCATGGATGCTATCGAACATTACAACCAAGTAGTAATTGTGAGTATAATGACACAAGTCATTGATTTGTATCAACTCTCGTTATAATAATTATATGGTAGACCAACCTACAGGGTTTTTCTGTAAGAAATTACCTTTTGCATTCCAATGAGTTATGCAGATAGCGATTCACATTTCTTTTGCCATGTACCGAATGACCACTCGGAGAAAATGTACCTTCTAAACGTTTAGCTTTTATAGCCCGTTTTATCCATTCAATTATCTTATCTGTGAGGATCAATCATACAGGTTTAACCGCAGGTGAACGATAATATGCAAATAACAAGTGTTTATCTTGTCAGTATCACATTGTAAATTTGGCATATTTCATTAAGTTTGGAATTTCATTAGATATTTATAAAACAATTCTACAAATCTAGTAATATGATTAACTCAAGGCTTTTGCATCGCTAACGATCAAACCTCTGTAAATGTTCTCATTTCTTTCTTTTAACTTTAGTAAGTAGTAGTAGTAGTAGTAGTAGTAGTAGTAGTAGTAGCAGCAGCAGCAGCAGTAGCAGCAGCAGCAGCAGCAGCAGTAGTAGTAGTAGTAGTAGTAGTCGTAGTTCAAAACGGATCCATTTCTCTTCTCGTATAACATGTCAGACGAAATTTTACATTGAATGTTCAAGATATATATTTTCCGTAATATCAGTCTATAAGTATGACTTAATGCACACGACAGAAAATAAATTTTTCGCTGTAATATCGGATACAATGGACATTTTATCGACGTATTCTGACGAACGAGTTACATATAGGAACGTGTGTTAACGATTGTATAACGTGCCTACAACTTACTCTAGCGTATGCGGTACTTATGGGTCATACGCTGGCATACCTAGAAAAGTTTTGCGCATGCACAAACATTTTTCGACGATCTTGCCGTACTTCAATTTATGCCAGAGTAAACCAGAGTGTTTTTTACTTATGCAAAACTTACTTACAACATTTCCGAAATATGCCAGCGTTCTCGCCTATATATTCTTACGTCAGCTAAATAGACAAAGTGTGACAGGGACTTTACGTAGCTTACTTGATTCGTTTGTCTTCAAAATATACAATGTAGATTGGGATATATAGATAATACACTGTTGATCGAGCGCAATTATTGCCTCCCAACCAGGGGGTTGGGGGGGGGGCAATGTTGCCACATCTGTGAAATATAATGTACCCGTCCTTCACCAAGTAAAACTTTCACAAATATGTCCCTAAGTTTCTATTGTAAAAATGTGTGGCGGACTTGTGTCAAGTATATTTTTAGAATTCATACACGAGTACAAGAGAACGGGCAGTGACTGGTGCACCATCCATTACACGTCCATCTTGAGGGTTGGCTACAGTACCAGCTATCGTCCACTACATAAATCACATGTTTTTGCGACTCAAATGCTGTGAGTTACAACGATAATATTATTACAAAAGTAAAAAAAAAAAAATAATTAAATGGTTCACTTTTTGGATTTTTTGACGCGGCTTATAATTACTTTACGAATATATCTCCATCTGAGAAACATACAGAGAAAACAAATTATTATCTTTTCATATCACTTCCATGGGGTGTTAATTGAAAAAAGTTTGTTGATAAAATAAATACCTAGTTACAAAGTACTGTTGGTAATTTCAACTCTGATATACGAACTAAGACATTTGTCCATTCCGATGCATTTATTTCTTAAGCTCCTATAACTGCGATAGTTAACATAACGACCCTGTTCCTACTCTAACCGTTATTATTCTGGCGCTTAGCCCTCCAAACCTCTGACGTCATATCCTTGTAATGTTTTCTTTCACTTTGCAAGCAGACATTGAACTTTGTCATATTTCTGGGTCGATTTGGGTAATACAAATAACTTCTCTTTACTCGTGTTTGGAAAAGAAATTGTCTGGCAATGTCAACTGCAAGAGCAAATGATCTAATTGTCTTGCTATTCAGAAATGGCCAAGATAGTCGACTAAATCGCTCCCTCGGTCTGATGTTAATAAATTAGAGGGGGTTAAGGTTAAAATTTGACGCCTTGTAAGTAATGATCATATTTCATGACAGATAATTGTGGTCTATGTATAAATATAAGGTTTTAAGGACAAAATATCAAAGGGGGACAACAGTTGCACATCAAAGTTATCAATTACCTGTCAAAACTAGTATATATAAAAACCTCAGATACCAAAGCATAAATCAATAGAATGTCGAGGACATAGATACAAATCCGGTAAAAATGGAAAAAACGGACCCTCTGGAAACCAAGAGGTGGGATCAGGTGCCATGGAGGAGTAAGCATCCCCTGTCGACCGGTCACACCCGCCGTGAGTCCACAGTCAAGTCCAATGAAACACATGAGGAGTGTATCCTCGTCACAATTGGTACAGACGTATCAACAACCGCCAACGAAAAGGCAACTCAACATTGCACTTAGTGAAACAGAGTAGTCGCAAACAAGACTATTATACCGACCGTAAAACTTGCGGAACGTTGACATTAAACGCGGTTGTCGATATCCCTGTGTCAATAATTTGTCAGTGAGTAGTTTACCTCTGTATATGAAATCTTCATATGTTGTGCACGCCCTGACATATCGGATCATTTGTGAAATATAAACTCCATATGCGGGTGATTGAGGGAAGTTACTACTTAAATGTGGAAAATTTACGATGGGAAAGCCGAAATCGTCGCGTTTATCGTATAGCTTCGTTGCTAATTTCCCGTCTGTGTTTAGTATCCAAGTTAATCGCAATGGTAGATATAAAACTTATTTGTTGTAACTGTTAGATGATTTATGTACAATAACAATTTACTTAAGGATTAACATAAACTTTTCAGTTTACTGAAAAATAACCAGTGTTGAGGCAGGGTACACTTTGTATTGCGCGAAGCATATTATAATTAGACAAAAAGTGAAAAATACTAATTTAATTTTAAATTCTACTTACGATATTTAAAAGATACAACACAAACATTTGATGATGAAGCGAAATAATGTATAGAACAGCTGCACTTGTTGTCCAGGCAACGTAGTTCCTCGCGTGATGGCAAAGTAGGTTATACAGCATTTTCATCCAATCGAATGAGGTGTTTTACAAAAAATTAAATTGTAAATATTTTATTTTAATATAAAATGTAAGTCTATCATCTAAAGAATGCTCATTTTACGATATTTCGATGAAAAAACATTTTTTCCAGAATTTTCCAGGATTATGACGGCAATATCTAAATCCAACATACTCATTTATACATTTGATTCCTTAAGAGAAAACTTGCGAACTATTTCAGTTTTGTGCCTTCTTGTCGTTTTTGCACAAGTACTTGAATAAAAGTCTTTATTCTTCAAATAACTGCATACTACATTTTAATTTTAGCGTGAAACAAGAATTGCTATTCATCGAAAATTAATTGTAACCATTCATAACTAAATCAAATGTGACCGCAGCAGGAAAATATAAAATATTGACAATGAAAATGACCGCCACGACCCCACTCGATTAGAAATGCCTAATATCAATTTTGTATATTATTTAATTTTAACATTTGTGTTATTTTAAAATGGTTCTCTCAATTTCCATATCATAATTTAATGAAACAGTTTAAAGTATGGATGAGATATATTTTTCTAACAAAGTTCCTTCGAAAATAGACTCCAATGGTGACGTGTTACTGTGGATAAATTCTGTTTTGGAAATTATTTTCAGTCTGTGGCTTGATTCCCAATGTTCAATAGAAACGTTAAATGTAGTAATGACTGCATAGATATGTACTGCATTCTGGAAGCCACAGAAGTTCTACGTCATAAATTGTATTGTGACTTCATAACACGTGTAGCTTGTCATCCCCCCTGTAGATGACAGGCTGAAACATTTTGCACTAGTTATAAGGATAACTCTGTGAATATAGGAGAATATCTTTCGATATACTACTAAATACTAATTTCAGCATATTCATTAATCATTATAGTTTCATTTCAAACTTTCCATATTATTTACAAATATTTCTCTTCCAATAACATTGACATCAATAAATGTATGTACGTTCGTTCTGTTTATTAGTTACCTAGCACAACATGGAATATTTGTTTTTGTACTTAAGTAGATTTGTTCTAATATAGTACATGAATATGTGCTGTACAATTGGATATAGTCAATTCTTACTACACATAGAAATACCAACATGACCAAGAGAGTGTTTACAAAACAGTATTCGCCAATTACTGCACATATTAATTTGAGAGACAAGTTTTACACAGCCTCCACATCTATCAGTTTAATCAATGCCCAACATTCCAACGAACCTTTTCAATGGAGCCAAGATTATGAACTACTCAAACAACATATCTTTGTTGAAAGTGACATTAAATGGTCTATTTAGTCACCAGTCTAACCGTGTCGGTATATCAAACTACGGTATGTTGATAGTTCGTATATCTCTTTCCCTCTTATACAGAAGGAACAAAGAAATTTACATAGGTAGACAGGTAGGTTGATAGATAGATAGATAAATAGATAGATAGATAGATAGATAGATAGATAGATAGATAGATAGATAGATTGATAAATAGATAGATAGATAGATAAATGGATAGATAGATAGATAGATAGATAGATAGATAGATAGATAGATAGATAGATAGATAGATAGATAGATAGATAGATAGATAGATAGATAGATAGATAGATATATGGATAGACAAATAAATAAACATATAGCTACATAGATAACCACACAGATAGCTAGCTAGCTAGCTAGACAAATAAATAAACAGATAGATAACCACACAGATAGCTAGATAGATAGATAGCTAGCTAGCTAGATAGCTAGCTAGCTAGATAGATAGATAGATAGATAGATAGATAGATAGAAAGAAAGAAATAGATAGATGGATAGATAGATAGATTAACAGATAGACAAATAAATAGGTAGGTAAGTATATATATATATATAGATAGATAGATAGATAGATAGATAGATAGAGAGATAGATAGATAGATATAGATATATACATATCGATCTACAGATAGACAGATCAATTTATTTATTGAATGACAGACGGAGATATCATACTATATAGAAACAACAACACTAATTCTTCTGAAAACCATTGTTTACTTATCTTGTTTGATATCATTGAATGGTCTGAGTATAACAATTCTATATATTTTCTGAAACTATAAAAAAATATAACAATCCTATAAAAATTCTATAAAAATTTTCGTATGTAAAGAGTTATATATTAGAATGCAAATTATCAAAACATATAGAGCTGTTGAAATCTATAAAAAGTCTTATCAAAATCGTTCTATAAAGAATTGTATGAAAAATATAGTTTCTGCAATAATTTATTTCAAACAGGCCTAATTTGGCTAACCCTATTTCAACGAATGCTTAAGTTCATGGTCATTTTGGCTATGTACATATTTGCCAAAACTTTAATTGATAAAAGACAAACAATTATATTATGTTTCACCCCTCATATTCTTACTATTCAATGTGGTTACTTTATCATTTATCTTTGTACATTTCGGTAAAACAATGTTGTGCAAAAACTCAGTAAAATAAAATAACTGACAGTTTAACAAGAAAGCCCCAAAACACTTTCTGGTATAAATATCATTACTGAAATTATATAGTTCGATGTTAAACATATTTAATTTCTCCATTTAACAGTAGGCAATGAAAAAAGAAAAAAATTGACGCATATCATTGCACAAAAATAGTTGTCCCGATATCATTACTATTTCAAATATGTTGAACATTTTTTTAGATTACCGGCACTTTACGTAACACAGGAATATGAACAAGACGCAAGTGACAATGCGATTGTTTAAAGCAAATGTTTTTAATATAAATTCCTATTGCTTATTAAAACTTTTCAATGTCTTCTTTTCCTATGTAATATATCATCCCCGATTCTGTCATTACCATGTGGATTTAAAAGAAAGGTTTGTAGCAGATTTTTGTAACTCTTTCTGACGCTTGAATGGCACGATATACGGACATAAAAAGTCTGGGAAACTTGGTCAAGAAGTATTTGCATGGTTCATCCAGCAGATCACGTGGTTGTTGTGGACTGAAATATAGATATATATATATATATAAAGAATGCTAAATTCAAACGACCACTTAACTTTCAACACTACTATTTATTAGAATTTTGAAGAAATAATGTTATTAATATGCAGTATTCGCAAATACAAACAGAACTACCTTTGATGTGATCTTGAAAGATTTTTAACATTATGATTCCATTTAATACAAAACGTTAAGCTAGAATTAAAATGATGGTAGCAAAATAATTAACCCCTACATGCAGTGCGGAAAAACAGAATATCAACACTCGGATATACTGGGGTTTTGCATTTGGAATCTTACCCCACTGATAGAGATCCCTATATCATACACACTTGTAATGAATTTATTTTATCAATCCATTTGTATTATTTTCATAATCTGCATATTAATGTATATCAGAACAAATTAGAATAAATATACAAACTTTTACTTATCATTTTTTTATAGATTACGCGATCATGCACATCACTTAAAGTGAAATAATATAGAATAAAATTAGCAAACACATGAATAGATATTTAAACATTACAATAATGTCGACGCAACTTGTCAGAATAAAATAATAAATTTGCGACATTGGTATATGTTTATAATCATTAGATGCTTTCAATGACAGCTTAACAGAAAACGGTTATCTAAGTCAGACATTCTGGTGTCACCATCTTACAAGCAACAAAGGCAATGAAAAACATGTGGTACAATCTCGCGACTGTATGTGAGAGGTCATTAGGAGCATCCCACATATATAGCTTAAGGATGTTCTAATGAAAGACTGATAATATTAAGGAATTTGCATTTCTTTCCAACCACCTAATAGAGAATGGAAAATGACATTTAGATCTTTTAAACATCCAAGTGACGGCAAAAACAGCTACTTCTGTGCTTTGATGTCGGAAAAAAGAAATTGATTCGAAAAATGATGTGCAGCAGTCATGCAAAACATGCGTCATGTTAATTTCTGGTGATTATGATTGTCACAAATTTCGATTAAACCATTATCTTAAAGGTTCTCTGTCACATTAGGTAATAAATTCTATTGATTTTTTGTTTATCATAAATGAAAAAAGTATCACTCATTTGCACTGCTTTAAAAATGCATCCCCAATTAAGACTTAAGTGAAATAGAGTGCATTATCTGTATACATTAGATGCGTGTAGATCCATGCAGGGATATATCCAAATTTATGTCTATCAGTTATCTATGGCAAAACCCTTGATAAAAGGGGATATAAGGGACCCTTATAATGCCCCTTATGTCATTTGCTACCTCGCGCTTTTACTGTATATTGTTTTAAGTCGATAACGTTATAGTAAACACAACAAATACTTGCCAGAATGCTAATTTGACAATAAAATACAATAATGAACCTATACCTATGTATATCTACGCAGAAATCCATCAGAAGGGAAATCGTTGTCAGTATGCATATTCAGTGAATTTTACTTGAATGGATAAACAAAATTAACAATCCGTACAAGTTTTCTTGTATCTCCTTTAAATGTGATTGCTTGTATCCAAAGCATTCTTGATTTGTTTTTGGTGCGACCATGCTATGGGGAATCACTAATTCTGACAAGAGTTGTACATCAATATTCATAATTAAATGAAATGAAATCATACTCTACACACAAAGCACAAGACCTTATTTGCCTGCCAAAACGTCTATGCTCTGAACTTCATGGATTTGTCACGATACGATAAAAGATACGTTAGTAAGTTACAGTAAGCAAATTTCTTATAACAATCTGCAGTTAAAGGAAATCCCAAGTATTCTGTAGATAGTTTCAACATTTGTTGATAAAGCATACAAGCTATAGCTGATATGCCTCATACAATATTGATATTTTTGGGGTGAAGTGATTTGTGTTCTAATTATTTTTGTTAGTATAGCCGAGAGATTACACACTTATCGCCATCAGATCAAATGAGATCCGTTTCGAATTTAGACAGAACGTCGATGTGTCTACCGTGATCATAATAAAGACCATGTTATATCTTCTGAAGTCATCGGAAAATTAAATATAAAACAGACTTTAACGGTAGCTCTGAAATATTTGAAAGGAAACATTATTGACATTTGGTTCATCGATTGGCAGATCATATTGTGGGGCGGTATATTTCACAGACTGATAATGCGTAATACTTACAGTTTATCAAAATGAAGACAGCAGTTGTATACAAACAAGACAAGTTCCACCAATGTATTCTTGTACTGCCGAAATGACCTCATTTCTTTCATGATAGGCCCATCAATTTCTGAAGTCTGTATAAATGGAATGAATCAATATGAAAATATAAATATGAATTATCGTCCATTAACCAAAATATCACAATTTAGAATTTGCAACAAACAAGATGTACATCTGCCATATTGAAATAGGGGATGTATACTAATGTCTATAAAATATAAGAAAACAGGGTTACATTCAACTTGCTAAAAGGAAAAAAATCTCTGAACATTTCAATGACTTTTTCCCCTGGTCAAACTGTGACTTTTACTAACAAATACCACGTTATGCATTGACAATTTTCCCTCTATATCCTTTCATTGCACCCAGCTGAAGTTTATCTTTGGCAGTAAGTGACAAGCATAGGCCAAAATTTGAAGCCCTTCGCCGGTGTTTGGTGACGTCTCGATATGAGTGGAAGAAAGATGAGTGGGACGTTAAACAACAATAAACAAACAAACAGACATCTTTACATAATAATTTGTCGTTTACAAACTTCTAAAGAGTATTTATAAAAACATTATATTTAATGTTGATAATAGTTAGTGAATAATTCACTTTTACTAATGCACTTTGTCCACAGATACACCAGAAACACAACGGGATCAACTTGCATAATTTTCAACTTGGCTTGCTAACTGTGTTAGTCCAGTCAGATTCAGAATTAGCGGTAACATTCGAAGGCTTCAGTAATACTTGTTAAATGCAAATCGAATATAAGAGCGTGAATAAATTTGTTGAATTAAAAGTAAACATTGGACACTTATTTTTCCAATAGCTAAAAAAGTACATACCCAGTTGGCAAAAGCATTATTACACTCCCCTGCATTTATAATGTCTATCATTGTGTTTCCTCCACTGACGGTTATGTTTCCTCCACTTCCGGTTATTGGAACGCTGAAGAATTACCATGATAAAAAGTGAATTCAGATTCATGAACAAATTCATGACATCCACTACTTACAACTAAACTGCTAACACAAATTAACGGAACAATCTAGACAAATAACAAGGTCACATTCTGTAAAGCGTGAATTTGTACGATAATATATATTTTTCACTTAAATTGATCTTTATAGGAAGTACGAAAAAGTTTGCAGGTAAATCTCTTTTTTCCTGAGACCGTATTATAATTTTGTATAAATTCAATACAAATATGCACCTGACTTAAACCCAGCAATTTTGTGCGTCATATAGGGAGTCCGCTGGTTGGAGTGGTTAGAGCATCGCCTTTTGTATCATGATGTCTCTCACCAATGCGATGTCGAGCATTCTCGAACTCATTAACCCTTTAAACCCTGCAGGCCACAATAGACCTGTCTACACAATAGGAAAGAGCATACCATCTAGATACTTAGGGATGCAGGGGTACAGGTATCCATTGTATAAATGGCCAAAATTTGATGCCCGGTAAGGTACTATAATTATCAAATGTTACAATAGATAGGTACATACCCATGTGCAGATATAACGTTTTTAGGTTAGATTAATAAATATTTTTAGCAATACTAAAGTTATAGTTATACAAAAGAGGCCACAATGAATGCTCAAAACGATCGTGTCTGTCAGTGAGACTTCATCAATTGAGTCTGAATTTGATATAAATGAATATTTGCGAAAGAAAGTGGTATCATTCAAGGCCAAATCATAAATCTAAATGCATTGCCAAATCATTCTGTTAAGAGTATCCATTGTATAAAGAATACATTAGCTTTGCAAAGTTTATAATTCAAATGTTGGTATCTGAGCGAAATATTACTTCAGTATAAAATAACCGGCTGGTACCGAAATACCAGGTACTGGGTTTATGTATGCCCTCTGGAACTCAAACGATCCACCAGCAGTGACAACGACCTAGTGGTTATAAATATTATTAACAATACCAAAGTTATAGTTTTACAAAGTGGATACCTTAAGCCGATTATGTAGGAAGTTTGACAGTTTACTTCCAGACGACCTGTGATAATTTCATGGGTACGTTGTAATCATGTTTTCTCTGCTAGCAAGAAAAAACTGGCTCTCGCCATATATAAACCGTAACAATTGGTTGAGTGAAGCTTAATACAGCGTTAAAACAATACAAACGAAAACTTGCTTCATACAGAGGGCACAAAGGAAAGTAATGATGTAGTCATCGATCTAAATTTTGTATGTTTTAAGTTTTATAATACATTTTGAGATTCAGAACATCGGTCAATAATTGAGATTGTTTTACAACATTGAGTAATTTTTACAGTAAATTGTTTGTAAATTGTTTCGAGTAAGTTCTACAGTAAGATAAAATTATATGAAAATGAAAATGAAGTCAAATAGAACCTGATTCATGATAAAAACTAAATGAATTTTCAACCCATACAATTTTGTGGCTACAGATAATACGCACGCACGCGCCTGCGAGTGTGTGTGGGGGATGTACGCAAATGTAATATCAAAGTTATAATGTGATATCGTTTCTGTGAGGGAGCTCCAATTTAAAAGTTATATGTATTTTCTAAAGAGAAAAGTTATTATACAAGTAATATAAAAGTATACTACGAACCCGACTTTCAAGTCTCTTAACACATCTGACCCGGCTATCAGAACAAAACGCAGGCGCTTTTCATCGCCCCAAAAATATGGGTGCCTGAAATAAAGGACAATGACATTCAAAATTTACAATGATTTGGAAAGCATCTGCATTTTACAAAAAACAAATTGACTAAAGATAAGTACGTGTACATACATATATACATGTATACCCATATGAAAATATCAATATAATCATATGATATTTCACCTATTTACATAATTGTATAATTATGATTCTTTTTTATCATTTTAATCTACAACTTCATTTTAATGCAGAATCCTCCCATTAATAATTCAAATTTGTAACACAAAATTTTGATGCCGTTTCTTTTACTCTATTTCAAACTCACTTCATTAAGTCGCATATTTCTGGCCTATCTGATGAAGGTATTGCTAGCATCTTTGTACAAAGGTCGGTTATTTCCTCGGTGAAAAACGACATTTTGCACCAGTTTTGCTGTATACTAACTGTAATTTCAAGGCTCGTCTCTCCATAAACATGTTTTCCATCGGACAAGATGTAATAGAGTATCATTCCAGCGACCTCAAAGAGGAAATTGAAACAGTCAATAAAATAAATGTAAATAATCTCAATCACAATCTGACTCCACAAACAAAAAACCCTATTAACTATACAAAGATACAGTCTGAACGCTCTTCTCTTGGAAAATTACATTTGCATGGTAATCTCTTGGTATAATAGACAAATGCATGACTTATTGTTATTATCTGTGATTTGACCTCTATGTTATTACTTGGTTTACATTTTTGAGTACACTTTGATAATAAATGTAAGTAAGTAACGGCTTCTGTCAGATAATTGATAAAATCATACTATTAATGCTACCAGACATACTACTACTGCTACTGCCACTACTACTACTACTATTACTACTACTACTACTATTACTACTACTACTACTACTAATACTATTACTACTACTACTACTACTACTACTACTACAGTTACTACTACTAATACTACAGTTACTATAGCTACACATCTGCTGCTGCTGCTACGACAACTAAACATCACTTTTCCATAGCTTTCTATGTTAAATCAACTTTTTAAAATACCTGCCACAAAGTAACATTTGCAAGTCTTGTAAAAATTCACATATTTATAAATTCTTCTATTCATCTTTCTTTGAAACTTTATTTCTGAGAAGGAACGATTTCCGTTGCGGGCTAATTAATTTGTTGACGCCATTTACATGTACCGTACTATGAACAAAGGAGGAAGTGTTGCTTCAAATTTCGCTTGTCATGTACAAATACTTGCTGTTTTCATGAAAAGAAATTGACAAATTCCAAATCAATTTAGATAGATGATCCATAGTCTTGAACAGAAATGCTCAAAAGTTAACAAGATTTCATTGAGTATTAGTCAGGTCAATAATTATTGAAAAATTGATTATGTTTATAATATTTAACATAGAAAGCTACGGGAAAATTACGTAGGTTGACTCACTTTTGGCATGGAGCTGTGCCACAAAATAATATTAGTATTAATAATAATAATAATAATAATAATAATAATAATAATAATAATAATAAAATAATAAATAAAACATGCACATGTAATAAAAACAATAATAACAAGAAAAGATAATATATTTAATTTTCATTTTTCTTATTTCACATCTTGCCAAGATTGTTTTTACGTCTTGGATATTTCACCAGGTTTAGATGGAGTGCCACTAATTTTAACCTGTGCTATGGACTGATGACAATGCATTGATTGTACTTCTACGTGTCACACCTACCATTACACGAGAACCCAGTTCTCAGTCTGATCCAAAAGACCCATTACTTGGTATGGCCGAGCACATAGGAACAGTCGTAACCATTTTCAAAGTATTTGGTATGAACCAGTATAGGCAATCGTACCCTTTTGTCCGACTTGTGAATCAAATGCTCTGCCAGGTCAAATTATTATCATAATTACCATCATCTTTATCTTATAAAGTGAATAATAATAATAATAATAATAATAATAATAATAATAATAATAATAATAATAAAAATAATAATCATCATCATCATCATCATCATCAACATCATCATCCTTCTGAAGGTCGAATTCAAATCATTAATGTAAACTTTTCTACTGAAAGAGATTTTGGATTCTCATGTTCACTATAGCTACCGTATCACATGAGGTCCAAACACAGAAAATCAAACAAGAATTATAAGTGATTTGGTTTTTTCGCAGACTATCCAATCATATTTGTTTTATTTTATTACATTGTAGTGTAATTTTATGAATAACAACTTGCCTGCATGTCCGACTTGATGGAATACAATTCTGTTTCCGTCATCACCTCCGTGGGAGTCCAGCATGCTCTGTCTTCTGCAAATAGCATTGTGTAGAAAAAAATAAGCATTACACGAGGTGGAGAGCAGAACTATGCACCAGATACTCTTCATCACTTTCAATTTCATAATCTAAATAAAATATATGATATAAGTGATGCTTCATCATTGTTTAACCTGTTTCCGTTTTTATTAACAGACAAAAAAAAACCGGACAGACAAATTATAACCTCTAGGGTATTGACAATGAAATGAAAGAGAACCTTTAACAACACTACAAAATAAACATTGTTTCACAACTTAAATGTGTTTCATGTTTGTAGATTAATAGAATCAACCCCTTCTATGAGGGTATGACAAAGGAATCTCATTGAGACTCCTTTGTCATACCCTCAAGGTAGGGGTTGATTATTTTTCTTCCATTTCTTAAAAATGTATGTCTATGTACATCTACGCAGATCTATGTCAAGTCTGACATAAATCTGTACTGCATTCTAGAAACCACACAAGTTCTACGTCATTTCCGGTAGGACGCCTGCAGCTTGTCATCGACCCCTTGTGGATTACATGCTGATCATTTTGCACTACATGTAGTTATAGGGATAACTTCGTAAATACAGTCTTACATTGGTATGTGGAGTTGATACGGAAATATCCACCCTCATGGCAAGAACCAGAAAGTTCAATCCTCTGGAGTTCCTCAGATTGGACAACCAGATTCTTCCCACCCGGGAAAAATGTGAGAATGTGCAAAATATAAGACATTAGTGATATACAACGATAAAAAATTTAAATATTTTTCAAAATATGTGAAGTCTGCATGGCGTTGATATCAACTATTAGGTATTTTTGTTAGTCAGAGTTATCTCCCATGTCAGCAGGTATCGATTGTGATGTCATTTGTTTGTGCGTAAAATGATAGAAGCTATCAATTGTGACGCCATGTTTGTGTGAAAACAACGTTTTATTCTCAAGTAAAGATATGACGTCAAAATCGAAACATGATGACATGGGAGATAACTCTGACTAACGAAAAGACAGAATATAACAAACAAGTAAAGGTCATATACCTGGAATAGATCGCAAACTCAGTACATTATCACAGTAGAATTTCCTGCGTGGAAAGCCATATTCACTGAGCAAAAGTTTCCCATCGACATCAATCAAAATATTCGAAGGCTGAAAATGTAGAAACGTACAAAATGATTATTTTAGGATGAGCATAGAACCATTAAAGGCAGTTACGTGATTCTTTATAACCGATGAAATGGCGACATTTCAGTGCGAAGCAAACAAATAAAGTTGACAGCATGACAACAAGTACAGGCGAGGGCATCAGTGTGTATGCATTAACCTAGCACCATAAAAGTTGAAAATTACTTAATTATAACATTTTACTAAAATTTACCAAATCCTAAAATCGGATTGGCTGAAGAGATCAAGATGAGATTTATTTGATGGTTTTATTGGCTTGTCACACTCAACAATTTTTCACTTATATGGTGGTGGCCAGTTTATAATGGTGGAGGGGAGATTCCGGTTACAATTTACACGAGAAGTGACCATCGGCCTTCTGCAAGTGAACTGACAAAATTTCTCACAAAATCAGCTTACGTCCTGTGGTGCTAGTCAATTTGAGAATATTCTCAGACTTAAGTATATTATTAATATCTGCAAAATTGTAATGTATTCAAGCTATTTTTATATGTTATAGTTTTCTTCAAATGAGAAATAATGTTGATATTATTCACAGTTGTGTGCAAAGTATTTACATTTAATCATGAAAGGTTCGTTGAGCGTTGGGTAGTGAGTATAATTAGTTACTTTGGACTACTGAGCAGGTCAATTTGAGAATATTCTCATACTTGAGTAAATTTTCAAGTTTCGTAGTACCGGGCCCCGATCCTTTAATTAGGTAAATACAGCAATATTTTCCTCCTTAATTAAAATCTTATTTCCCATGTAATTGGGCCTGATGGGACTAACTCACGTACAACGTGATAACCGATAACGAAACGAAAATGTATGTGTACTTCAGCTAGACCGAGTGACAGAGATGAAAGCAAACTGAATCAAAGGTGACATAAAAACGATCCTGGTGTGCAATAAGGTTAAGTGAATGATCACCAAAGGTTAGCAAAAATCGATATCGCGTTTCATGTATCTGAAAAGGTAACTCATTACGGACTGTCATACTTGTAAATGATAACTGATTACCAACGTTGATGTATATGTGATACTTATCGAGCTTCTGGTTAGAAATAAGAAAAATGCTAGTTGAAAACTCGATCCATGAATAAAGTGGCATAATTTTACGGACTGAGAGCAAAATATAGCATGAAAATGTACTTTTTCATTTATGGATGGAGAGTTACCTCCTCTCTCGTGATTCGTTAATTTTCTATGTGAAACTATTTGCGTTGACAAGATTTTCATTAATTTTCTATGTGAAACTATTTGCGTTTTTCATTGTATCATAGCATACCACGTGACCCACATTTTTATGAAATAGAAATCTAGATTCATCAATATCAAAGGGGCATTAGCTGTGTTACAACAAGAAATTTCCCCCTTTTACTACTTAGATTGATATACAATAACAAACAAAGAGATACACACAGGCATACAAATTCCTAAATTCCTATACATTTTGTGAAAATTACTTTAGAAACCCAGGTTTGGCACTTTTCACTTGCAATTGAAACACTCAGCCTTACTATTTGTATATGGATACCACACTGGGCCTTACTCCATTTTCACAAAATATATAGAAATAGAAGATTTTTATGCCTATGTATAGCTCTTTTTTGTTATTTTTTTGTACACCAAGTACAATATAAAAATCTGAGATACCAAAGTATAAATCAATAGAATGTCCAGGACATAGATACAAATCCGGTAAAAATGGACAAAACGGACCTCTGGAAACCAAGGGGTGGGGTCAGGTGCCATGGAGGAGAAAGCATCCCCTGTCGACCGGTCACACCCGCCGTGAGTCCACAGTCAAGTCCAATGAAATACGTTAGGAGTGTATCCTCGTCACAATTGGTACAGACGTCTCAACAACCGCCAACGAAAAGGCAACTCAACATTTCACTTAGTGAAACAGAGTTGTCGCAAACAAGACTATTATACCGACCGTAAAAATTTGCGGAACGTTGACATTAAACGCGGTTTTCGATATCCCTGTGTCAATAATTTGTCAGTGAGTAGTTTACCTCTGTATATGAAATCTTCATATGTTGTACACGACCTGGCATATCGGATCATTTGTGAAATATAAACTCCATATGCGGGTGACTGAGGGATATTACTACTTAAATGTGGAAAATTTACGATGAGAAAGCCGAAATCGTCGCGTTTGTCTTATAGCTTAGTTGCTAATTTCCCGTCTGTGTTTCTATTAAGTAAAATGTCTAAGTAAGAAGCGTGTGTTCTTGACTCTGTTGTATCTTTAATTTCTAGTTCGCTGGGATATATCGCATTGACATATGTATGAAAATTGTCATTATTAATTGACAAAACATCGTCGATATATCTAAAGGTCAAATTAAAGGACACCGCTAACTTTTTCTTCTTTTGATTCAGCAGTTTCTGAATGAAGTCTGCTTCGTATAAATAAAGGAACAGGTCGGCCAATAAAGGGGCACATTTGGTTCCCATAGGAATGCCGACAGTTTGTTGAAAGACCACGTCTCCGAACATTACAAATATATTGTCTATTAGAAATTCCAGCATGTTTTTTATATCAACTTCAGCGTATTTATGTGTAGAATCAGAGTGGTGTTTGACGAAATAAGTATCCTGATCGCCAATCACTAGATATTTAAATTTTCGGGTTCCACCTTTAGTGAGAAAACAGTTGTCTATGATACTAAAAAGTCTTTCTTTTAATTTTTTATGTGGAATAGTTGTGAAAAGAGTAGAAAAGTCATAAGTAATAAAAGGAGACAAAATCGAAATAATGTTTTGGGGGTAACTCAGCTAATGTCCCTTTAAATATATAACTGAAAATTATATTGTGATTTCTATCGACTTAACCTTAATGTTATAGTTTATCTAATATGTATGATTCTCGGACCGTTCACTAACATGTTCTTTGTACAAGAGAGGGAGAGATGTATTCACAGCTGATCGACCTTATTTTATCTAAACGACTCGTGCACAGTCCATATGTCCGAACCAAGGTCGAAAGGAAGTGGAATTCAGGTTCATCTGAAATGGTGTCAGTTTTTTAATATGCCATCAATCATTATACTTAAATAAGAACGGAAAGATACAGAAAAGGGACAACGTTAAACAGTCAATAATTATCAATGATATAGTATTTGTGTTTGAAAGTGGTGGTGAAGCTGGAATATATATATATATATATATATATATATATATATATATATATATATATATATATATATATATATATATATATATATATTTGTGTGTGTGTGTGTGTGTGTGTGTGTGTGTGTGTGTGTATGTGTGTGCTATAATCCGAGAAACACATTGGCTTAGACTGGACACGTGAAGATGGTTTTTCCATATACTGCTTCTACGAAATGTATATAAGCCTTAGATGACGTCACAATATAAATCTAGTGCGTTATAGATTAATGACCTGAGTATTGTGCTATTCTTCAAAAAGAAAAGAAATGCGCATGCTGTCCTATAAAATACTTTATAAATTATTGTATATCTATGATACATCATTTAAAATGTTAGAAAAAAGTCATTCGTAAAGATATAACATTTACAAAGTCTCCGCTCTCGTCCCATATGGAATTTACTGACAGTGTTTATCCCATAGTAGGTCAAACAATGACTATGCTCGCGTCCCATATAAAATTTACAGTGTTTTTTTCCATTTCAGGCAAACAATGACTGTGTAAGCTATATATATATATATATATATATATATATATATATATATATATATATATATATATATATATATATATATATATATATATACAGTAAAACCTATATGGGGGCCACCCCAAGGGACCAGAAAATATATGACCCCTTATAATTTATATATGCAGTGAAAAAAAACAGGTATTTAAAAAACATAATTTTGTGGTGTTAAATTTGCACTACACACCCCTGACAGGCAATTCAATATAAACATGGCGTAGACTGATCATATAGCAAGTTAGACCGATCACACAGGAAGCTAGATTAATCCAACGTCACGCTAAATTGATCACACATCAAGCTTAATTGTTCAGACAACACGCTAAATTGATTTCACAGCATGCTAATCGCCTTATCCGTTTTTCGTTTTAATATTATTATTATTATTATTATTAGCATGCTTTTCTTTTTATTATTATTGTTATTATTATTATTATTATTATTATTATTATTATTATTGTTATTATGGGTTGACAAGATGCATTTAACGGTTATGGTTACAATTTATTTAAGTGTTGAATGCATGGACATGGAACAAGTAGAGGTTTTTAGTTCATTTTTCATGGACTGCTTCTGCAAATGTTCTGTAGTTGCGATGTTAGAAAGTTTGTGAGGCGATTTCTATTGACGACATTTCACAAAAATGTCTGCCAATGGAATAATAAATCCGGGGTGTTTCCAAAGCATTATATAATATTTTCAAATTCAAAACGTGTTTAAAAGCTACGATGAATTTAATTATGAAGGCGGGGCATTTCAAACTTTGCGTGAAAAGTAGGAGTTTATTTTGAAATATAGATATAAACTATAAACTGTCAGGCTGTGGTGGGTAGGGTTCAGTTTCAGGACACAGGTTAACTGGAAATTTGAATAACACAACATATATAAATACCATCAAATTTCCATGTGGTATCCCACAGTTTTCATGCAGAGAGCCAAGTCCTTTCAAAATCTGCCAAGCGTATTTATTAGTGAAATGTACGTCTGTCATGGGATGTGTGTTCGAATCTTCAATATATTCTGCTAAAGTATATTCGTAGAGCTCTAAAGCCAAATAACACACGTTTCCAGCGACTGCATACGCCTGAAAAATAGTGTTAGATGTTTGTACAGAAATAGCTCAAGTACTATCTAACAAGATGATAAATTGCTCCGTCAGAACTGTACCGATAATCATTTGAATATTATCTGAACAGATTTTTTTAATGGTTCGCATTGTTTCGACAACCAAATACTTAGATAGTGAATGTTAGCTTCTAGATTCGGAATTCTGCTCGGATATATATCTCTATTAACCAATGTATCCTGCACAGAAATAAAAAGAACGTTAATTGTAATAAGAACAATTTAAAAATTCCTACTTGTGACCTATAAAGTCAGGACCCAGCACCAAAAACTTGAGAATGTACTCAAGTATGAGAATATTCTCAAACTGGCCCGCTTAGCCAATCAGATTTGCAAACTTGAGTATTTTTTTTTAGACTTAAGTAATTCTTAAGTTTTATGGTGCCGGGTCCAGGTCTCATTTACATATAGCGGCACGTCCCGACATGCTTTGCAGTAGAAAATTCATTTCGCTGAAATTATATTGAAACTGAATAAGTACAAAAAAAAGCATGTGATTACCGAAATACTGAATAAGATATAAAAGTATGCCAATTATCTGAAGTATGTTTTTATTCTCACTAACGAGTTAATTCAATTCAATAACATAACATACAACGAACCTTGTAACTTGCCAGGAAGTAGTGGCTATAATGGGGCGACAGAAGTGTCTGAAGAAAGTCGACTGCCAGAGGATTCATATTCAAGTCAATTGCAACAACTGCTACTTCAGTTCCATCTGCTAGAAATCCTAGTAACGCAGACTGGTCACTGTTGAAAATACAATACATATCAAATATGTTTTATTTTAATGCATTACGTAATCAGAATCAGAACAGATCAGGAACCGTAAACTGGAAAATTTGCTGAAGTCTGATGACCTGCTGCCATTTCATATTTCAGGATTAGACAGATTTGAGATAAATGTTTTGGCTTAATTAATTCTTGAGTCAGATTTGAGATAAATGTTTAGACTTAATTAATGCTCGACTTTCATGGTGCCAGGCCAGGTCTAAAAAATCAAAACAAATCTTTCTCATTTAAGGTATACATTCTATCACTGAGTATGATAAATTAGGGTACTTCCATTGCGATCTCGGTAAATTCAAGAAAAAGTACAAAAAAGTTCCATCGAAATATCACGGAAATGAGTTTTCTTTAGAAGAAAGACTATTTTTTATATATGTGTAAGAGTTATTCCCCTTTATGGACCCTAAAACCATTTATCTGTACATCGGAAATGCCCATCTTTCATAAAATATAAACATCATAATACCTTACCAGACTTCATCATTTGACCTTTTATACAATGGACACATTAACTTTTAGTGAATATAAAATTGTTGGTCAGATATAAATGGGATGATAATGCATATTCCGACCACGATATCGTATTACACATAAACGTGTGCTATCAGGCATCTAATGAATGCAAAATTATACTGATAAGAACTGCTAAAATAGACAACCATTTGAAAAATGCGTAGATGTAATGTCAATGTACTCGTAGCATACAGTTTGAGTTGACCTTGCAATGATGAGTATAGGTGCATGTTGTACTTAAGATATACGATCGACCCAGCAATCAACAAATTGGAACCAATAAAAAGACACAGGCTACAGAAAAAGAACCACAGTTCCGGAGATAAGATTTAATTGGCAACAATGCTGACCTGCAAAAACTCAAATAAAAATAGTAAGCTAATATGTCAGTAACCTTTGGTCATTTTCAGTTCACTTACTGCAGGATTCAAGTTTTACTAAAGACAATTTTCCATCGAAATCCAACACTGCTATAGCCTAATCAAAGATATATTTTCACAAGCTTGCATTTTTTTTTATATTTCCTTATCAATAGATATCTATAGTCATGACGCAATCAAATATATCATCATATACAGAAATGTATTGGAAAAATATCGAATTTGCTTTGATGATTCCTTCAAAGGTTGGATGTTATTAGTTTAATCAAAGTCTCTTTGAATCAATTTTGTATTATATTAAATAGTAATTACACAGTTTTCTGTCTTTAAATTGATACAATTTATAAAGTTCCCTTTAAGACTGATCTTTCAAAGATTCTTGAGTACTGGGTGATAGTTTTATTTAAGCGTCCACTTATGATCTGATAAATTAAATTACATTTGTACATTATTACCCGAAAGTAATTACATCGACTCAACACAATTTAACTAACCAAAAGGCTTACAATTCGATCTATATTTCTGAAAGAGCTTAAAGGGGCATTGGTTGCGTTTATCAAAACCAGTTATTTCAATTTTTACTCCTTGTACTTGATGTGCAATAACAAAAAAAAAAAATAAAGAGCTACACACACGTATAAAAATCGTATATTCCAATATATTTTGTGAAAATAAAGTCAGGTCCAATGTGGTATTCATATACAAATAGTAAGGTTGAGTTAATCAATTGCAAGTGAAAAACTGACCAACCTGGGTTTATTGAACAATATACACATGATATAGAGGGATTTAAGAATGTTTACGCCCGTTTATATATCTTTTTTGTTATTATATATCAATCTAAGTAGTAAAAAGATTTTTTTTAAAAAGAAATACAGCTCATGCCCCTTTAATATAATACAGTGGTACCTCGCCTACAGACAACATTGCATTCAGGACCATTTTTAAAATGTCTTAAAACGTATTAAATCAACTTAAGAGACCATCTTGCAAATCCGACCACATTGAGTCAGTAACTTATATGGGCCTGTTAGCAAGTAAATATGAGTTTACAGTGTTTAATGGTATAGCTATGTTTCATCCTTATGCGTCTCAGTTATGCTATTTTTCAACAATGCAATGAATATTTTCGGTAAATAGAAACAACGAGAGCGCAGCAATAAATGTAATCAGGGCCCAATCCCATAAAACTTGAGAATTTACTTAAGTTTTAAGTCTGAGAATATTCTCAACTTGGCTCGCACGACCAATCAGTTTCAGGATCAGGCAAAGTTGAGTAAACTTTTTAGACTTAAGTAATTCTGAAGTTGAAGTTTTATGGTTCCATGCCCTGATCTAAATTGCGACTTAGCGCAATGATTCTTAATTCAGAATTCTCCATGCCTAGGATATATATAGTTAGAACACAGATCTAGATCTCTTAGCGAATCACGATCGTTTTCGTTTCTAATCTTCAGATATTTTACTTTGTTGACACGCAACTCATCAGAGAAGGAAATTATTTGAAGCATCGAAAGATTAGAAATGTTAGTGCTCATGCTTTGCTAAAGGACCTCGTGTTTCTAATTTAAAGGGGCATTTGCTTTTATTTTGATTTTTTTTCTATTTATACTACTTGGAACTTGATGTACAAAAAAAAAACAAATATGAGCTAAACACAGGCATATACAACCTTATATTTCTATATATGTTGTGAAAATAAGGTCAGGACAAGTGTGGTATTCATATACAAATAGAAAGGTTGAGAAAAGTGTAAAACCGGGGTTTCTCAAGCAATTTTCACAAATGTACAGGAATTTAAGCATTTTTATGCCTCTGTATATATCTTTTTTCGGTATTGTATATCAAGCCAAGTGGTAAAAATTGAAAAAATTAAAAAGAAAAACACATGTAATGCCGCTTTAAATAATATATCAATGAAATCATACATACGAGTATTTGATTTTGAATTTATCGTTGCAGTCTAAGGGGATGATAATATCGCCTACACGATTCCTCATCAGAGAAGGGAGTTGGCTAATCTCAAGCAATTTCTCCTTCCAACGAATACTTCTTGGTTTCCATGATTTAATTTCATTTCTGACATTTGCGTTTGGAGTTGGTAATTGTACTAAATCTTTATCCCTTCCAGTGAAATGTTTGGCTGAAAAGTACGAATCATTGAAGAAAGATTGGTTTTGGGCTAAAAGTTCATTTGGTATATAAGGACTGTTGTTTGGTTGTTGTCCTGGCAACAGAATAACGCTTTTATTGTTCCTTGATGACGTATTATCGGAAATGCTTCTCTCCGGGAAATATCCGCGAGATATTTGGTCTTGTAACTCGGATATAAGTCGGTAATCTTGTTTTTCTTTGCCACTCTGGTTGTCTTCGTGGGATATAAAATCATTTCGATCATGATTGGATTCAATTCCTATATTTGTATTTTTGGTTCCATGGTATCCATGTCTTTGTGCGAATCTTCCAGAGCCTTCGTTTGTGATCGACGCTGTGGATTCCTTGGATAAACCCATTGCACATGCGTAGTATTGTGTGTCGTGAAACAAGTCAGACTTGGATAGCAGTGTGTTCTGGCTATACTGACGGAAATAATTTTGTAACTGAATAAATTGCATAAGTTCCAGTTTGTATTGATTTAATTCGATTTTTGAGTTATCAGGCGTGAAATCATCATGGAAGCCGGGAAAGCGAAGTGCACTTTCGTTTGATGTTTCATTGTTGATCATTTTAGCACCATCTGATGCATCCTCTAAGAAACTGACGTCTTCAACAGGGTGCTGGATGTTTAAGGCATTCCTTAAAATGCTTTCCCCAAGTGGGCAATTTCCCTGAGGAATGTATTCTTTGACACCATTGTCACTTGACCAACTATTTGTGAAGCCACCAGAGTTGTTGTTTAATGTCATGTGACTAAGTGCAACACGTGACTCAGAACCAGGGATGGTCCTTTTGGTTTCAGAAATGATATTATCGAATGATGATCTGTTGGATCCAATGGGAACACTGTCAGTCGTATTTTGTTTTGAAGGATTCTCTTCATTTTCATTTAGAACATTGTCTGTTTTAATGGATGTTTCAGAAAAATTTGGTGAACGATCAGATACACCACTGATACCATTTTGACTAGACTGTGATGGGGATGTTATTGTCAAATTTTCGGATATCGAAGAAGATTCTCCATCTTTGAGCTTGTTGCTGGGAGTTGAATTTGTTTGATTTATTACACGACTCTGAACATCGGCGTCGGTGAATCCGACGGCATTTGTAGCATGATCGCCTACATCTTTTGCAGTCAAGCCAATTGGTTGTATAACTGCGACTCTTTGTTTATCGCTTTTCTCCGTTTCTGGAATACACTTATTTACTTTAAATTTGGGGGCTTGTTTTTCACCCAACTCATCCAAACCACTTAAGTGTCTTGAATAATGCAGTACATCCGAAGAATATCTTTCGTTTATATTTCTAGGGTGATAGTCAGACATTGCACTAAGACGTGTTGATACATAAGCATCTCTAGATTCTTGCAATCTATCAAATAAATTACCATACTGATTTTCACCCAGGAGATTCGTCAGATTACTGGTAATTGGAATTTTGCTTTCAGTGTCGGGCGTTCGCGCGAAAGAACACCTTGCTTCTCCAGAAGTACGGTTTCCATCATTCGATTCAAATTCGTGCAAAGATTGTTGTTTGCCTTTCGCATTTTCAGTTTTCAACTTCACATTTATTTGGTTATTTGTGACCTCGATTTCGCTTTTATAGGGAATTTTCTCTCCCTTCTCCAAGTATTTCGAAATGCCGTTCTCTGTCGATTTAGTATCAATACAAACATTTGACACAGCAGGGTCATCTATATCGTAGGGATACTTCTTGAGAAATTGACCATGTCTTTGAGAATCTAAATGTGACTGTGTATTAACGTTAGACATATTTATACTATCCGTTGTCATAGTTTCGTTCACGTTGTATTCTTGTTTGCAGTCAAAATCCGTATCTGTATTTAAAGAATTCCGTTGATTTCCTAATCCAACAATTTGGGTAAATTTGGGTAAACAAACATCTGCTGAACGACTTTCTGTCTGTGTTTTATCGTCGCTATGCTCGGAATAAAATCTATCCCTGGCTTCTACGAAAGCTTTTTCCATTTCATCGTTGGCTGAAGGCATGCTACATAAGTGTCGATCCAATGTGAGTGGTTTTGTTTCACAATTGGTCTTGTATTCACAGGAACGTTTGTCCATTAGCGCCCACATATCTGATGACTTGCCTGATTGAATATTGCTATATCTTGTGTGATACGAATTATCTTCCAAATTATCGGATTTATTTTCAGATTTGTGAATCAATGACTTAGCAACTGCTTTTAATGTCAATGGGCAATTGATTGACCCTCCTAACTTCTGTTTCACGTTTTGAACGATCCTATCCGCCGCAGCCTCCAACCACTGATTTTCGAGCTCCAAGGTTTTTTGACATTGTAACTTCTTAACGTGATCGGAAGAAGTCTGTTCATTATGAATATTGGTATACGGACAATTTGCTGCATTGTCATTACCCGGGACCGCATTCACAAAAGCTTCATAAAGTCTAGACCTTTCATCACTGAAAGCATTATTGGGAGACCAAAAATCGTCCTCGTCATTCTTTGTAGTCGTGCACTGAGTGTTCACCGGCAGAGCTTTATCTGCAGACTTTTGGGTCACAGGTTCGTTGCCATGACTTATCTCTTGATCCATCTCCAGCTTGTCGGTATATGCTTTAAGCATATTTTGAATCCACGTGATCCTACTATCTGGGAATTGAATAGTGGCAACTGTATCGATATGGTGGCCACTGTATGTCTCGGCTTTATCTACATCTAAAGACATCATTTCCTTACATTTATCTTTGTTTGCATTCTGCATAGGAACATCTATTATCTTCCCTTTGACTTCTTTATCAAAGGCTTCTGTATTTTCCCAATACACATCGCTTATAACGTTACATACATTGCTGCTGGAAGAAGTACCTAACCAAACTGGGACATCTTCATCAGTAGCTTCCTGATTTGACAAACCTCCGCCTTGGTCATCACTATCCCAGTATTCCGCAGAGCTAACAACGCTTTCTGATCGTGAGGCAGCACACTTTAAATTTCCAATTTCATGTGATGCATGTTGCTTTGTTTTAGAAACAACAGATCCCAGGGAGGGAAATTCGTTTCTGTCATCAACTGAAACACACAGCTCGGTTTCCTCCTTTTTCTTAGGCGTCGCATTCTTGACATTTGGAGGTGCAGTTGCGGAAGCTGGTTTTATGATATCTGCCCACCGTTTTACACTCTTTTGGTCAGGTCTCTGCCCTTTCATTTGGTGTCCATTTGACTTATTAGTAGAGGATTTCTTTGACTTGCTCTTAATCCCACTTTCTGATACTTGGCCATCACTTGAAGTTGCGGATAGTTTATTCTGTGACTTTTTGCCTACGACTTTGGTCCAAGCTTCGGAATTTACTTGTGAAGACAGTTCGTTTTGGAAGACGCACAAAGAGGTGTTAAATACAGGGTCAATCATTTCATTATTTTGGTCAGGACAGCTGTCTTGATCTTTCTTCTCGGTTTTTCGACAAACACTTGACTTTTCACCACTACTTTCTATGCCAAACTTGGGTCCGTTTTTGTGGCTGTTAGACTTTTTATCTGATTCATTCTCAGTGTCATCTAATGTAATTTGATCTTGAAAAGGAATCTCAGACTCTTGAATAGCTGTTTCAGTATCATTCCTTGTTTCAGTTTGATTTGACTTCAAAATGTGTTGTCTTTGACGTTTCTGTTTCTTTTTCTCTCGTTTTTTCACCCGCTTCATTCGCTCGCGTTCTTCGTCCTCTAACAGTTCTTTCATTTTCTGATCTCGTTTAAACTGTTGCATGTTTGTAAATTCATTCCAAAACTTATCCCACAACATCCGGGTTTTCATTTTAAGATTTTCGTCTGGGTACTTTATTATTTGAAGTTGATCTTTCAGACCAATGTACTGAGCGATCTTTACACAGTTTTTCTCAATCCATTCCTTTCCTTCTGGTGTTTCATTGATGCAGACAAGCGGGAAGAAGCAGTATACCAAGGTTTCCGAATCTCTTTTGTTGTTTTCCGAAAAGTATTTTAACACCTTCATGCAAAACTCTGGTCCACGTGATCGAACGAATTGTTGCGTGAATTTTTCATCGATCACCATATGATATTGATGCATGCATGAGCACACAATATTGCATGCACCAGTCACAACATTCTGATTCTTCGTCCATCTCTGCACAACGGACAATATATTTGGAACAAGCTTAACACGTAGGAGGATGTCTCGGTACTGGTTAACTTTCGCCAGGCGTTGAAAGAGTTGAAGAAACACGTCGTTGAACATGGTCTCGAATTCACTTTCGTCGACCGGGTTTCTCAGCCGTTCGATGCGGTTCTAGTACAAGAGAAAAATGGTACACGCTTATGTTTGTGATGCATACAGGCATTCTTAGTAATTACAGTAAACCTACACAAGAAAAGCTTAATTATCGGTTTTGACCCTGTATGATACCACTGTCTCTTTAGAAAATACATATAAATTTTAAATTAAAGCTCAACTGATGAAGTCTAATTGACAGAAACGATCGTCTTGAGCATTATAACTTTGGTAGTATGTTTATAATATTTCAAATTATACATGTATGTATCTATGTTGTTATCAGTTGATGCAGTTATACGCAACTCATGACGTCATTACCATCCACACTACTGTATACCTGATTTCGCCCTTAGTTTAACGGGCGAATTTAAAATGAAGGCAAAAAGTTTCAAATTAAATAATCGATGCAAGGACATATACGACATCAATGAGACTATATGTTTAAGGGCGAAATTAAGACGGAGTCAATATGTTTTTTTCATAGTAAAAAGACGAAAATAATCAGGGGCGAAAATTTACAGGTATACAGTATCTTACATTAACAGCTTGACCTCTCTGTATAACAATTTGTGTAAAAGCATTTTAATTGTGATTATAGATACTATCACAACAATTACCTTAACAAAATTATCTTTATCCTGTTCGGACATTCGACTTAATAGGTACTTAATCATATCGTCTCTCTCGCCATTGTGGGCCCAACAAATGGCAGTGTACCCTGCCTGAAACACAAAGCAGTGGAATCATAAAAAATATTTTTCCTTTTAAAAAAATATTTTCGATCGAATTAGACTTGTGTTGCTATACCTGTTAGTTCGTGACACCCGTCACTTGTAAGCAGGTCATGTCAACACAGAATAGTGAACATATTGGACTATAATCAATTTATTGCTGTAACAAAAATTATAAGACTTTTAAAGCTGGGTGAATTTATAGAGTGAAATTTTATGACCTAAATTTTTAAAATGGTGTAGTAAGTATTAATTCTATAAAAGTTTTAGACTTAGGTAATTCTGAATTTTTATGGTGACTGATTCACTTACTGTTTTTTTTTTATTTCTGCTGAGCCAATCAGTTATCGGGATATCATGCAAATTTAGCAAAATTTTCAGACTTAAGTATTTTTGCTAAAATGTTATCGTTCCCGACAAAGATATTTTTTTCTTATTTTTTAAACGATTTTATTCAGGCGTATTGTACTCACGTGATCTTCCATCAGTAAATTACCCCCTGCGTTCAGTAACCTCTCGGCAGTTTTCATGTCTCCTTTCATAGCTGACATCATAAGTGGCGTCCAACCAGTCTAATAATGTATTTGAGTAGCGTGTAGAATAATAATTGTAAAAGATTTTCAAAATGACATACATTGTTTTGGTTTTCTTGCATTATCAAGCTATGGCGTATTCCATGTCATACTAATTAATCTTTTCTCTCCTAAATTCCCCAGTGGAAAGTTCTTTTTCTATAACAGTAGACCAGTCTAATTTTGTATGTAGGGATGAAAAGGTTAATGGTTCAATATATTTGTCAGAAAATAAAGTTTGACTTAAAATTACTCCTTCACATATTTTCGTATGCAGGGTTATCAATTTATCAATTGTATCAATTTTTTCACTTAGACTGTTTTCCGTTGAACACAATTACATCGAATTTTAAGCCTGTCAAATGGATTTGTTTGTTTGTGTTAAAAGTTTCAAATATTTGATGCTTTACACAAATAGAATGTTCTTTGGAAATCCCGGCTTGAAACACAAAACTTGTTATAATGTTGTAATTTGTGACAAGAATCCGAATTCGAATAATGGGCGAGGGAAAATTGGCCTCTTTCATGGATAGAAGGAATATCAATACTAACGGCATAGTTCTTTCATTCTAGGCAATATATGATAATTAATTATGCATGCTATATTAAAATTTTCTATGGCGATACTGCAGTGTATCTATTTAGCTTTTTATCAACGTTTTGGTCTAATCAAGGGGTATATCTTTATCAAAATTACAGTCTTTATGAATTTAATCAATATAAATATGTAAAAGCATGTAATTCGATATTTTTCTAAATGGGTTTTATATAACCCATACAACGTCTTAGACGGCATAGCTCTTTTCATCCCTGCACGTATTAATTAGGGATCTTATTATATTTATTTGTTTTAAAAATGCAATGAATGATATTTTTCAGTGAAATAGAAATATTTTAACATGGAAAAGTAATAATTGAAATTCTATGATTTTTCTGAATGGACGCTTTTATAGGGATGCTTACTCAGCTATATCACCTGATCCCACTTCTGCATTTTCAAAGGTCCATGTGCGTCCAATTTTCACCTGTTTTGTATATTGTCTCATGAACCCTCTTTTGACTAATACTTTGGTACCTGTGATTTTATACGCTACTTTTCTTCAATTCAGAAACTGTCAATTCTCTGTCAAGTGACTGAACAGACGTAATGACTACTAAAATATGACGTCATCAAATTGTAATATGATGTAATACTCCACGGAACTTTATAACATACATACGATGCTTTTAAAGTATACGGTTACGTTTCACTATGATTACGTAATATACTTACAGTATTCTGTTTGTTTGGGGCAGCGCCATTTGCAAGAAGAAACTGTACGCATGTTTCCCATGTTTTCTCAGCAGCTAAGTGAAGTGCTGTATTTCCTACCTAGAATGCATTAAATGATACTGTAGTCATACCCGAATGTTTTTATCTTTTTGGTGTTCAAAAACCTCTTTCAAAGGCATCAAGACCCCGGATCATTAAAGTGGAAAATTACGTCTCTTACAAAGATATCGGGCCTAGAGTTAATAAACGTTGAAATGTACGTAGGCTAGTGCAAGTACTGGACTGGTATAAAATGAATACCTACATTGTTAGCATGGTTGATGTCTATGTCGCTTCTGTATGGCCATATTGCATTCACAAGTTTGGCGTCTCCTGTTTTTACGGCCAGCATGAAGGAATTATTGCCTTCCTAAAAGTACATAATAAAAATGATAATCATATGAAATGACATCGATGACAGAGGTGTATCATTATTAATATGGAGAGAGAGAGAGAGAGAGAGAGAGAGAGAGAGAGAGAGAGAGAGAGAGAGAGAGAGAGAGAGAGAGAGAGAGAGAGAGAGAGAGAGAGAGCTAGATGTTGTTTTGACTGTTATATTTAAGTAATTGAATAAAGGCAGATACTTACAGAATTTTGCAGCGTAACATCAGCGCCATGTTCCAGTAAAATTTCTACAACATCAAAATGTCGGTTCTGGGCAGCTAGCATCAATGGAGTGCTTCCATCCTTGAAACAAAAGAGCATTTAAATCTGGCTACATATCTCAATTTTGTATGAATAATTAGAACGATACTGTTCATGGAACAAAATTGCTGACCAAATGAGAATTGTAACGGTCTAAATGTAATATAAGGCTTACACATAACCTTGTGTCATATCAAAATATTGAACTCGTATAATAGATTCAAAATGACATGGCCACTTATGTAGGACTCTCTATGTACAGCCAAATTATGGATTTATGTTTGTAGATTGACTGTTAGACAAGGCTGTCCTTCGGATGAAACAGTACAATCCTAGGTCCCGTGTCACAGTAGGTGTCAGCATGTTAAAGAACCCTCACTGCTCGATGGCCGAAAGTGCCGAGCATAGGCCAATATTTGAAGCCCTTCATCAGCATTTGGTGAAATCTCCATATGAGTGAAAGATTCTTGAGTGGGACGTTAAACAATAATAAACAAACAACAAACAAAGAGTTAGACAAGGAAAACATTTAACACCGTGACAAAATTTTGGAATATGAACATCGATGGCAGAATATTGAGAAGCTTCACAATGACATTCGTTTTTAATTAATTTATTTGTTTTTTTATTTGTTGGTTTCTGTTATCTTTTTGTTTTGTTCTTTAATATTTTTAATTCTTTGTAGTTTTCTTTCTATATGTGAAGGTAGTAATATTAAAACCTTTTAGTCGGTTTCTAATCATTTTGTTATAGGTTCACTCACTCTGTGTCTCAAATTGCGTAACATTACGAAAGTGAGAAAAGGGTTTTAAAAATGGGTTTGCTGTTACATTAAACGTGAATTATACATTCTTTATTTAATCTGTTTGTTGTATTGGGTCAATTTCTTACTTTCGCTTAAATGTATGTTACGATAATTACTTGATGAGTTGGAAATAATTACATGGATTTAATGTTTGTAAAACACTTCATTTTATTGTATGAAAATTCTAAGTTAAATCCTGTATAACCTACTTTGCTATCACGCGAGGAACTATGTCAACCGTTGCTAGAACAACCAGTGCAGCTGTTCAAAATATTATCACACTTCATCTTCAATTTTTTTGTGTTGCATTTCTTAAATATTGTAATAAATTTTTTAAATTTGAATTTAAATGTTTGTTATTTTTAGCTTTTCATTTAGTCATAATGATTAACATTAATGTTTCAGTTGTTTACTGAAAAATAACCAATGTTGAGGCAGAATACACGTTTTTGCATTGCGCTCTGTGTAATACAAAGTGTAATCTGTCTCAGTATTGGTTATTTTTTAGTAAACAACTTAACCATTAATGTTAATCTTAAATAAACAATAATTCATTTGAAATATATGCTTTTTGCGATCAGAATCGTTTCTGGAGCAAAACTCGGAAACTGTTAAAGATATTTTTACGAAACTTCTTGTACAAATCAACCTTGGTGACTAGTAGTTGATTTTTGCTATCGCGGAATCTTCATATTTATATACTTTTCCTGTTGTCGTGGAAACAAGTTCAGTGACGTATGATATTGCTTGCAGTAGTGTCTAGATTTTTTTGTGTGATGAAAAAAAGAACATAAACTAATTTACTTCATTAGAATTTAACTGCATGGTTAGAAAAAAATGTTTTTCTATATGATTTAACCTTTTGAAAAACACCTTATTTGATTGGATGAAAATGCTTGGTTGAATCTTGCTTTCATGCAAGGAACTACGTCGGCCGTTGCCTGGACAACAAGTGCAGATGTTCAATATATTATTGCGCTTCATCATCAATAGACCCTTTCGCGATAACTGCGGTCCACTAACTTTGAGGGAATAAGTGATACAGATACCCGCAAAAATATAGACGTCTTTATAGTAACTGATTGTTTCTTGACGTCATTTTTCGGGAGTCTGTATCATTTATTCCCTCAAAGTTACAGGACCGCAGTTATCGTGAAAGGGTCTATTTTTGTGTTTTATTTCTTAAATATTATGTTTCAATTTTAAAATTGAATTTAAAGGTTTGTTAGTTTTCGCTTTTTCAGTTGTTTACTGAAAAAAAACCAATGTTTAGGCAGAGTACATTTTTTATATTACGCAATACAATGTGTACTCTGCCTTAAAATTGGTTATTTTTCAGTAAACAACTGAAAAGCTAATCTTAATTCTTAAATAAACGTAATTAAACAATATATGAACCGGTATTGAGAACTAACCGAAGTGCATTTCACGTTTGGATCTTTGCCAGCTTTAAGGAACCGCTTCATTCCCTCTGGATGTCCCATTGCAGCCGTGATACAGAAAGGGTCCATTCCAAGCTGAAACTATACAACGACATAAAGTGTAAATTATAGTGCAATATGGACTATTTCAGAACTATAACAATTATTATAAACATAATACCAGAATATGCCCTAGACAAATGATTATAAAACATATATGACATTTACACCAACAGAAATCATAAAGTGACCTTTCTATCAAATGATCGTAAATTGAGCCTGCCCATATCATTTGCCAAAAGTTTGAAAATAAAGCCTGTATTTAATAGATGCGATGATTTTACTTGTTTTTCAAATTTAAAAAGATTGAAAATTACGATGAAATAATTTAGCCAGTATTGTATGTTCCAGCAAACACGTTGGAGTTTATTTTTACGACTATGGTTATATACTATTGATAACCAAATAGATATCGTTTCCTTTTTTCTTTTTCCTTTTATAAAATATTTACGAAAAAACACTTTCCGAATTTCCGGTGTGGGGCACACAGTAATATGAGCAACAAGGAAAAGGCTAGAATACTTCATAATTTTCAAACTCAGAAACTGTGATGGAATATGTGAAACCTCAGTGACAAATAAGTTTCATAATAGATCTACTTGTCTATTTTTATTTGGTTTTGGGTTTTTTTTTGCGATGGTCTTTTCTGTATAGCTGGATTTGTTCCCCTCGAACCGCCAAAGTGTCAAATGAAGAAGAAAAAAAAATGAGTGCGATGCAGAACGCCACTACATCAAACAAACAAGCAATATACACGTTACTTACCAGTTCTCCTGTGGTTCCAAGTTTCAGAATCTCCTCTGGCGTACCCTCTTTGTCGATTAGTAATTGCTCTAAGATGTCCATACTTTGTTCTGCTATATTTGGTATTTTCACTACCTTGACATCCTTCGGGTCACTCTTTTCGTGTATACAGATATTTCCTTTGCAAAGTCGACATTTATGCTTCGCTTTTTTATTTCTCAGATGCATCTCTTTCATTATATGTTACTTCCATCAAGTTGTGTACATCAGCAATGTCAGCTTGGTTACAACGTGTTTTCATAATTGCTATAGCAGTGACGTCATAAAGACGTGACGTGTTTTGACGGTAAGTGTGACAATCGTAGCAATGCGATAAGAACGTCTGACGTCACTCGGATAATACAGCGCTACACATCAATCCATTCATTTCTCTGGTAAATGACGTGATCGTAGTTAGCGGACTACAATGACTGGATACTAAGTATCGCATTTGAATCTCGTTCAGCATACATTTGATTTGTTTCCACTATTGGAACAATAAACTATGACAGCACAGGGCCGCTTGTGGTGGTCTAGTGGTAAAGTGGTCGACTCACAAGTGGAAGGTTCCGGGTGCAATTCCCGGTACCGGCCGCGGGTCATACCAAAGACTTTAAAAATTGTAGTGATCGTATCTTTGCTAGACGCTCGGCGTACGAGGTGAATGTCAAGGGTCTTTCGGATGAGACATAAAACCGAGGCGTGGCACGTAAAATAATTCTCGCTGATTTGACGTCAGTTACTAGTAAGGGTCAAAATCTGTGACACATAAAGCTGGTGACATCTCAATATAAGTGAAAAAAAGTCTTGAAGGGATGTACAACAACAAACTATGACAGTCCCGTTTTTGGACGCCAAAGTATAGATGTTTGTAGGCTACAGTAAAAATCAACTCAAAAGCCCAAAAGTTAATAAAAATGTTTGAAACTTATATGATTTTAATGAAAAGTTAGACAATTAATAACAATGAAATAAACAATTTTTCGCACCTCGCTGCGCTCCGCCAAAACAATTACATTACATATACTGTTCCTTCCCTATTGTCCATCATTTCGTAAAGAAATTTCGTTCTCGTTTCCTAGGCTTCTATGAATATGAAAACTTGTTTGTAAACTTGGTAAAATTTACATTGTATAAAAATGTAAGTTATATCTTGCCATTTATTTACACATTACATGTATGTAGGCGTAGATACCGGGTCGGACAGGGATGCACCCTTCCCAACACTTTCTCACATACCATTTTTTTATATACATTATCAACACCTCGATAATCCAGAAAAAGGCTTTTCAGAACTTTTAAAAATCAAAATTTTCTGGACTCCCTCATCATGCTTATGCATCGATCGATGAGGTATGCATTGCATAAACAGTTTTACTTTAAGTTTAAATTTTAATTTTTAAAATATTAACAAGTGTCACTAGCCTCAAAGCTAACCCCTTTTAAAACAATATTTTGATTTGATTCCTACACCACTGCATAAAGAACGCTCCATGTTCACGCGCATGGCGTCTAGTCACCCACTCCCCAAAAAGTTACGCCCCCGTTTTGAAAATTCCTGGATCAGTCCCTGGTATGTGCCGCGTTAATTATATGGAGATCGCCAGTTATTTTATCAGTGGGATATGGTCACCCTTTGCCAGGTTCATTATGAATTCGGAAAAAAACTGCAGATTGTTCGAAAACAAAAAATGGTCACTTCACCTAAGTGTGCACGTGAAATGCACTTCCCTTGACTGCGAAAATATGAAAAAAGTGCCACTTGAAGCAGCAAGAGTTGTAAGTGGATTCACTCGTACATTAGCCGCAATTCTCTTTATTTTCAAACAGGTTTGGAAATCTTTGTAGAGAGGAGGAAACGTCAAAAGTACGATATGTTTTAGACGATACACCATGATTTAGCCTCTAGTTTTTTAAAGATATTGTTAGAAGTTTTTATCACTTCTAAAAGACACTTAGTAGGACCGTCGTCGTCATCGTCATCGTCATCGTCGTCGTCATCGTCATCATCATCATCATCATCATCATCATTTTCTTCTTCTTCTTCTTCTTCTTATTCTTCTTCTTCTTCTTCTTCTATCTTCATATCAATTAATAAAATAAAATGTGTTAAACAAATCTATGTCTGTGTGTTTTTTCTTCGTCAAAAGAGGTTATTATATAGGCAGTTCTCTTTTAGGTGTTTTCACAGCGATTTCTTGAGTATTAATTTAGGTCGACATTTTATTTCTGTCTTAATATATGCTATTACATGGAGTATTTTTTTTTTAGTTAACAGTTCTCGCGTGCGTCTAACTATGAGCGCGTCTATTTATTTTTAGTTCATATCATTCACAAAAGCATAGTAAACTAATCGTGTAACACACACACACACACACACACACATTTATATCAGTGTTTGAAATGGTATTTTTTACATAGATAGTAATGATTTGATCAGTAACACATAACATTAACTACAATCCAAAAAACGCTCCGGTTGGCTTTTTTTTTAATCTATTCACTATGGCCAGATACACATATAACACATGCGTTAAGAAAAGTAAAGATAATTTTGTGATGTCCATTTCAAAATGTCTTGAGGCTATCAGTTTTCAACTGCATTCAAGTTTAATATCCAACTATGCAAGCTTATCCTGGTTCAATCAGTGGTCAATTTTTCAAAATAACTGTGTAACACAGACACAACCGTGCTGGAGCATAATTTTGTTTAAAGGGGCATTACCTGTATATTTTATTTTTTTTAATCAACTTCTTGTAGAGATCTACTTGATGTACAATAAAATATAAGACACATCAAAATATTTTATTCCTTTATTTTTGTGAGAATAAGGTCTGATCCAGTGTGGTGTTTATTGTATTCATTTACAAATACATTATTGTAGTAAGGTTGAGTGTATCAACTGCAAGTGAAAAAGACCAAAGCCTGGGTTTCTCAAGCACTTTCCACAAAATATATAGCAATTTAAGAATGTTTATGCCTGTATTTATATCTGTTTTTCTTTTTGTTATTGTATATCAATCTACAAAGTAAAAGGGGAAAACGAAATTTTGAAAAAACACAGTTAATGCCCCTTTAAACAGTGCAGTGAATGACCTTTTCAAGTAAAAAATGTTTTATGGTAGAAAAAATTAGAATTTTATTAAATTCGTGGAAAGAGGATCTTGTATTATGAATAAAGGGCCTACCACGTGAACGGATAGGGTTCATGGAAATTGGGATAGGGTAATTTAATAACTACATAACATAAATCAAATTTCCTCTTCACAAAGAAATGCGAATAGGAATAACTAACATTTATTTTAAATTTAGTAGAGGAAATTAACTCATTATAATTATATTTTTGTGAGTTCGAAGTCTTCTCATAGTATGTTTTCTTCCAGATAAGAAGTATTGTAATTAAATGATTATGTCACTTTTAATGTAAAGCAAGGTGGGTAGATCGATTCCATCCATAGGATATGGTAAAAGTGATTACGAACACGATTACGGGTACGGTATACACTTTCTACTTGCATCGGAACCGGAACCACATTGATTTGACTACCGGTGGTGCTGCTGCTGCACAAACATTTTAAAACTGTTTTTACTCCTTTCAACCGCATGCTGTAACTCATATTTGCATATATTTATGTGATAAGAACATCAACGGTATATACATATTGATTCCTGATTTTTAGCGCATCTTGTATTCCCATAAATTATAGATGAAACTGTCCCTGAAGGCTCTGCCACTTCACTTGGCAGCTACTGGCTAAATCCTTTCACAGCTTCAGTATCATGATGAGTACATGTATCTTATAGACAAATCACAGAATGGTCTCTATAAATTATGAAACACCGTTGGAACCTAAGCTGTTTCTGTCAGAAAGTTTGCCAGTTTACTGGTGGAAGGTTGGTGGTCTTTTCCTAGGTACATTAATATTGTAACCGGGCTCTCTCCTCCACCAGTAAAAACTGGCCGCCACCATATAACAGAAAAGTTGTTGAATGTGGCATAAAACGCCATTCAAACAAACAAAACCTCATAACCTTGCACACTAAATGAATGTTTCTAGATATGCTTCATTATCAGGTTCAATTAATCCCTTTGGGGATTCTGTTTTATCGTGTTGCCCTGCCAGAATCCCTTGTCAAGCCTTCATAGTTTTATTCGGGAAAATCTGGGCTTCGATGACCGACTCGCTTGAAGTGAATTTTAGATAATAAATACCTGGATGGCAGTCAATCAGTAAGTCATCTATCGTTTCAAGACATATTTTTCCTTGAATCCAAACATTTTTTTGTTTAAAATCCCAAATAGAAATTGAAATACCACGTGTTTATTCTGACAGACACATACTTCTTGCCTGAGTTTGAATGGTGGACTAGTTTAAGTCAGAGGCTATAGTTTGTTCTTTGATTGCTCTTCGTAAGTTTGATAACATTAACTTTGCTTATCACAGGCTTATGAAAAGCAATCATAGAACAGACTATAGCCTCATTTCCAGTTGAGATGATCACGTGATGTAAACAAGTTCACCATTCAAACCCAGGCAAAAGTATGTGTACACCAGAATAAACGTGTGATATTTCAATTTCTATTTGGGATTTTAAACAAAAACATTTTTGGATTCAAAGAAAAATATGTCTAGAAACGATAGATGACCCACTAAATGACTGCCACCCAGGTATCTATAATTATAAATTTCTCTTGAAGCGAGTCGGTCATCGAAGCCCAGATTTTCCCGAATAAAACTATGAAGGCTTGACAAGGGATTCTGGCGGTGCAAGGCAATAAAACGGCCGCGACAGAATCCCCAAAGGGATTAAGGTTCAATGTACAACACTGGCAGTTCACAACAATAACTTAAGTCTTCAAAATGTTTTTACAAACAGTAGTCCTGCTTCGCCTCAATGCGTGTTTGTTACCATGATTCTTTAACTCAGTCTGCAAAATGGTTTATGTACATACAGGGATTTTCCTAGGCCATTTTTGGTCCGCTTACAGGTCCCATGCCAATGCAAAAATGGTTTGTATTTCCCCCCAAAATATAAAAATCTTCCCAATTAAGAATTTCAAAATAAAGGATAAAGTGTTTTCAAACAAATGTGTCAAATAATGCTTTTTTATTTCTGTTAAAATATAGGAGGTAGGAAAATCCCTGACATATACTTATGACAATGCAAGTCTCAAGAGAAATATGACTTTTAAAGTTTGTTTTAACCTGTTTATTTTAGGCTATGGGGGATATTAAACAGTTCTTGTATGCATGGCTGGGGAAACGGAAAGTGACACCCATGTATGACTTTTCACAGACTGGGTCAAAACACAAACCAAGGTTCAAATGTGAGGTATGTACAAAATGTTATGTAAATTTGACTAAGAGATATATTGTACATCATTGTATAGTCTGACTTTATTATAAAGGCCAATCAAGGGGACAGGCAAAAGTTATTGTTATAGACAAATGGTCTTTATAATTTAAAAGAGGTTTATTCATTATAAAAAAAATTAACAAAGGTTATGTTTGAATAGCAACTCCAGCTCCTATCAATAATGCACTGGAATTAATCAGATTTTAATGTTTGTGGTTTTAAAGTCTCAATTTAAGGCATCTTTTATTTCGGAATATTAATATATTATATACCATCTGAAAGAGAAATAAATGTACTTTCCAGTGATATGTATTTTGTTGTTGATTATTTATGTAAATGTGATGATTTTTCGAGTTAAAAATAAAAAATGTGACACTTTTCATCAATCCGCTCTGGCTGCAGTGATGGCTGCGCAAACCGATGGGCTATATGTAAAGAAACTCATTTGCGAGTGCCTAAATGTTAATGAATATTTTTGAAATCTTATGACCAATCAAAGAATGAATTTTTCTATGCCATGGAAGTTGAATTTTGTAGAAAAAAAAGTTTTTGTAGAAGTTGCAGAAGTGAATCTTTGACGACGATGTGGATAATCGTCAGTAGGTATTGCACTTTTGTTCATCCATATTTAAAAAGATTTTGTTCTAACTTAAATTTTGACATATTTGTCAACATTCTATGACATCATTTACTACCTCGCATTGAGCGTAAAAAATTTTCAGTGCAACAGTGCAGTTGATAAATAAAATGAAAAAATTTTTTTGGTCACTTTTTTAGTTGAAGTACATTACAACTATCTTTTGAGACAGTAAGATGTTGTAATAACTATTTTTTATGGCTGGAATCATGCTGTTAATCATTGATGATCCATGTGTCACATGATAAACAAACACTCACTTTGACTCAGTCTTATCACTAATTCACAATTAAACTCCCAATCAGTGGACGGGACAGTGTTATATAATCATAAACACCCTCAATAATTAACATGCCCACAGGCTATTTACCTGTAAAAGTGTCAACAGATGATAACTGGACATTTTCTGATTAGTAATTATGAGGAGTTTACATGTACATGTTGGTCACATATACTTTTTTCGGTACATGAAATTTCCGATGATGGAAGATTCGGAAACGTGACAGGAGGGGCGGAAGGGACCCTAAAAATCGTTATGTTTTTCCTCCTGCTGAAAAAATCAAATGTATGTAGGTGCAAAAGTTTAGGAAGATATCTCAAGTAATAGGGAAAGGAAGAAAAACTGAAAATGTGCAGTTCATCAATGGTTCCGCAACATACAATATTTTGCTTTTCTTGTTCATTTTTTACTAAGAAATAGTGGTCATAACAGCTTATTTTTGTAGTAATCTAGTAGATCAAATTCCAGTAAATGAACAGATTTTCAAAACTTAAAATTTGCATAACTTTTCACACAATTAAGATATCTAGATTATTTAAACTGTTTTGGAAAGTGTTTAATTAGCTCTACAGATCTACGAGATAAAAAAAATTTCCCAATTATGTTCACCATGTCATTCACATTCAGTATAAAACTATAAAAAAGAGAAAATAGTAAATGTATGAACTGCACTTTGAAGTCTTCAGATGTTATCCATGTTGTCAGTTAAATAAGAGAAGATTTAAAATGAATCACAAGTTTTGTGTCTTACAATGTATGACTTAAATCACCTTAGTTACTCCCCCCCACAATTTGGCCCATTATGGCATAAAATTTCCAGTTGGAAGGGTACAGAACCCTGTCCCCAAAAGGGTCTATCAACCACTGGCATAATGCCATAAATATAGTGACAGAAATTACAATCACCAGTGTGTTTTGGACGAGACTTAAACCAAAAATCTTGTGTTACAGTAAATGTGATGCAGTATAAGAATCATCACTGAAATTGCATTTGTCCATAGCACTGGTCAGAATGTGTAGAATTTGTGTCAAATTTATGTTAAGGCACACATATATAAGTGCAAAATACATGCATGAAATAATTATTAAGCCTTTCAACCCTACAGTCTGTAATTGACTGGTCTAAAACAATAGAGTAGGGTTTACATGTACCGTACTGTTGCTTAGGGGTAAAAGTATTAAACATCAGCTGAATGTAATGCAAAATTTAGGGACCAGTTCCTAAAAGTAGTGACATTACGATTCAATTTACTCGTGGTCAATTCCATTGTGACCAATGAGACATTTGATGATTTTTTTCTCAAACTATTTATAAAATTTTGAAGCTGTTATTTCAAACAAAATAATTTTTCTTACATTATGCCATAGAGGATATGGAAGTCTAGCCAAAAACTGTAAAATATCAGTGGTCATTTGATTCTGTTTTACATGGCGTGGTTTCAAACAGCCATGTGACTGATGGGACATTTAGGGACCACGCTTTTCTGTATCATCTAGTAAAGTTGACATTGATATCTCAATATAAGGGATATGATTTCTGAATGCAGTTCATTCACTAGCTCTTGAATTTAAGTCTATTAGGAAAATGCTTTCAAGGAAAAACACCTGCTTTGTTTACAACATGGGCGCAGACATTTTGGACACCCAAAGTTGTGCGGAGGGTAAAATGAGCCCAGAGATCTGATTGGTCATTAAATGAAAAAATTAGTTTTGCCATTAATAAGTGAAATTAAGGTGATAAAAAAGATACATGAATATTGGTAGTACTTTGGAAATTATAGGGTGGACGGTTGAAAATTGAAAGGGAGGGGTCATATGAGAATAGATATTTTCCTTTGGTGCGGAATACTACGAGTTGTAAACAAGTGAAAATTTTGAAGTAGAAATGCAACGGCAACCTATACTTTTTGATTGCATATTTTGTTATCAAAAATATTGATCTTTCAGCACAGGGTACTTATTTGACCCAGATTTTATAAACATGGAAGTGACAGTGACCTGAAGTTTTGTAAATTAGCATTGAGGCCTATGGGAAAAATATTTGGTGGTGTCTGTCCTATAGAGAAATGCACATTTGACACATGTAGGCTGGATGAAGCCTTAAAATAAGTCATTTCTCTCATTTTTATCACCCAAGTTGCAATTCATTCACTTTTACTCATACTTTTAAACAGATTTGAGGGTCTCTATGAAATGGAGCACCTGTTGGGGGTCCACAAGGTGCAAATTTAATAGGTGTGCTGCCTCTACACACATTATTATGCATTTGTTGCATATTGAGATCTCTGAATTTTATCTGTATGTTTTATATTACACCTAGAACTAATATTTTTTTCATTTATTGGTCAAAATTTTCATCTGTAAATTGGAAAATTCAAGTATACCCCCACCCTCTCCTACAAACATGCACATGTTCTTGTATAAAAAATCATATAGTTATGGTTATGCATAGTGACTAATTTTAGCAAAATATTTTGGAAATGATGTTTCTCTTGTAAATTTTAACTCATTTGAATTAAAATCAGACCTTTTTGAGGTAAAGACTGGTTGATTTTCTTCTTTTAAGTGCAAAATCTACATATTGGACCATGTCATTTTACTCGTACAGTGTATTTTGTACCTTTAGCTGTATATATGTACTGTATCTGAAGGGTAAGAACCGTCTCATTTTTTACAAAAATTGTATTAAACTGCATTTCAGCATTTAAGTCTCATCAGTAAAATATTTCATCATGCCATATACACTGAAAACAGTAAAAAAAATTAATTTAAATAACCCCCCCCCTTTTGCTGATCTGTACACAAGAATTTCCACATTGTGGTTAGGTCATTTTGTGTTAAAATTTGGGTAATAGATAATTTGTAAATAAAAAAAATCTTTAGAAATAGGGCGTTTTAACATTTTTGTCATAATCTATCAACATTTTAACCTGTAGAAGGAATATTTCAATTTCTTAAATCCAGGAAATATTGTCCAATAAGAGATTTTTATCTAATTATCATACTCAAGTACCTGTAAAGATAATTATAAAGTATCAATTATATTTTTTCTGTATTAACTCATCTAATATTCATTCAAGTTGCATGTTTTCATAAGTTTTCTAAATTTTCAGTCATGCATTTTGTGTTTGAATCACCTTTTTTTCACCCCCCCCCCCCCCCCTTCAAGCAAATGTCACTTAACACTCTCTTGGGGTCATACCAGACAAAAATTAACACCTGATATTGACTTTTACTGGTTTCAAAACTTAGTATAATTAAAATTTGACTTAGTTTTTCATCTGAAACAGAACTATAAATATGTCATGTCCTTTTAAAAGCAATTTGACTAGCATTTTGCACCATTTAAGTGTCGGTAAATTTTAAAGTCAGACTCGGTTATCTGCCCTCTGTATTTAATTAGTTACATCATGAGACTGTAATTAAGGGATGAAACAAAACATGGACATGTCTGAAAATGATTACATGACAAATTTTATATAAATGAACACAATAAGTCTATTGAAATATGTTGTATGTAAGGGTATACCCTCCCAGAAGTTTTACACTTTTATTAAGGGTGCACTTCATTCCTTGTCAATAAAAGCAATTTGATGATATAAAAAATGACATGGTTTTACTTTTAAGTGAGCTTCAGAAATTCTTCTTTACTTCTGGCGACTAATTGGTTCCATGCTCATTAAGAAATGATCCAAATTTTAAGTTTTTGTGAAGAAAATGGTATATTTTTTGTCACTTTTTCCATTATTAAGGGGTACCGTCTACCCTTATTTGATATCATGGTCAATATTGGTAAATAATGGTATGAAATCAGTCAAAATAATGAAGTGTATGTGTTACAGACAATTTCTGAATGAAAATCATGAAAGAAAAACAGACAACTTCTTCATGTAATGTATTTATTTGTTAATATCAATGAATGGGATTGAGAGGTAGGGGTGTGACACATTATAGACTGTGTTTCTCTTCAGGTTGGGTTCCCATCCTCATTATTAAGGGGGCTTGGTGTACAGTTAATGAGATTTCCAAAAAATGCAAAATGACCATTTTTGGCAATGTTTTGGATAAATCTATAGGAAAAACACCTGCTTTGTTTACAACATGGGCGCAGACACATTTGGGACACCCAAAGTTGTGCGGAGGGTAAAATGAGCCCAGAGATCTGATTGGTCATTAAATGAAAAAATTAGTTTTGCCATTAATAAGTGAAATTAAGGTGATAAAAAAGATACATGAATATTGGTAGTACCTTTGGAAATTATAGGGTGGACGGTTTGAAAATTGAAAGGGAGGGGTCATATGAGAATAGATATTTTCCTTTGGTGCGGAATACTACGAGTTGTAAACAAGTGAAAATTTGAAGTAGAAATGCAACGGCAACCTATACTTTTGATTGCATATTTTGTTATCAAAAATATTGATCTTTCAGCACAGGGTACTTATTTGACCCAGATTTTATAAACATGGAAGTGACAGTGACCTGAAGTTTTGTAAATTAGCATTGAGGCCTATGGGAAAATATTTGGTGGTGTCTGTCCTCAAATGAACATCCTTTGTTTGTTTTCACTGCTTGACCACTATATCATGTGACAAAAAAATGTGACTGATGGGACGCTATCACCTTAAAACCATTAACATTTGTTTTGATGCACATATGTTTTAAGTGTTCCATTATTTACCATGAACATGATAAATATTATCATAACAACTCATATTTTAATCATTTTACATACATATTAATGACCATATTTTTCAAAATATTCTTGAGGCAAAGCAGCACTAACATAGTTGATGGAACATAAGTTCTATAATCCAGCAAACAACAGTCAATTCAAAACAAAAAGCAGTCCTACCCAGGGACATCACAAAATAATGAAAACAAGTTTGATAAAACACTTAAATCAATGTCATTTTATCACCCTATATGTATCACATCAACTTCAGCATGAGTTGTGACTGATGGGATGTTAAAAATAGATTTTTGTATGCGGCTAGCATTGAGGATTACAGGCCCCATCTTTATATTTAATCCTTTATTTTGTCCTAGTGATACCAAATTATGAAATAGTGTGTATCTGTGGTTAAAAAAACATGATTTTTCCAAGCTAGCTAACTTCAGACATTTAATTTGCTACTGATTATTAGGGGCAACCACTGCCACATATTTCTCAATATTGCGATAAATTGCAGAAAACCTGTAACATGTATAATGACTGCTATTCTCTTTTTGTTGTGAATTGCTACAATGAGTATGAATTATAAAAAATCAAACTCTGTAGAAATATGTATAATTCACAGTAGCATTATGTGTATTTGTTTCCTGAATATTAGCTCGCCTCTACTTATTGGGTGGGGGGGGTGGTCTTATGTTTTAGCTGTGACAGTTTTGTAGGATTAAAAAGATTGGTTGAGGTCAGATTTACAATAATGTACCTTCTTCTACTATCTCAAGCATTGACTTAATTTAGTGATTTTTAGCACATGCTACATTTGCAGGCTTCAGATATTGGAATCGTCCAATATCTTATTTTATTTACTGAAAAATGACCCTGTTTTGGACTTGTCTATTTACAATACTGTTTTTAAGATGATTTGTTGAAATCAGATTAATGCGGGATGTGAAATATGTTGGCATGATGTGGTAATTCTGTTGTGACTGATGGGACAATTTTGTAAGCAATGTCACTGAAAATATAATATTACAAATTAAGTCCATTGCACTTGTAGATAAATAAAATGAAATCTGCTTCTTACATCAACTGATTAGCAAATGAGGTAAAAAAGTGTCCAAAATTGTGACTGATGGGACATTTGTGGCATCACGACTTCAAGGTCAGTTAAGGTCATGGGTCATTCAGGACATTTAATTTTTATAATGCTTTATTGATAATTTAGGCTCTATGGATGTTAAACAGTTGACACTTTTGTTTTCTATGGGTTTATATGAAATGGCAGGAAAAGTTAAACTTTGTTATTATTGGGACATTATAGTGTGACGCATACCCCAGTAATGTAAAAGGTCATAACTTTTGACTGAAGAAACCTATCAAAGCAATCTTTTCAGTTTTAGAGAAACAATATATATTTATTTTATTTATATCAAATTACTCGGAATTAAAAGTGAAAAATTGGAAAAAAATGAAACTTTTCCATGGAATTGACCTTGTGCATAGTTCTAATTTCATTGTAGGTCATAAATGTTAGCTTACATGTTAACCTACAGGTAGGTACATTTGACATTAGTTCTTTGGAGCAGAGATATACTCAGACGTAAGTTTATATGTAGGGAGAAAGAAGCAACCATTAGTGAAACCCATTTAAGATGTTAGTTATGACTTCCCCTACAACTACAGTGAAACTTGTATATAAAGACCCCCTTAGAGACACAAGAAAACCAGTCTTTATAGGGAAGTGGTTAATTTGTACATAAATGGTACTTTTGGGGACAGTAAAAATTGTCTGAGTAACCAGGTGGTCTTTATACACAGGTGGTCGCTAAAGCAGGTTTTACTATACACACATAAAGTTACGACCTTAAGTGAAACTGGTCCCAGGGCTCTCAAACTGTTGAGTTGTATGGGTCTGATTTCTTCTATACATGTACATGTACATACGTTTGTTTAGGCATATCATGTATGTATTGGAAAATATAGAATGTACATGTATAACTTGGAATATATTTACCTGTACATAGTAAAGGTTACATATGTAGCTTAAGTATTTCAAAATAATATTTCTGTAATGTAAAATACTGAACAAAGATACAATTTTATTTTTCTGGTAAATATAGGTCAGAGTAGAAGGATATGATTATGTTGCCGTTGGAAACTCAACCAACAAGAAGGATGCTCAGACGAATGCAGCAAAAGATTTTGTGCAGTATCTGGTGCGGCAAGGGCTAGTACAAGAAGCTGAAGTGCCACAGCTTGATATAGTATGTTTTTTAGCTCACCTGAGCCAAAGGCTCAAGTGAGCTATAGTGATCACTCCGTGTCTGGCGTCCATCCGTAAACTTTTCATACTTATTCTCTGAAACCACAGAAGGGATTTTGATGAAACTTGACAGGAAGCAAGTGCTCAAGGTCCTTTACCATGTTTGTAGTTGCAAGCCAGATTTGCCGAGGGTGATCAATGGTGGGGTAGAATAGGTCCCAAAAGGTACCCCTCTTTAAATATCATCTTCTCCAGAACCACTGCATGAATTGAAAAACAGATTGTTTCAGAGTGATCTACATGGATGTATGTTTCTGAGTGATCTACGTGGATGTATAATTCAAGTTTGTATTTTTCATAGAAGTTGAAATATTAATTTTTGACGTGTTTTTTGAGGTCTTTTCAGACTGTCATTTTCATTCATTTTTTGTGTGATTTCCTCTATTATCTCCCTTAGCATTCACTTTGATGTATCCATTTAATGTGTTTTACTTGTAATTAGGTGAACAAATGTTTTTGTGCAAGAATTTTGCTGAAATTTAATTTCTAGAATTTTTTATGAAATTTTTAAGACTGCAAAAAAGGAGGGGGGGTTGCAGTTTTCACACGGTCAGCTTTTGTTTCAAAACCACTGAAGGAATTTTGACGAAACTTTACAGGAAGCATGTGCTCAAAGTTTTCTACAAAGTTTTTAGTTTTCAGTCAGATCGGCATAGGGATGGATCCAGATAGGGGCCCCATTAGGTACCCCTCTTTAAAAGTCTTCTTCTCCAGAACCGCTGAATTGAAATTGAATTGAAAAATGGATTGTTTCTGAGTGATCTACATGGATTTATGAATCAACTTTGTATTTTTCATAGAAATCAGAATATGAATTTTTACCATGTTTTTTTCAGGTCTTTTCAGACTTTTTCATTTTCATTCATTTTTGCATGATTTCCCCAGTTATCTCCCCTTGCATTCGCAATGATGCATTAATGTGTTTTACTTGTATATACGTGCAGTTGAAGAAATGTTTTTGTGCAAGATATTTTACTGAAATTCAATCTCTAGAATTTTTTATGAATTTCTTAAAACAGCAATATTTATGTTTCTTGGCCAAATCAGCCTACATGTACATATTCTTCTTGGTCTTCTTTCCTCATTTGTAGATGGTTCTCAGGTGAGAGATTGAGGCCCTCTTGAGCCTCTTGTTTTTATAATCACATGAGTAATTTACTCATGAACAAGGATTTCAGATGACACTTAAATTATCTAAACCAAAACACTTCAGATATTGACATTTAACAAGCACAACAATTTTGTTCATATCTCATGTAAAATTATAATAATTGGAATGTAATGTTATCATGGTGCAAGTTTAAACTTTAAATGCAGAACTTATTGGTAAGTTAAGCAGTATTACTATAAGGGATTGGAATGTAAATTTCTACTTTAGGATGCAGGACTTGCTAATTTTGTTAAGATAAATTAAATCAATTTTCTATCAAAAATAACTCCTATTCTATTTTTTTTTTCAGCCAACAGTAGGAATGGGAGATGGAGGTAGGCCAGGATCATCTGGTGGCCCAGGATTCACAGGTTTGCCTGGTGGGCTTAACGCTCCACATCAGTCACTTGGACTGGGTAAGTATGGTAAATATGTTTGTTTGCCCATATACATTTAAGACAATATTTTTAAGTTATTGAAATAACATTATTCTAAATTCAAATTCATCTGTTTAATTCATACTAACTTTTCATAAAAATTTATACAAGTCTCGATTCGTAATTCACCGAAGATATTGGAAATTATTTCATACCAAATTGTGAGTCTCCAGCATTTGAAATTGTGAGATGGATCTATAGGTTTTGTCTGCATCTGTCTCTCCGTCGGTCCATTAGTCTGTCCGTTGAAGGATTTAGTTAAAGTTTCATAATAGCTCACCATTCTCTTAATAATGGTTTCACAGGTACGGGACAGGGATTGACTTTTCAATACTCTCAGAATATTTGTTTAGTGTATGTATGACAGGCCAAATCAAAGATCAAATCTGAAACGGAAAAATGAGTAAAAGGTCTGTAACTCTGTATAGAAAAATCTTTGATCTGTTTGACCCATTTATAAAACTGCGACCAAATTCCTAAAAATATTTGAGTTCCATTCAGCTTTCATCTGGTGTGGTCCAATGTTGTTAAAAACAGGAATCTTCTAAGTCAGCCTTTGCATGGCTGCAATTTTTTTTTTCAAGTTTCTCGAACATGTAGATATGAGTCTGGAAAGTATTGCTCATATAAAGGAAACTTATTAAAAGTACATAAAGTTGCTGGACTGTATTTTAATATCAAATGCTATAAATAGCAACACTATAAAATGGCCATATCATTTCCAGAAAGAGTAACATTGGCCAGTGCTAGCAGTTTTTCAGTCGAAATTTACAGACTTTCAAACGCTGTTTCCTGGTGGAAAAATGTGTCTAATATTCTACAAATTTATTTTATAATCATAATTTTACTGAAAATTTATCTATCTGTTTGTAGTCAAATTTTTTCTCATTCAGAAGACTGAGGCATTTAGGAATATGGTTAAGACTTCTCAATTATTCTATAGAGGCAAAAATTGGATTTATTTTTGAGATTTTTTTTATGTATTCACATTTCATTATTTTCAGACAATCAAAGTGATATGAACGAAAATCAGCCAGAAAGAGAATATCCCCCCTATCAGAGAGGCCCCCCACTTAGTTACATGGAGCGTATTGCAGAGAAACGGAAACTAGAAGAGGTAATTGTAAACTGTAGTGAAAAAATACTGGAACTTTAGTTCTTATGTATTTTATATTTTCAACATATATAATATATGTTTAATTATGTCCCCCAAACGAAGTGGGGGACATTATGTGTTTACTCCATGTTTCTTCTCTTATTTTTCTATATTCTTCTTCTTCTTCCGCAACTTGTCCCCTCAGTATATTAGGTTATTATAATATCATATAAAGGGGCCCTATATCAACCGTAGATCGTTAGAGCTTAGTAAAAGTCACTGTTTTTCTATATTTCTCTATAAATTGCCCTCTCAATCGAATTCAGTAATTTGTCTATAATATTATATATAAAGGGTCCGTTTATTGACCGTAGGTCATAAAGTTTAGTAAAAGTCAATGTTTTTCTCTATATCTCTGTATTTGTCTCTAAATCGCCCCTCAGTAATTAGGTAATTATAGTATAAAGGGTCTGTATATTGACCGTTGGTCGTTAGAGTTTAGTAAAAGTCACTCTTTTTCTATATTTCTTTATAAATCAATCCTCAGTAATATCATATAAAGGGGTCCTATATTGACCGTTGGTCGTTAGAGTTTAGTAAAAGTCACTTTTTTTTTATATTTCTCAATAAATCACCCCTCAGTAATTAGGTTATTATAATATCATATAAAGGGTCTGTATATTGACCGTAGGTCGTTAAAGTTTATTAAAAGTCACTGTTTTTCTATATTTCTCTGTATTTGTCTCTAAATCGCCCCTCAGTAATTTGTCTATTATAATATCATATAAAGGGTCCGTATATTGACCGTAGGTCATAAGAGTTTATTAAAAGTCACTGTTTTTCTATATTTCTCTGTATTTGTCTCTAAATCGACCCTCAGTAATTAGGTTATTATAATATCATATAAAGGGCCATTATATACTTTACCTAAAGGTGTATAAGATATTTATTATAAATATCACTAGATATATTGAACTGATATGTTGTTGTTTTGTATTGTTGTTTGATCCCACTCAAGAATCTTTCTAAATATGACCCTCACCATATGCCGGTGAAGGGCTTATTATGGCCTATATCGGCACTAAAACGGCCATTGATATGACTTTTTAACGTGCCAACACCTACTGTGACACGGGACCTCAGTTTTTACTGTCTCATCCGAAGGACAGGAAACCGATCTGCTGCCGGCTGGACTCGAACTCACGACCTTATGATCAAGAGTTGAAAGCGCTACCGACTGAGCCAGGCCAGCTCTGTATCATTTAGGGATGCAGATTTTAAAACACTGCACTAAATATTTAATCAGTTAATAAAAACATTTTGTGGTCAAGAAAATGATTTATAGAAATTCTGTGAATGGCACCTTTAAATGTTTAAAAGGAGTGCTTTTACAGTCAAATAAGAAATGTAGGATTTAAAAACTTAGTAACTCACTATAATGAAGTTGCAGGGGGAAGGGGGGGGGGACTTTTGTTATCACAGTGACAGTGTGGGCATCCTGTTAAGAGAATCAGTTGATGTCTGGTCTACGTACATCTACTGCTCTTATATTAACTAAATGTGTATGGTGATTCCATGGGTTCTTAGCACATTCTATCTTCAAATTTTGGATTAGTCCTGTATTTTGGATTAGTCCTTAATTTTGGATTAGTCCTTTATTTTGGATTAGTCCTGTATTTTGGATTAGTCCTTTATTTTGGATTAGTCCTGTACTTTTTATTAGTTCTGTATTTTGGATTAGTCCTGTATTTTGGTTTAGTTTTGTATTTTTGGACTTCGTCTATTATTAGTATATTTGCAATGCTGTAGTTAAGAGGATTGGTTGATGTCAGGTGAGTTTGGGATGTAAAATATGTTGGTGTGAGGTCAGCTTTGTAAGATTACTGTATGTTTTATGTCATAGCCAATATTTTTCCTTCATTCAGTTTTATACAAAATGATGAAATACATGATTGAATGATAAGAGTTTCACAATATTTCTGAACATTCCTATCAATTACATGTTGTCTGTTTCAGTCAGAAGATGTTGATTTCAATGCTGATATCCATGGCAACTGGACTCTGGAGAATGCCAAGAGTCGCCTCCATCAATTTCTACAACAAAATAAAATACAGACAGATTATAAGTACAGTATGGTGGGGCCAGATCACAATAGGTATATACATTGTCTTTACCTGTGATGTTTTAATGTCAGTCATACTTTTTGTGTGCATGTGTTTTGAGTGAGATAGATGAAAACCATTACAAATTTTATTCCCATTTTCTGCATTACGATTTATTGAACAAATTCTGGAAAATTCCATTTCTGAATTCAAATTTTAATTTGGTCCCTTTTTGATCCGTATTTTCTCATAATTCTATTTCCTGTCATGAAAAATGCTTTTTCAGCAATAGAACAGTGTATGGTTATTTTGCAAGCATTTTCGTAATCGTACTGAAAACGTTATGACAGACGACATGCACATGCAGCATAGGAGAAAGTCAAGAAGGAATCATTGTTGAAAAAACTGAAGATTAGGCAAAGATTTTGCAAGGAACATACACATTTGTGACCTACTAAACTTGGCGAATGCCATGTGTATGGTGTCAATTTGTCAGGTTGTTGGATGCAATTTTCTATTGTACATGGCGACCTCTTACAGGAGGAAATTTTTCTGAAATAAATTAGGATTACTGAAAATGATCTCAAATTATGGAAAAATTACGCTCTTATTGCTGATGGATATATCGTAGGGTTGGCATCTGTGATGTATGTGTGTGTGTATTTGTGAGGGAGTATTGATGTATGTGTGCAAATATTCTGATACATATGCAATTGAATGCTTGTATGTATGGGACCAACTCTCTGTCTGTCCTCCTCCTATCAATCCCTTCAACAGTTCTGTAAAAATCTTTTTGTTTGTGGTTTTCATGCTCATCAATCTACCAACATGGACGCTGTTACTATAAATAGAATATAGGTATAAATAAATAAGTCAAGCCAGCAACACAGCCTCAGTTGTGCCTCTAGTTTCTGTAGTAATTTGTACTGCAATATTTACCTGTGTGCTACAATATTTACCTGTATGCTACAATATTTACCCATGTTCAGGTGTCTATATCTACTGTAACAATAACAATCTTATTTTGGTAATCCCACTTTACACCATTTTCTGTATTTAGCTGTTGTATAATTTTTTACCAATACATTTATCTCTTTCATTATCTCTTCTGTAACTTTACAATTTTAGCTGGTCCAAAAGAAAGTTGACATATTTTACCTGTATAGCAACCTCTACCAATGTCTATGTTTGCTTCTCACATTATTTATCTTTTTCACACCTTTATTTCAGTTATAGTGTTTACTTAAACCTTGATTCTTACCTCTGACATTTTGAGCCCCACTGGAACCAAAACAATACGTTTTGTTATTTTGTTACATTAATATATGCATTGAAAATTCAGTTTCAAAGAATTGTTTAATGCGATATATTTATATATGTACGGTACATACATATTGAAACACATATGACTCTATTGAAGCAAAACTAGTCCTGTGATTGCACTGAAGAAATATTTTTTACTTACAATGCAGGCTTGTCACTGATATTGCTATTTTTATATCCCCCGAGATCAAAGATTGTGGAAAATAATTTTTTGTCCATCTCTTTTCCTCAAGTTACAGGAATTCCTCCTTTTTCCAAATTTTTGGCAATGTTAAATGTTTATTTTCCCCATTAAATCAATACAAATGGCCCATTCCCTTTTTTTTACCATTATACTTTATAGAATTACATCTCTGCAATTTACTCCTAAAGGTGTGTCATGAATTTTACCTTGGGTCATATCTTGATGGTCAAGGTCACAGTGCACCCTATGCACCCATGGATGTAATTCTTGTCTAAAAAGTTTAACACATTATGAACAGTTACAAAAATTAACTTGTCAAACTACAAAGATACTCAAGGGAACAGGTAAAAGTAGCCGATATAAACAGATGACCTTTATAAAGAGGTTTATTGATTACCAAAAAGTTAATAAAAGTTATTTTTTATTGACCTTTACAAGCAGGTGCCCTTTAATGCAAGTTTGGCTATAGTTATATTTACCATTATTTCTAATATTTGTAGAACTTAAGTTCTTCAATATGATAGGATACTAATACTTCATGTTTAAAATGTTTATATTATGAGCTGTAAGTATAAGTGACAAGCTTGTATTGAACCTTGATTTTGACTTGAAAGCAATCAGAGGACTAGGAATGACCGTAAAGAAACTATCGGTGCACTAGCTGAAATGGTATTATGGATGATCCAGTGCAGCTTTTGTTGGGCAGAAGATGGTCAGTGTCATACACATTTAGCACCGAAACGTAAAACTGGAGATATCAGATAAAATCTTATTCCTCATTGTGTTTGAACAACACATGCAATTACAATGTGTTGACATCAATCAGCAAACTCTCTGTAAAACATTTTTAGTACACACCAATTTACAGTTCAAAGTATTCTCTTTATTAATATATTCTTTCTTACAACCATATAATTTTACATTGCAATCTACATGTATAAGATAATATTAATGAAGTACATTTTTTTTGCCATTTATTTTATTTACTTCTTTTTTATTTCACAGTATTTGAATCATTAGATTTTCATTTTGTTCTGTATATTTTTTTTTTTTGACAAATCTAGCGAATTTTAAAATTCTTTTGTAACAATAAATTTAGTATAAAAATCATTGCTTACATGGTGGTCAACACCATCACAGCAATGGCTGAATCACTGCAGTTGTCTGATATCTCCAGTTTTTGCCCAATGGAATTTGCAGCTGGTGATCATGTGACTTGACAACAGGAAGGGATGGAGACAAATCTTGTGATAGTGCACCAATAGTTTCTTTACTACAGATCTGCATTAAAGGTAAGTTGTGACATGTGGGTAACATTGCTAGCTAAAGAAAGAAACTTTTACTGATGTAACATGTACAAGTCTTTCAAAACTGAAATAATTTTATTTTTTGTATTTTTAAAGAAAACTTCCATGAGAAACATTTCCTTTTTACCAGTTTTTGGGATTTTTTGTTTTTTTTTGTTTTGGTTTTTTTTTTCGTGAGGGTGAAGAAGTATATGTGATATATTTGGGTTTTTTTCTGATTTAAATATGCTTTATCAATATCCTTTGTAAATTTCATTTATTTTCCAGTGAACATTGTCTAAACAGTTTTGAGTTTAAGATTTTTCTCAAGTTGGTATTTCCCTTAACAGAATTCTTGCAGAACTGGAATAGTTTTTATTTACATTTGAGTTTCCCAATATGACTATTCCTGCACTGTGTACATGTAATGTGTATCTCTAGTTTTAGAAAATGTGGCGATATGACTTACTACAAGCTATTGTGGGACCTATGTGGCAGTGACTTGGTTAGGGTATAATACTTTAAGCCATAGTGTCTCTTTTTACCATGTTTCCCTCATTTCATTGAAGTTTTAAATTGTTTCAGCCACATTGAAATCTCGGATAATTTTGCTAGAAGTTTTTCTGATTTACATGCAGATGATTGATTGGTGTTTTTTTCCCCCTGGAACAATGTACCTGTTACTGGAAAATATTGTTGCATGTGGCATGACACACCAAAACAGAAATCAAACACAATTATCCAAGCTAGTATATACATTGTACAGTGAACTCACTTTGTAGCAACTATGTTTGTAGTAATGCTACATGTACTATGAATTTAATAGTAATAACCTTACTTTGCCAAAATAGTGAACCCTTTTTATGCCATTTTCATATGAATTGGTGGGTCTTTGTGGTGTCAATCAGTAATTTATTCTATGTCAAAGGTCATATTTGTATAACAACATCGGATATTACGGGTGTATATATTACTCTATATTATTGTTGTAAGCCACATTCTTCATACCGTACCAAATAACGGATTTGGTTAAAAGTATAATGTAGTCCCTTTCAGGTCGTGCATCATGTTTTCTAATCCATCCACTAAGATGATGGGGCCCTCTTGTCAGGGCAGATTCGACCTGTGCTGGAAAAAAAGCTGATTGTCGTACTGTATACAGTTTTGGATTTGGCATTTCTAAATCTGTTATTGATTTGTTTGGTATTTAGCATTGTTTAGTGTGTACGAAGAAAAAAAAAGTAGTAAAAAGATATATATATAAATATTATTTAGAATTCTTGGGTTCCCATTGATGATCTAAAGGGGAAAAAATAAATCTCTTGATTATGTTAATGTTTATGTTTGATGTTGACTATCTCATATGTTAATTTTCAGGAGTTTCATAGCAGAAATGAGATTCTATGTCAACAGAATCAGACAAAGTAAGTACAAGTCATATGTCTCTGGAAATGTTACGTCATCCTCATGTCAGTCAGAGAGGCCATTTTGTCTGTTACCCAGGTTTCAATGACAGAGTCCATTATCTCTGTCACCCACATGTTCATCACAGTGGCCATTTTGTGTGTGGCCCCCACATGTCAGTCACAGTGGCCATTTTGTGTGTCACCCACATGCCAATCACAGAGACCATTTTGTCTTTATGTCAGTCACAGAGGTATCATCCACACCAAGGTAATACCTCTCACCTCTGGTTGGAATCCCGCTAGCTGGTTTTGAATTATGTGGGAAAGTTTGCCAGTTTACTTGCGGAAGGTCCGTAGTCTTTACCCAGGTAACCAGGGTTTCTCCCCACCAATAAAAACTGGACGCCATCATATGACTGAAAGATTGCTGAGTATGGCGTAAAAAAAAAAAAAAAAAAAAAAAAAAAAAAAAAATCAACCAAGGTAATATATGACACCAATGTTTATCTTCAAAGTTCAAATTATCTGAAGTACCATACTGGTATTTGTGGTATGCTGAAGGTCAAGAATCAAAATGAAGAGGTCTATATTTTTGTCTGACAGTTTGTCTATTTATTTTAGTCAACATCTAATACAGTAACTGGCATTTCTTTCTTCAAATTTTAACTGAATTTGGTATGATGCTTTGTGTCAATAAGATCTAGAAAAGGATATAACATGATCAGCATTCAGCAATTTAAAATCTTGATAATTGCATTAGCTGTCAATGGGAAGTGTTTTCTCTAACACATTTTGTTTATTTAAGCCGAGATAAATCAGAAATAGAAAATGATAATATTTCAATGTTTCTCTTTGTAGATGTACATGCTCGTGAACATGGTTCTAACAAACAGGTGGCGTCTAAGTCTTGTGCATTGTCATTGGTTCGGCAATTGTACCACATGAATGTTATCGAGGCCTATACAGGACAGACCAAAAAGAAAGATGCTGAAAAGGTAATACATTCCTTGGTGAATGTTGTAGTGTTAATTGGGATATGTTGGTCATTGTTTAATTTTGGCCAATCTGGCCACCTTGTTAAAATGGCCAAAATTAAACCGTCCAAAATATGTACAGTCACGGTCGACTCGACGTCCCGAAGCTCCAAATCTGTTTCTAACATTAACCTGGAAAAGTTTTTCAATGTTATTTTTCATAGTGAGAAAATTAATGCTGTTCATTTATATATTTTTAACCATAATGTGAGTAAATCAGGCAAAGATGTTAGATGGTAGGCATGATTAAAAGATAAATGGCCAAAATTTAACTGGCCAAAAAACAACCCTTTATTTTATGAATGGAGTGGTCAAATTTTAGCAATGCCAAAATATCACAATTTACGATATCGGCTTGCGGTGGCTTAATGGTACAGCGTTTGACTTTCAAGTGGATTCCTGACTTTGATACCCAGTACCGGGTCATACCAAACACAAAATGGTAGTGACTGGTCCTTCGCCAAACTCTCGGCATACAAAGTGAATGTCACAGATCTGTCAGATGAGACTTAAAACCGAGGTCCCGTGTCATGGCAGGCCTGGAATGTACAAGAACCCTCACTGCATCATCGACATCAGTCCATAGCACAGGTCAAACTCTGTGGCACTTCACCTAAACCTGGTGACATCTCAATATAAGTGAAATATTCTGAACGGGATGTTAAACAGCAAACCCAAAAAACAAAAAAACTGACTATTGTATGAGCACAGGCATTAACTGATTCAGAATGCACACACCTCAGTTTAGAAATAGTAATGAATAGGACTGGGGATTCAGTCTTATTTATAAAATTAGCAACATTTTCCAAAAAAATAAGAAAATCAATACTGAATTGTATTTACTTGAATTCTAAAGAAGCATCAATTCAGGTTTTTTCTTTTAAATCAACACAGAACAGTAAACATTATGAGTCTTCTGAACATTGTTTCTAAACTATTTTGTTTTTAACCCATTCGCCCCAAAAGACACATTTGGACTGATCCAGGACATTGATTTACAGGAGAGTCCATTGTTTGTCAGGGGTTGTTGAGTTAAAGTGAATATTTCATTATACACTCAGATTAGAAATTGTAAATGAGATCAGTGATGTATATTTGACTTTTTTTGCAGCTTGAATTGTATGAGGTTGCCATCAGTAATGAGAACCTGAACTTGGTAGAAAGAGCTCTGAAGGAATGGAACATAGAAGCAGTTCCACCGGTAAGTCATATTGACAGCAGTTTTGATCAATTTTGATATACTTACGATATAAACTTCCGGGCTGTACTTACTGTGTAAACGTTTATAAACACTTATATGGTGATGTAATTACTGTGTAAACTTATAAGGTGATGTATTTACTATGTAAACTTTTATGGTGATGTATTTACTATGTTAACTTTTATGGTGATGTACTTACTACATAAACTTATAAGGTGATGTATTTACTATGTAAACTTTTATGGTGATGTATTTACTATATAAAATGTTATGGTGATATACATAATATATGAACTTACAAGGTGATGTACTTACTATGTAAACTTTTATGATGTACTTACTGTATAAAGTTTCTTTAGAGTGCATTTTCTATATAAACTTTAATGGTGATGTACTTACTATATATGAGCCAGCGGCTGAGAAAAGGGTCCTTACGACATGACCAATGAAATGTGATAAAACAGGGAATTCCGTCTGACGTAATATTTCTAATTTTGTAACGTATTCCGCGCGGAAACAAAAAGCTCGCTGCGCTCATTCCCGTGCATGTTTCTTTCTTAATATCGAACATAATAGCTGAAATTTTGTCTCATAATATTAAAAATGGCGAATTTCATATTTATGTTTGAAAAACAACAAAGATTACATAATATAATATGAAATATTCTTCGAATATCAGGGCTACCCGGCCGGGGTTTTCCGTATGCTAAAAGTACACAGCGTGTTTCCGGTGTTAGTTCAAGTTTGACAGATCAGCTGATTCGGGTTTCCTTTCGAGAACGATGTTTACAGTAAGTTTTATGGAATAATATGGCTTCCAACTTAAGAATTGTCGGATGTGACAGTGATTTAGCTGCAGCTTTAGACGAAGAACTAAGTGATTTGTTTCCAGCATGTATCTCAAATGACGCTGTTAATGTTATCGCTAGTGTAAGTAGCGATTTGAGATCGCACCCCGACACAGATGACTATGACAATGACGATGACATCGAAAGCGATCAGGAAGTGGAATAATTATCGTTGGACTGATTAATTCTCCAATTGTCCAAGGGAGGATTCGACAGTTTCTGAACAATACAAATCCTGACAGCGACGACGAATGCGAACGAGATCAGGGAGATGTCCGTGATATGCATGGCGATGATATTATCGGTGATGACGGAAATGTCAGTGATAAAAACACGTTTTTGGGGATAAAAGACCAATGCAAAAAAGGTGTTTAAATGGATATACATTTGCAGAATTACAAGAAAATCGTTTAAATGTTCTTGGAATGGACAAGGAATCAAGAGATATGCTAGTAATAGGCCAACTGCAGGCATGTGGGGTCAGTAAAGGAAACGAAACGAGAAAAGGTTCACGGAAGAGGCACAAGTTTGATTACCAATATAACAATCAGAGTGTTTGTATTATTTGCTTCATGTTTGTGAACAATATAAGCATTCACTACCTAAATTTTTTTCTAAAGTATGGCGCAGTCCCCCGTGTTCATGGAAATACCAACAGAACCCCTAAGCATGATGTTACCTACGACAATGTCAAATGCATTGTCCAGTTTCTCACAAGGTATGTAGACTAGACATAGTTTTTAAACAGATAATATCATTTTTTTGCCAATTATCTTTTAAATTTTGAAAATGTATAAAAGTGATCAGATGTTAGAGTCTACATTGCCATGATTTATTTTTATTTTATTAATTTATTTTTTATCTATTTGATCAGTAACATATGGAACTTATGAAACATTTTCTGTGTAGGCCTATGCATGTGGTAGCCTACTAGTTTAAATAGTAATTAAATATGCAAGGTACCTATTGCTAGAAATTGTCAAGAATTTATAAACCTTTAAATATTTAAATAACACTGTCTTAATTTAAGAGGAGTTGTGGTAAACTTATTTTTATCACTGATAATTTACAATACATCAGTTATGTATTGTTTATTGATTTATAAATATAATGAATAATTATTACTTTATTAACATGCAGGTTAGCTGATGAGATAGGTTTACCACAGGCAGCAGCCCAAGGGGCAGGGATGGTTTTGCTCCAATATACTTACCAGGTCATGAGACATACAAATCAATCCACAAGAAATATGAGGAGGTTTGCAGGTAGGCATTTTATAACAAACAGTGTATGAACCTGTACATACACCCATGATACCATCTTTTTATGCATTTACATGTAGTTATTATACTTACCCTGAGATAACCTTGTTGAATTTTATTTTCATCAACTGATGCTTGATAATATACATTAAATAATCATATTATAATTCAGCCTTTAGTTTAACAAAATTATTATAAATTCTCTATAATTTTGATTTTATAGTAAATATGTTATAAGCTATTTTGAAAAGTAAAAATATTGTATTTATAAACCATTGGATGCTCAAAAAGTTGACCGTCAAACTTGATACATAGTTTTCCACATGCCCACACTGTATGCCCTTCTTAGACTGACCCAAAAAATAGCTTCAACTATTATATCAAAAATTATATCAGAAAATGAAAATTAAAACTTTTTTCCAGTTTGTGTAGCATTCTGATATATCAAAATGATGTGGATCAAAGGTAAAATAAATGTCAAGTACAAAAAAAATTCTGATGTACCTCAGAAGAGGTGACAATGTTATATTTCATGAACAACAAAAAAATATTTTGACTACCTACATGAACTGAGTTAAACATGGTGGGATCAGAAAAGGACAAACAACATATTGACATTTTTTTAAGCTTGGCCTTATTTAAGTTAGTTTAAATGTTATGTATCTATATACAGGCGGAAATTTTATATTCTTAAAACTTTTAATGGTTATTAAAATATATGTATGTATTATAGATTGATTGTGAATCCCTATAGAAAAAATCCCATTTATATACCCTTACAGCATAACTATATTATGGCAGATTTTCAAGACCTGCAGTTGATTTTAATTCATATGTATGTTAAAAACTATATTGAGGCTATAGACTTTCCAATAATACATTTTCAGGCTGTAACTGAAGATGAAAAGTTAGATGCGTCTCAAAAATTGTCAGATCATGTACTAAGTGCTCAGGGAGAACGAAATGTGTACAAACAGAGGTGTCATGCTGCATCACTTGAGCTTGAAGGCCATCCATTACCATCAGAACCAGTACCTCCAGCATCCCAAGATCTCTGCCATGCTCACTACACCTTTGACTATGCGCAAAGTGTACTGTTACTAAGCCACTGTAGACAGGAAGGTGTACTCTACTTCAGGTAAATTGAATTATTGTATATTTTTACATGTTATTGAAAGTTGGTTTTACCGGATTTGTATCTATGTCCTGGACATTCTATTGATTTATACTTTGGTATCGGAAATTTTTATATATTTAAGACTTTTATTCAGTTGCTTACTCTCTCTCTCTCTCTCTCTCTCTCTCTCTCTTTCTCTCTCTCTCTGTGGGTGGTTCAAATAACTTATGGAAAACTACCTAAAGAACAAGCTCTGAAAAGGTTCTTTAAAGTCAATTACAGGAACTAAAAGCCCTTACTCTTCATCTATGGGGGTTACATGAGTAGTAAACCATGAGCCATAAAAGAATAATTTCAACCAATGTTAGCTTATAGATATATGCACATACATAGTTCTATTGTATGTCTCCATAGTGAAAAAAAAACCACTTGACTACTTGAAATTTTGGTTTTAAAAATACCTGAAAATTAAATGTTTGAAATTTCTGTATGAAGTAATTGTTAATATATACCAATATATTTAGATTTTAGTGCTAAGTCGCATATTTTTAAAAAAAAAATTGTACATATTTTACAAATTCAGATGACTTTAAAAAGCAAATCTGTTTGGCATATGCAATGATGGCAGATCAACACAAAAACAAACTATGTATTTGGGGAAGAGCAGTGCATGGGAATAGATGGACTCCATAGCCATTCAGCCAACTCTGTGGTATCAATGCTGCATCATTACTTTGCTACCCATGGTGGAAGGTGAGAAGACCTGCTTCCTAAATGCTGATAATTGTGGTGGTCAGAATAAAAATCAGGTAACATTACAATAATAAGCCTGTACATTTGTTTTTATTACTTTTGTAATACTTAATTTTATCTTAAACATGACCTACTTTTATTATATAAGAGCCTAAATTACTAATTTACTACTTAACCTATTGATTGAGTCAATTAAAAAATTTAGCAGTATAGAAAATGTGCTATAACTACATTAAAACCTGCCCTAGGGAACACCTGTATACAAAGACATGTTCATAAAAATTGTTTTCCTGTGTCCAAAATAGTCCACTGCTATTGATATGTACCTCTGTATAGTGCCAACTGTTTATAACAACCACCTGGTCTTAAAGATTGGTTTCCTGTGGTCTCAAACATACCATATATGTAGAATTCCACTGAGCAAATAGAATAACAAAATGCTTATGAAGATTTATTTGATCCTTTGCCTTGGTGGTATTTATAGACAGGTTTCACTGTATAACATTTCTATATATTAGTATTATACTAGAGATGCATGTTGCAACTGATGGAAGTTTTGCATCTCTTAGTACTGGTAAGTAAGTGTACATGTGTTGATTGAAACAATATTTTCACTTATTATTTTAGATCATAACAAGTTATCTAGCATGGAGGGTTGGTAATGGGCTACATGAAGCCATCCACCTTCACTTCATGAAGCCGTATCATGCAAGATGTCTGGTCGATGGAATATTTGGGATTGCAAAACGGAGACTTCGCACAAGTGATATAGATAGTTTGAGTGACTTAAAAGAGTGCATACAATTATCATCACCTCACAATAAAGTTCAGTTATACTCAGATATGTCAGAAAATTCCTGGAGATGGAGGAACTGGATATCTTGCCAATACACAGTACGGGAAACTTGACTAAAGCTCATTTGCATATTAATGCTGCGCAAGAATTGTGAACAGTTCAGTCAATCACTTTTAATGCCAATTCTATCACAGGAGTATAATGTTTAATATGATTGAAAAGTAACATTCTAAAGCAAATTTATAACATCTTGAAATCCATAAAGGACGTGGAACTGACCTTTAATAGCATATATTTCAACAAGTCTTGTAGACCTATATTTTTCAGTGATTTGTTACTATATTTATGTCATTTCAAAAATCAAAAATATACGAATAAAAGTGTGATTTGGAAATTTTAATATTGAAGTTGAGTTTATGTTGTTGAAATGCACATCCATATGTAATTTTCCGTCAATATAATGTGTTATTAACCCCATACTGCAAAATGAGCTTTGAATTGTTCCCAATAAACAACTTGGCATAACATAACTACGTTGATGTTCCATCAACTCGTAAACATTAATATTTTACTAGATCTACATGCAGTACAGATACAGTTTATAATTTAAAAAAAACCAGAAACTTTAAATCTAAATTTATAAAATAATTTAACCTTTTTCACTGCATGCATCTGTGAAACATGTGATTACAACTTACGTTTTTCAATAATTATATGTTAAGATTTAAATGTATAGAATTAAGCAGAATCTACAATACTGCCTTTATTTTCTTCATATTTTTTATTTATTAACTATGTTGCAATCTTATTATTTTCATCATGGCATTCAGTATACACAATTTTCACGTCAATTATGAGATTTTATATTATTTTGATCACATTAGTTTACATGGCGATGCATTAAAAACTTACTGTTCAATTGCTGAAATTTAGTGTGTTGTTTTATTTTAATTTTCAGAGTGAAAATGTTGGTAACCCTCCTCGTAAATATATCGAGAGACTAAATATTGAGTATTTCTTTCAATTTCAATAAATCTGACATAACAGTCAACTACAGAACATAAGATGAAATGGACATGCATGATAATACAACACGACGTTATAATGACGTTATCATATCATTGCGTTTTCATGATGTTATTTTATTACTGGGACGATACTCCCCATTTTTTAGCGCCATTTATGCAAAAAATATTTACCGGAAGTACATTAAATTTTATATTTTTGGAATCCTCATATGTTCTAGTTTCTGAAAACATAAAAATCACATTTTCCCCAAAAATTGTCTTAAGGACCTTTTTCTCAGCCGCTGGCCCATATAAACTTTTATGGTGATGTATTTCCTATATAAAATGTTACAGTGATATACATAATATATAAACTTTCAGGGTGATGTACTTACTATATATACTGTTATGGTGAGGTACTTACTATATAAACTGTTATGGTGATGTACTTACTATATATACTGTTATGGTGATATACATAATATATAAACTTAAGTGATGTACTTATTATATAAACTTTAACGATGATTTACTTACTACAATAATTGTTACAGTGATGTACTAATTATATACAATGTTTATGGTGATATTTTTACTATATACACAAAATCATCGCTTGTGATGACTGGTTAAAATGTTTATCTTCCATGTGAGAAGCCCTGGTTTTGCTCCAAGTGCAGGTCAGACCCAAGACTTCTTTAACCCTTTCACCTCTGAATATCTTGAATGGTATGCTCTTTTCTATTGTTTAAGACCAGTCTATCATTGTCTGTAGGGTTGAAAGGGTTAAAACAGGTTTAGTTTGACCAAGGCAAATTCACACATGTTTACAAACACAACAAGTCTCAATTAATTTATAACATGATGTGAACTTAGTTGAAGGCACAAAATATTTGATCTACAGTATGTTCAGCTCATCAGGTACCAGTAATGAGAATTTAACTATGTGTAAACAAAAGATAGAATTTTCACCTTACACACGACGTTTTGAAAGAGCTCATGTAGTATGCTTTAAACTTTCTGTTATATTTATAGCCAACAGATCAGAGTCAGCCACATTCTTTACTAAGGCATTCCACGCTTGAGGAATTTGAACCACAACCGAAACGAACCCAACCTGGAGTTGTACCGTGGTCGCCACCTCAACAGAATTGGAATCCTTGGTCGAATTGTAACATTGATGAAGGGCCATTGGCTGTTGTAAGTTGAGCTACTTGTTATATTCATAACTTGTGTAAACCCTTGTCACTAGTTATAGAGTACCACCGTGTCTGACAAGAATGGAAAGTTTTACTGTCTCCTAAATTGACAAAAGTATGACTATTGTCTATGTGTATTTATATATGATCTATACAATGTTGTCACATGAATTTGAGCACTTATGACTTAGAAGCCAAAATGTGAAGACACCACATGACAAGTGCTTGTAAAATCAAGATAAATTCAAATTATTAACATTCTCTTTTTCCTTTTTTTGTTGTTTACCAAAACAAGTAAATATCCATTTATATAGTTATTTCCTCAAATTTCCAGAGCTGTCTGAAACATTGGAGCCTGTCTTGAAAAACACTCATGAAAGACCACCTGTTTTTGTGACCACACTCTCAAAATCACTTGGTTAAATAATTAATTATTAAAATAAAACTTATTTATTTGTCTTAAGATACCACATTTCAGTGGCAGATGTGGTCTCGCCAGACATGTTCCACTGTATGCAGAACAGTCTGATACACACAGCTGTCTGATATGCACAGCTGTCTGATACACACAACTGTCTGATATGCACAGCACATGGATAGGTCAGAGTTTACATATAAGGCTTATTCAGCCTTTGTTTATTTCAATCAGTATACTGATATATATAAAGAACATTTTGTATAAATTCAAGATATAGGATAACTTATTATATTGTTTTTTAGGCCACCATGGATCAGATCAGTCAAGATTTGTATAGCAGTATGGAAAACCAGATGGCAAATGATGAAAATCTCAAACAGGTGAGTTTAACTGAACCTACCTACCCTCTGATCTGTCTGATATTCCTGTCAAAATAGTCATATTATATCGTCTGATTCACATAACTAGACAGGGAGGGGTAGACAGGGCGGGGGTAACCTTGTGATTATTATATGGTCGATTCTACAATTTTTTGGGGGGAGGGGGTTTATGACAGGCTTCATGGGAACTTCATTAACAACTGGATAACTGTATGTACAATGACAAATAAGAACAATCACACTTGCCAATGTTTGTTTGTTTGTTTGTTTATTATTGTTTAACATCCCACTCAAGAATATTTCACTCATATGGAGATATCACCAAATGCCGGTGAAGGGCTTCAAATTTTGGCCTATGCTGGGCACTTTCGGCCATTGAGCAGTGAGGGTTCTTTAACATGTTGACACCTACTGTGACACGGGACCTCGGTTTTTACTGTCTCATCCGAAGGACAGGAAACCACCTTCCCGTTCAAGAACCGAGCACGCTACCGACTGAGCCAGGCTGGCTCCACTTGCCAATGTATTGTTAATGTTTTACCTAAACTTTAAATTCGTCCAGCATGAAGAGAGGAATCATGAGACACCACCCTCACTAGGTTATATAGATTTTACTATACCATTTGTATACCTCGCGCTTGTAACAACATTTATGATTTCCTGAATTACATAACATGACCAGATTACAAAATACTTTTAGATCAATCACCCAAAATAAATTCCCAAGAGCATGTGCTCCTGTCTGGTGCCTTGCTGATGTTATAATTAGAGTTATTTTTCTTAGTTGTAACCTAAACAATAAAAAATGACAGATACTTATTGTGAGAAATTATTCTTTGAGGAATCTTAGTAGTCTGTAGATCATTTAAAATTTTGTAAAATAAAAGTTCCTTTTAAAATAATGACTCCCTCTGGAAAACAAACTTCCTTACCATCCTACAACCAGGGTCATTCGTGTGTTGTATATTTTTTTCTGAAAAGAATCTTGTTGGGTATCTGAATTGAAATGTGAATTTTTTAGGTCAGATATGAAAAGGCTACAGAGATTTTGTCAGAATACTATTCAAAAGTGGCAGGTGATATCAATCTAGTCACAAATTACTTTAAACATACTTGTTAAACAAATAGTGGATTATTGCATGAATTGTGGCCTGATGTCATATCCTATGTATATCACACCTTTATTTTAGATGCTGGAGGAACGATCCAAACTTCCGGTTTTCCAGTCACAAAACTATATCCTGAAGTCTATCTATGAGAATCCAGTCGTGCTGATTCGTGGAGAGACTGGTTGTGGTAAAACCACACAGGCAAGTATTATATTGTTTAAATGTGGTTATTACACCACATTCACTGGTAACATTGCTATTGTTTGTTTACAACTTGCCGTGGTGGGTAAAGCGTTTGTCACTCAAACTTGCGGTCCTGGGTTTGATTCCCTGTACCAGGTCATGCCTAAGACTCAAAAAATGGCAATGTTTGTTCTTTCATAAAGCTTTCAGCATAATAAGTGAAAGTCACATGACTTTCATATGAGACACTAAACTGAGACCCTGTGTAATGGCACATAAAAAAAACTTTCGCTGCATTAGGATCATGTTGACCAAGGTTTGTAGCACTTCACCTTAGTTTTGTCTGTAAAATTGATTGTGATGACAATTTTATGCCCCAGAGATTGAAAATCGAAGGGCATTTTGTTTCTGTTCCGTCTGTTTGTCCTTTTTTCCAAAGTAACATTTTGCTTTCTGTCAAGCAACAAGTGTCTTTCCTCAAATTTTAACCGAATTTCATTGATTGCTTAATATCAATAAGATCTAGTTTGAGTACAGTTATGGCCAGTATTAGTCATGTTATTTGACCGAGTTTGTTACCTATTGACATAGATTTGCCTATACTTCTGTTATTTTATATCAGTTTAATATGTATTTGTTATTTTAGATAACAGCAACTTGTATGACTTGTTATTTTGTGGCAGACATTTTGATGTTGGTTATTTTAACACAGGTACCACAGTTCCTATTGGATCAAGCTATACAGCAAGGTAGAGGTGCAGAGTGTAACATTATCATTACACAGGTATGTATTCAGAATTCAGGTATATTGTATTCACAAGAAAATAACATTGAATAGGCAGCCGTTACCCAGATATACTTTATTAAAAAGAAAATATCATTGATAAAAGCATTAATATGTTTTAAATGACAGATGATAATATTCATCATAAATTCACATCACATGGTAATTTTAGCTTGTGCATTAAGTGTGCTACAGTATTTACTATCCATATGTACTGTAAATGCTATGTAAATACAATATCTTTTTTCTCAAAAATATTTCAGCCCAGAAGGATTTCAGCTGTCTCTATTGCTGAGCGTGTGGCACAAGAAAGAGGGGAAGATTTAGGACTAAGTGCTGGATACAGTGTCAGATTTGAGTCCGTGTTCCCTCGCTGTTATGGGTCGATTCTATATTGTACTGTCGGTATGTTTGTATATATTTCTGTATATTGTCCTGTCAATAACGACAACATGTAGATATACAGTAAATACAATAGAATCTTATTATCTTAAAATTCATGGTTACCTGTTACCTATCCACTTAGTGTCTAGGGGCGCATAAAGCCTCTAATATTCATGGGATCACCTCTGTTACTTTGAGATATCTGGAATTCGAGATAAACAAAAATTTTAATCTATATGTGATGCTATCCATGGAAATAAGGACATTCACCTTTGACATAACCATGTATACAGTCGAATCTTGTTATTTTGAATAGGGATGAGTCGAAATTCCGGATATAACAAATTTGAATGGCTGGTCCCAATTTTTATGGTTAGAAAAATATGGCAATTAACAAAATTCAAAATCTCAAAGTAATAGGGATGGTCCTGCGAGTTTCAAGATAATGAGATTCCACAGTCGAATCATGTTATTTTGAACCGGGATGAGTCGAAATTCCGGATATAACAAATTTGAATGGCTGGTCCCAATTTTTATGGTTAGAAAAATCTGGCAATTAACAAAATTCAAAATCTCAAAGTAATAGGGATGGTGCTGCGAGTTTCAAGATAATGAGATTCCACAGTATATACAAGTGAAAAGAATTTGAAGATAGAAATATTTTGCATATAACTATTTTTATGATAGGGTTTACCAGCTTTACCTTGTGTTGTTTGGAGTGTAAGTTTTTCCTTCCATCCGCCAGGCTATAAGCCAGGTATTTTGCAATGGACTCTGATTAAGCTTCACAAAAGTTAGTGATTGAATGGTTCCTTTTTAAAATTGTGTCTATCAGATCTGACCTTCATTAAAAATGGTTGCTGTTACTATAAATGTTTCCAATGTTCCATGCTGGTTTAATATTTAGAACTAGTGTTCTGTTTCAGGCTGAAAAATGTTTCTCAGTTTCTACTGTTTTATTTCAGGGACTCTGTTACGGAGGTTAGAAAATGGACTTCGAGGAATTTCTCATGTCATTGTGGATGAGATTCATGAACGTGATATCAATGTATGTTTATAATAAGTTTTCAAATGTACATCACACACACATACACATATGTAGATTTGTTTAAAAGACATGAAAATTGATGTCATACACAAACATGTACAGTGGAACCTCGCCAAAAGATCACCCCAGTGAGGAGACCACTTTGCATTTAAGACCTTAAATATTCACTTGCTTGAAAATTTCCGAATAAATCTTAAGTGAATCCAGACCCTTGCTTAAAAGACTACCTCACCAATTAGACCAATTTCAGTCAGTCATATAGGTGGTCTTGATAGCGAGATTTCACTGTATACCAGACATACAGTCAACATGATCAAATATGCAAACATATTATGTGATTTTTGCACATGTACATGATTTACTTACATATACATATTTGTAGGTGTATGATTCTGCTTGCATACTTTCATGCGTGAAAAGAAGCAAACGTATTGTCTTGATATATTCAATACAAAATGCTTTATCCATATTCCTCTTTTGCCTCGATAACTTTTGTTAAGTCGGAAATGAACATTAAAATCCTCTTATCTTCAATATAAGTTAGGAGTGATGATTACTTCTTGATGTAAATACAAGATAGAGGTTAAGTACTACATTTATCTAAATTTTCCATAGTACTGTAAACATTGATATTTCCGTGTGTTGTCAATTACATCATTCTCTTATGCAAACAATGGTTTTTGTTTTGTTTTTCTTCCATGATGTCACACCTGACTGTGAGCAGTGCTGTATTAAAGAATAGTTCTTAGCAGAACTGTGGGACTGGTACACGGGGGATACGAATCTTCATTACATATTTAGTGTAAATTACCCAACACGTAAATTTCCAAGTAAACAGTAGAAGTAAAAATGTTCTGACACTTTTTTTAAAAATTTCAGACGGACTTCCTGCTTGTACTTTTGAGAGACATGCTACATGCTTTTCCACAGCTCCGTGTTGTTCTTATGTCTGCCACAGTGGACACCACTCTCTTCTCGGACTATTTTGAAAATAGTAAAGTTGTGGAAGTGTATGGAAGAACACATGCAGTTCAAGGTTTGTAGCCAATTCATGTGTTCTGCATACTTTTACTTTCAATTTTTGTTTGTTGTTTTAGCTCCCCAGGATGAGCTAATACCTCACTCTCGTGTCGGCGTCCATAGACAAAACTTTAACCTGGCCTATAACTTTTTAACCACAAGGCACGGGGCTCTGATATTTCACATATAGATTCCTTATGACAAGAGTTTTCATTTGGTACCTTGACTTTTGACCTGGTGACCTTGGACTTTTTCAAAAACATAAACCTTGACTATAGCTTTTAAACCATGAGGGATAGGGCTTTGATATTTCACATATAGATTTCTTATGACCAGAGCTTTCATTCGTTACCTTGACTTCTGACCTAGTGAATTTGACTTGACTTGACAAATTCACACAAGTGATGTGTGCAATCATATAAGTATACTTGCAAGACTACTGGCCTCAGAGGATATATCTATGATTGTTGACCCAAGAAATATCTTTTTCCTTTGACAGGTGCTCTGCATTAGAATTGAGAGTCACCAATTAACAAAAGGAAGGTCCTTCATCAGAAAATGGGTGGCACATTGAAATCCCTTGATATATAAGCCCATAGCATAAGTTAAAGAATTCTGGTACCTCTTTTGCAGCTGATGATATTTTTATACAAGTGCTCAAAATAAGACTACCAAAACAAGAAATGAAAAGGGGAAAAAAAAATGAAATGAGTGTGTCCATGCTAACATGTCATTCTTCTTCTTTTTCGCCTTCTCAGAGTACTATTTGGAGGACTGTATACAGATGCTGAACTTCATTCCACCTCCTAGTGACAAAAAGAAGAAAAAGGACAAAGATGAGCTGAATGAAGATGGCGAACAGGAAGTATGACCTCTCTCTCACTCCCTTTCCCCTCCCTCCCTCTTCTCTCTCTCTCTTTCTTTTTTTTCTCTCTCTCTCTCTCTCTCTCTCTCTCTCTCTCTCTCTCTCTCTCTCTCTCTCTCTCTCTCTCTCTCTCTCTTTCTCTCTCTCTCTCTCTCTCATCTTTCCATCTTTTTGTCTCTCATCTTTCCATCTTTCTCTCTTCCATCTTTCTCTCTCTCACTCTCTTTTCCATCTTTGTCTCTAACTCTCTCTTTTTCATCTTTCTCTGTCTCTCTCTCAATCTCCTCTCTCTCTCTCATACACACACACACACACACACATACATTATCTTTCTGATCAAAACTAATTTTTAAGCATCATCTTTGAACTTCATCTTTTGTGAGTAGATAATTATGTGGAATTTTTCGTGTACTTTTACAGGAAAACTGCAACCTGATGGTCAGCAATGAATACTCAGAACAAACACGACGAGCAATGGCCATGCTGAATGAGAAAGAAATGTCCTTTGAACTGATAGAGGTGAGTGAAATATCATTTTGTCATTCTACACAAGGTTGATAGTTGTGTGTGAATTATCATTTTGCTATCCCCAGGGTTGAATTTGGCATATGAAATATCATTTTCTGTTTTGCACAGAGACTTGATAATGGTCTGTGAAAGATCATATTGCTATTTTGCCCAGAGCGTATAGCTGCGGGTGAAATATCATTTTGCCATTCTATAAAGAGTTGATAGTGGTGTTTCAAATCTCATTTTGCCATTCTTTGTAGGGTTGCCATCTTTGTTGAAAAATCAGGGGGACATTTACATTTTTTATGATCAGTGAATAGTCACAGAATTTTGAAAACTGAAATTTCAGCAATTCCAGGGAAAAGTTAGTAGAAAGTGACGTTACCCATTAACTATTATTATTATGTAATATTTCTATTGATGCTTTTCACACTCGTATTGATTTATTGAAATGTTTCGCTATTTTTCAGGCCCTGATCAAGTACATTAAAACCCTCAACATCCCAGGAGCCATTCTGATTTTCTTGCCTGGATGGAATCTTATCTTTGCTCTTCACAAACACCTTGAAATGCATCCTGAGTTAGGTTTGTGTATTTTTATGCCCCCTGGCCTGAAAGGTCTGCCAGGGGTATCTAGTGTTTGGATCGTTTGTCTGTCTGTCTGTCTGTTTATCATGCTGTCCATAATTCTGTCCTGCTTACATATAAAGTGCAATATTTCAAGTTTGGATTGTGATACATTATCCAAACTTAGACTGTATGTTCATCTAAGGGTTGCTCACAATTCACTTAGATCACATGCCCTTCATTAGAACTCCCCTACATTAGTAAAAACATTTGATAAACTCTGTTAAAGCTGACATCGGTAGTTAAAAGTCATTTTACATGTACTTTTCCCTGTTTTAGTAAAATGAATGATGATTTGGGAAAAAAATCTGTATTCTGTTACTTTCTATAGCAGAAAGATAGAGCAGATTTGTAATGTCTGTGACTACAAACTATTTCTGTTTGGTTCAAGAAAACAGCGGTGTAGCAACCAAAACATTTTTTTGTAATCTGTGCATGTAATGAGGCATAAATAGCTGTGTTTTTTCCAAAATTTCCTTCCTTTTTTACTACTCAGATTGATGTACAATAACAAAAAAAAAAAGAGAGAGAGATATACACAGGCATAAAAATTCTTAAATTCCTGTATATTTTGTGAAAATTTCTTGAGAAACCCAGTTTGGCAATTATTTCTTTTGCACACTGTACCTGACCTTATTTTTCACAAAATATATAGGAATATAAGATTTGTTATGCCAGTGTATAACTCTTATTTGTTATTGTACATCAAGTACAAGTAGTAAAAGAAGAAAAAAATCAAAATAGTTTTTTTGGGTAAACACAGCTAATGCCCTTTATAGTATATAGCCAATGCAGGGAAATGCTGAAAGCGACATGTGGCTAGGTATATAGGGTCTTTATTTTCTGTTAAGGTATATCAAATTCCATATGGGTAGGGTTTTCATTTTTTTCATTTAGAGAATATTGTCCTATTTTACTCTAATTACACATTAGATTTCCTTTGAATGTATGCATATGTCATTGTTCATTTGTGTCAAAAGTAAGACGGAGTCAAAAACTTTAAAACATGCAGAACTTTCATTTGATTAGCCTTAGAGATCAAATGTATGTTAAACTCATGCATCAAATGGAGGGAACTTATTTTTCTCCTTAGATATGGGTAGTTGGATGTCTTTTATCGTTAAGCCACAAAAATAAACATCCCTTAGCCGCAAATCTGAAGGATAAGAGATTGTCTGAGAACCAGGGGCCCATTTTACGAAAGGCCCTATGTCTTCGACTTGGTCTTAGGACCACACTTACAACTTGCGACTTACAAAGAAAAAGGAATTGTGACTTACAACCTTAATGACTTCCCAGAGGCATTCCGTAGACCTACGTTATTGTTGTATGTGTCAAAATTTATTTTTGTAAATGAAACAGCTGGTAATATTTACAAACTATCAAGATCATATTTGAAAATGTGCAAAAACACCTTAAGACTCAAGTCAGGGTAGTGTTGATAAAACAGCTCAGATCAAATAACTTAAGACTTACGACTTCTTGATAAAATAGGACCCTGATATCTTATTTTATTTGGCCTAATCTGTATTGCTTTAAGTTGTTTTGGTGATATTCATCTTTGCAAACAAGAGCAAAAGTGCAAGATTTATAAGTGTAAGCTAAAGTAAACTTTGGACCTCACTTCATTAGTATCACCGGAAGTTCACTGCACCATTAATACAATTTTTACATACAGGTGGACCTCAGTATCGATTGTTGCCACTTCATTCTCAAATTCCTCGAGAAGATCAGAGAAGGGTGTTTGAGCCTGTGCCAGATGGCGTCACAAAGGTAAAACAGTATCATTTCTTTTTAAATAAAACAAAAATGCTCCTGAATTCGTTCTTTTTTGATAGGAAAGCCAAGTTTACATGCACATGTGTAGGTTCCTTACAAATTTTGATGTTGGTACAATACAATCAAACTTACATTAAAGGCCACTTCTGTATAAAGGTCACCTGCCTGTAAAGGCCATTCAAACATAACCTTTGTTAACTTTTTTATAAGGAATAAACATCTTTATACCGGTAAAGGTCTTTATCTATAATGACTTCATTCGCCTGTTCCCTTGAGTGACCATTAAAGACAAGTTTTTCTGTAGTTAGATTCTCAATGTTTTGTGCAGATTTGTCCCCAAGGCGATTGTCACACTACCCTTATGTAACACATATATACAACAGAAATTCGCTTATTTTGTTTTCAGATTGTTCTATCTATATAACTTTTCAGGTAATAGATAAACATTTTAGGACTTCTAGAATTCATTATACCAGAGTTTTATAATAAAGTGGAATCTCGTTGTCTAGAAATTCGCAGAACTTCCCGTATTACTGCACATGCTGCATGATATCTGGAATCTGAGATATCTGAAATTTTACTTTGCATGTTTTCTATTCATAAAATATATATCGGGACTGGCTGTTTAACTTTGACATAACCAGAGTTTCGTTTCATCAATTGTGACATAATGAGATTCCATTGTACTTTATAAAAAAATTTGTTATATATTTTATATCCATGTCTACATGATCTAAATTCATATTGTGTTTTGACACTTAACTCATCAACCCCTGAAAAACAATGAACTCTTCTACAAATCAATGATTAAGGCCAGTCCAAATGTGTGTTTAGGGGTGAATGACTTAATGAGTTCATATAAATATTTTTTTCAGATTATCCTCTCCACAAATATTGCTGAAACCTCAGTCACAATCAATGATGTCGTTTATGTAATTGATTCCTGCAAGTGAGTATATTGAGGCAGATTTTCTTTTGTCCCAAGATCAAAGATCAGGTTGTGTTTGGTTTGTCTGTTTGTTCATCTTTCTTTCTGAGACATTTTTTGGTTTACGTCAAATAACTTATGTCTCTTTCTTCAAATTTAAACCAAGGTTGTTATGTTGCTTCGTCAACATCTAGTTTACAGAAGCATCATTATCAAACAAATGCAATTACCATGATGGATATACTAGAATTAATTATGGGAACAGTATTTATTTGAATCTTAATTGACAGACACATTGAAATATGAATGTTTTGATTTGTTTAACTTGGTATCTGTGGAAGATAAAAGGAGTGACGCTTGACCATGTTGACTGTGACTGCCTATTGGCATTATGAAGGTGACTGCCTAGCTGTTGGCGTTATGATGGTGACTGCCTAACTGTTGTTGTTATGAAGGTAACTGTCTGTTGGTGTAATGAAGGTGACTGCCTGTTGGTGTTATGAAGGTGACTGCCTGTTGGTGTTATGAAGGTGACTGCCTATTGGTGTTATAAAGGTGACTGCCTAGCTGTTGGTGTTATAAAGGTGACTGCCTATTGGTGTTATAAAGGTAACTGTCTGTTGGTGTTATAAAGGTGACTGCCTTTTGGTGTTATAAAGGTGATTGCCTATTGGTGTTATAAAGGTGACTGCCAGCTGTTGGTGTTATAAAGGTGACTGCCTTTTGGTGTTATAAAGGTGATTGCCTATTGGTGTTATAAAGGTGACTGCCAGCTGTTGGTGTTATAAAGGTGACTGCCTGTTGGTGTTATAAAGGTGACTGCCTGTTGGTGTTATAAAGGTGACTGCCTGTTGGTGTTATGAAGGTGACTGCCTATTGGTGTTATAAAGGTGACTGCCTAGCTGTTGATGTTATAAAGGTGACTGCGTAGCTGTTGGTTTTATAAAGGTGACTGCCTGTTGGTATTATGAAGGTGACTGCCTATTGGTGTCAAATATGGAAAATGTTTGGAAAGTGTAACTAACTTCTTAAAGGAGGTAACTGTAATAAAGGTGTCTGCCTGTACATGTTCAACTGTATATATATAAAAAACATTAATATTTTTCTTTGAAATACATATGATTGTAATCTCTGATTATTCTTCCAGGGCAAAAGTGAAACTTTTTACCTCACACAACAATATGACAAATTATGCCACGGTCTGGGCTTCAAAGACCAATTTAGAGCAGCGACGGGGACGTGCTGGCCGTGTTAGGCCTGGATTTGCTTTTCATCTCTGTAGCAGAGGTCGTTTTGAGAAGTGTGTATTTTTTCTTAAATTTTGATGTTCTTTTTTTCACCACAGGTAATTCAAGAACATGACATGAATTAACAATAGTTAAAAGTTTTCTCAATTGTTCAGGTAAACTTTTTATTAATAAGTCAATGCAGCTTTCACCATTCAGTCTAGATGCCTGATGTACAAGTCAAAGTTCTAATTCGAGCCAGGTTCCTCTGTGGCCATGTGGTTAAAGCATCACACTTTGAACCATGAAGTCTAGTCTAAAGCATCACACAATGAACCATGAAGTCTCTCACTTCTGGTCAGTGCAAGTTCAAGCCCACGCTGGAACGTAAGCTGATTTTTGTGAGAAAGTTTGCCAGTTTACTTACGGAAGGCCGGTGGTCTCTTCCTGGGTACATTGTAACCTGGTTCTCTCCTCCACCATTAAAAACTGGCTGCCACCATATAACTGAAAAATTGTTGAGTGTGGGGTAAAACAAAAATCAAATAAATAAAGATTCTAGCCAGAATGTATTATACACGTTATATATTAATCATATCTTTCATGGTACACGGTTCACTTCTTTGAAGTCTCCACTAAACATTCACATGATTCATAACATAATAGTTACATGTTTCACACAGATCTTGAAATTGCTTGAATATAGATTCCTTGGGAAATGTTTAAAAAACAAAAATACCCTTAAAAAGTACTTGAATTTAGTGATAAATGCTGGATTCTTTTCCAGGATGCCTTTTTTTATCACCAAATAAAGTCAGTTTTGAAAAAATGAAAAATAAGATTATATAGAAGCTGAACTTGGTATATTCCATTTGTCTGGCTGTCTGTCTGTCTGTCCATCCGTCAGTCAACAATTTGATATGGATGTTGTGTTTGGCTCTGTTATGAGTTTTGAATTGGCCATACCTTTTGAAAGATGAAAATATCTTTCATCAATCAATCATAGATTTGTAATGTGATGATGGTATGTTACACCATTTAAACACTGTATTTGATATCATGAAGTTTCGTAACTTGGTCATTGTTAATGTTTTACTCCTGTTTTCTAGATTAGAACAATACACAACACCGGAGATATTCCGAACCCCACTCCACGAGCTGGCTCTGGCTATTAAACTTCTGAGGCTCGGTCCCATTGGTCCATTCTTGACGAAAGCAGTGGAACCTCCTCCAATAGATGCAGTCATAGAGGCAGAGGCTCTGTTAAGGGGTAAGTTGGAGGAAATCCGATATTTTCATAGACTGGAAAGTAACATTGGTTTTACTGAACACAAAATTTTTACTGTGATGAAATAAGGATTATAAGTGAATAGTATTGTCCGATTCACACAAGATGGTGCGGCGGAGTAACCTTTTAATTATCATACGGATGATTCCACTCAGTTTTCTGTAATGACAGGTTTCGTGGGAAAAGCGTTTTATTCCTCACTGGATACTCGTAGATATCGTGACAAATAGGGAGACTCCACCCATCCAGGTTATATGGATTTTACTATACAGAGATTTATTGTGCATAATTTTGACACGGCCTTTGCATAGAGTAATGAGAACTCTTTATGCCACTATAATTCCAAAATCTCATGAAATCCAAAGGTGGCGGTAGAACCAGGTTTCACTTTATAAGTATAAATATATCAATCTTACATTAGTTTAAAGTGGATCCTGTCTTGAAATATCACTCTTGTAAGAGACCACCTGTCTTCTGAGACCACACTCTGAAAACTGCTTGGTTACATAATCTTTTGTGAGACCACATTTTAGCGGCAGATAGGGTGGTCATTCAAGACAGGTTCCAACCACTATATCAGCTAAGATTTACCTGCAATTTTTCAGCGCATCAAAAGTCCTTAATATATAATTTAATGAAACAGGTAAATTGTTGTTTTTGAGTTCCATTGTTTCCCCTTTTCCATTACAAATAATTATGCATAAATTTACATTTTGCAGAAATGAGGGCACTGGACAGTAATGATGAGTTAACTCCCTTGGGCAAGATTTTGGCTAGATTGCCGATTGAACCCAGATTAGGCAAGATGATTATCTATGGATGCATGTTCTAGTAAGTATACATCATCAATTCTTATCATGCTTATGGATTAGCAACTTAATCCCTTTCTACAGTCGATTTTTGGCCGGAATTCACACACACACACACACACCTACACACACACACACACACACACACACACACACACACACACACACACACATAATATACCATGTGTATAGACCTATAATATGCCAAAATATGAACAGATATCAGTGTCAAAGTACAAGTGTGTTGATAAATGTCCAATTTTCATCTTAGTGCACTATACATGTTGTCATTATAATTTATTGTTTTTAGCATGTTTAGATATATTACACTTTCAAATCTTAACTTTATTTTAAATTCAAGCTTACAAACATATTATTTTGATGGTTTTAAATGTCACTCCTGTGTTTATCAATGTTTATAACTCTCATTCCGGTTATTCTATGGACCCTGCATCAGGACAACAAATTTTGTATTAGGGTACCTTCCTTAAATACAAGTACCGTTCTTTTATTTTCCTAATTGAAGAAAAGAGAGTATGATTATAACGGGGCACCTGATGTTACCCAACTGATGTTTCCAGTAACCTCTGCCATTAATCTTAAAAGATCTATTAATTAGTGCACTATTGTATTGTGGTAAAGTTAATTGTATGGTGTGATTTTGTAGCTTTGATGACATCATTGGATACCAATGTTGAGTTAGTTGAAATAAATATGTATTACAATACACATGCCTATCATACAGTTACGATGTTGTTGTGCCGTGGCCTGGTAGAAACCATGACTTCCAGACTAAAATCTAAACCTGTTGGTCACAGAATTGATGTTACACATGATATAAATGTATTTATATCATGTAAAATAATTTTCCTGTATCACAACTTTTTTGTTTCACCATTAAATCATATTTCTGCATTTTCCTCCAGTTGTGGCGATGCAGTATGCACCATAGCAGCTAGTACAACCTTCCCAGAGCCTTTCATCACACCAGCAGATCGGAGACGGTTAGGATGGGTGCACAAATCATTAGCAGGGAACAGATGCAGTGATCATGTTGCTCTTCTAAATGCTTTCCAGCTTTGGGAAGATGCAAGGTAAATTCAGTACATGTGTAAAGGACTCATTATCCTATGAAAAGAATGGACCCAACTCAACATTTATTTAGAAAGGCCAGTTGAAATGTGTATTTCACCCTTTCAACCCTACAGACCATTATAGACCATTCTAATGCAATAGAAAAGTGCATACCAATTAGATATTTAGGGGTGAACAGGTCAAGGGTAAATGAATTGCACAAAATACTTTTACATTTAGACATGTTGACAATTTTCCTACCTTACTTACTATTTGAGTCATATACATGATATAGTATGTATGTAACCATGGTGACAGACTTCCTTGTAAGTAACGTACACATTCTGGAAGTGATTGGGTTGATTGAAAATGCATGTAATGAAAGTCAGAAAAAAATATTAACAAGTTTATTTCTGACAATAATTATTAATGATCATGACTACAGCATGGATTTTTTCCTATGTGGTCCCTTGATTGTTTGTTTGTTTATTGTTGTTTAACGTCCCACTCAAGAATATTTCACTCATATGGAGACGTCACCAAATGCCGGCGAAGAGCTTCAAATTTTGGCCTATGCTCGGCACTTACAGCCATTGAGCAGTGAGGGTTCTTTAACGTGCCGACACCTACTGTGACACGGGACCTCCAGTTTTTACTGTCTCATTGGTCCCTTGAATTTGGATTCATCAAAGTTAAACTGTAATTAGGTTATCATTAGGTTTTATATGAATCTAGGAGTTCAGCAAATCTGAGAAAGACCAAATTTTACTTGAAATGGTTCCCTAATATGTTCATCTTGTTGATCCAAACCAAACTTGATCTTGTATAGGAGTGGTGGTGAGCAGAGTGAAATGTATTTCTGTGACCAGAAGTCACTCTCCGTACAAACATTGAGAATGACTGCAGAGGCAAAGCGACAGTTGTGTGACATTCTGATCAACGTTGGCTTTCCGGAGGAATCTCTGATGCCGCAGGTCTTCAACTTTAATGGGCCCGACAGTAATCTGGACATGGTGAGTTGTTTTTAATGGCGTAGAACATTTTAATGTGAAACCTTGATATAGCAATGATGCAGACTCTGACTCTTCATTTTTTCTACAGTTTCAAAACAATATAGTACATTTGTACCTGTCTTTAAAGACCACTCTCATGGGAGACCACCTATCTTGTAAGACCACTCTCATGGGAGACCACCTATCTTGTAACACCACTGTCATGGGAGACCACCTATCTTGTAACACCACTCTCATGGGAGACCACCTATCTTGTAACACCACTGTCATGGGAGACCACCTATCTTGTAAGACCACTCTCATGGGAGACCACCTATCTTGTAACACCACTCTCATGGGAGACCACCTATCTTGTAACACCACTCTCATGGGAGACCACCTATCTTGTAACACCACTCTCATGGGAGACCACCTATCTTGTAACACCACTCTCATGGGAGACCACCTATCTTGTAAGACCACTCTCATGGGAGACCACCTATCTTGTAAGACCACTCTCATGGGAGACCACCTATCTTGTAACACCACTCTCATGGGAGACCACCTATCTTGTAACACCACTCTCATGAGAGACCACTTATCTTGTAACACCACTCTCATGGGAGACCACCTATCTTGTAAGACCACTCTCATGGGAGACCACATGTCTTGTAAGACCACATTCTGAAAACCACTTGGATAGATAACCATTTAAATAAAGCCTCTTTTGAGAGACCACCTGTCTTTGAGAGATCACCTAATTAGCCTCTAGAATGGTCTCAGGTTCCACTTTACACTAAAATGAAAGCTTTTTCAAAGAGATTCAGTGTGTTATTTCTATTCATGCATTTGTTATAGAGTGATAGAAATTGTACAAGTCGGAAAATTAAACTAGAATGATAATCTTGATACCAGTAATCAGTCATCTAGACACTATTATGAATTTGCACATGGACCGTTACATTAGGATCTACTTTCAACATGCGCATGAATACAAAGATTCAAAGTATTGATTTTTTGTTGAGTAAGGTAAATTAGGCTGTGAATGGTTTTTCTGAATGATGTTTATTGTTTATCAGTAGCTACAGCACAGTATTATTACCCACCTACTTTCTTGTTTTAACTTTTTAAAGAAATATTTCATAAAAAAAACAGGGATGGTGTTTTCCGTTCCAACAAATATTTTCAAGACCAAATTTTAATTTTGATATTTGAACTTTGTTTGAAAATTCCAATTCTTTGCACTTGTTGTGTTTATTGTTTGCCAGGTTATAACTCTACTATGTATGGGTCTTTATCCAAATGTATGTTATCACAAAGAGAAGAGAAAGGTCCTGACGACAGAAAGCCGTGCAGCTTTGGTTCACAAATCATCCGTCAACTGTAACAACAGAGACATCAAGTTTCCGTCGCCATTTTTCATATTCGGAGAAAAGGTGAGACTATTTTTCCCGTCGGTAAAAGTGATTGAGACTTTTTTTTTCCAGTGAAAAGATAAGATCTGATCTGGTTTGCTTGCTAGAAATTTTATTTCAAGACATCTCCCCTGACTTCACTTTATTTTCCAGTGAAAAGATAAGATCTGATCTTTGCTTGCCAGAAATTTTATTTCAAGACATACCCATCCCACCCCCCCCAATCAACTGACTTAGAACAATGTCGTAAAAGACCACATTCTGAAAACCTTTCTGTTCATTAATCCTTTAGACAAAACCTTTTTTGAGAGACCACCTATCTTGAAAGACCACATTTCAGGGGCAAACAAAGTGTTCGCACAAGACAGGTTCCACTGTACCACACACTGTAGGAGAAGTGCTACAGATATGGACCATTGCTATGGACCAACACCACTTCTCATGCTGAAGGATTGGCAAGGAAAATCCACTACCTTTTGAAAGTCTTGGGTATGACCTGGTACCAGGAATCCAAGTTGAGACCTTCTACTTACAGGTCAATGGTCTGCCATAAGACCACCCCAAGAGTTTGTACACCGAGTCGGATAAGTCTGTACTTAAGTAACATATTGTTAACAGATCAAGATAATTTTAAAAAAAAGTTTTATTTTGTTAAGTTTCATATTCACAAATACCACATCTAGTACAACTTTCTTTTTTTTTTTCCAGATTCGTACCCGAGCTGTGTCCTGTAAACAAATGACGATGGTTTCACCAATTCAGCTTCTTCTGTTTGGCGCTCGCAGTATTACAATAGAAGAAGGAAACGTCATCCTAGACAAATGGTAATGACGCAAACATGTAAACATACTCATTAATCGGGGTACTCCACATATTTAACTTATCAACCCCTGAGAAACAATGGACTCTTCTATAGATCAATGACTTAGGCCAGTCCAAATGTGTCTTTAGGGGTGAATGAGTTACACAAAGAAAGATCAAACTTTAACCTCACTGTTGTACACAGTCTGTGAATGAACACCTGTTAAATGATATACATAATCAAGTAAATGGAAAAAAAAAACATCAAATATTTTTGACAAATTTTCTACTTCAAGGATCAACCTGAAGATGAATTCTGAAGCAGCTGCTAAAATTGTGGCCATGAGACCTGCCCTGGAAGCTCTCATTGTTAGAAGTACCAATAACCCGGAAGGCATTCAGCAGCCTGGGCAGCAGGAGGAAACAGTCATGTCTGCTGTTCGTGCTTTGTCAAGACCAAATGCAGGGAAATATAATCTGTCAAGTGAAGACGACAGTTCAGGGTAGATAATTTTTATATGTACATTTTTATGCCTCCAAGATCAAAGGCAGATGGGTGGGGAGGGAGGTAATTTTTTTTGTTTTGGTCATTCTGTTTGTTATAATCACGGTGGTTTGCAACATTGTTTCAAATACGTAAAGTATCTATCCACAAATTTCAACCAAATTTGGTATGGTGCTTTATAACGGTGAAACATAAGGTAAATTGAATATGAGGAAAAATTCTCAAGTTATTTGATGGATTCAGAATGTTGCAACTGGACAGAGAGAAGGACAAAAATCAGTATGCAAATTGTTTTTAGGCTATTTTAAGAAGACTCTGCATTATTACTTGTACTTATGACTTCCCAATGGTGATTTTAGCCAATCAGAGAAAATCCTATTTTTAGTCAGGAAATACACTAGATAGTAAATGAATTATGAATATTTAACTATAATGTAATGAACAGATCCTTAACTTTAATGTTAATTGTTCATTTTCAAATTTGAAAAATAAATGCAGGGTTCGAAAAATTTGTATAAAAGCACTCGCCCTTTGGGCGAGTGATTACATAACTTCCACTCGCCCAAACTCATTTTGCACTCGCCCAAGTATGAAAATGTAGTATTTCAAAGAAAATGTGTTAAAAGCGTATAAAATCTTTTTCAAAGTAAATAGATCTTATATGACTTAACAGATATGACATTTGACAAATTGTCTTTTTTTCTAATTAAGTACTTGTTATGATGGAAAATGTGTGAAAATCTTACCACACCTTTTGTATGCTCTCATTTTAAGTTTTTAGAATTCAAATTCTTGACTGAAATTTTGGTTGCCTGCCATAAAAATCTGGTTACCCACAATGAAAAAAATATTTTATTTAATTTTGTTTTTTTTAAGTTATTGTTATTTTAATAGATAAATTTATATACAATATGTATTGTCTCTGAATGATGCCTTTGCATCTAAATTAACTGTAAATGCATCATTATTATTACTATAATCTATTATTATTATTACCATTTTATTATGTTACTACTATGTGTTTAACTAAATCAATATAAATTACAAAAGTAAGTTTTTACGATTGTTAGATGAAAACAAGAGCTATCCATTTCTATATTTTCATTAAAACTTTCATTGATAGTATTGAGTAACTATTTTTACTTTTATCATTCATTTACATTAAGATTTTACAACTTCTATACAAATTATAGTGTTATGATTATTTTACCAAATCCTGAAATTCAGGTCCGTTCGGAATTGGTTCTTTTATTTACACACATCCAATTTCCACTTGCAAGTATCAGCTGTCAACACATGATGTGTTCTGTGACATTTTTGGCCATGAGGTAAAGACTAACATGTTTAATTGTCAATAAAATAATTATTTAAGTTTCTAATTGTTTATTGTAATGTATTTTGAACTGAAAATAGAAGGAAATAGACCAGTTTCGAAATTTAAAAGGGTAAACAGATTTTCAGTAGGGCGTCAGCACTCGCCACACGGGCGAGTTCATTATGGATATTTACTCGCCCAAAACGATTTTTTACTCACCATTGCGAGCGGGCGAGTGGATTTTTTCGATCCCTGAAATGTATAATTTAATCACTAATTTTTGTTGTTGTCATGGTAAAAAATGAAAAAATGATTCATGTTTTTTATTTAAATATAGTCCACCATTCAAGATGGCCAGATTTGGAGGAGGTGGATTCGGTGGGGGTGGAGGTGGTTACCGTGGTGGCCGTGGTGGCAGAGGAGGATTTGGAGGCGGTGGAAATTATGGGGGTGGATATGGAAATCGCGGCGGTGGTGGATGGGGTGGTGGATATGGAAACCGTGGGGGTGGCTTTGGCAACAGAGGAGGAATTGGTAAGTTGGACAGAGAATAGGACAGAAATCTAGTCATCTAGTAGCATTTCCAAGATATTTGATTGTTCGTCCTCCCACCATGTTCAAGGGAGATAACAAGTTGTTCATGATGTTCGTCAGCTTGAGGTCCAGGCCCTGCCCCATAATAAAGCAAAAGAAAATACTTGAATTTGAGAATATTCTGCTTAGAAATTCTGATTTCATGGTTAAGTGATGTTCAGAAAATTTACAGACCTCAGACAGTTCTTTTAAAAGTTTTATAGTGCTGGACTTTGATATACATCCAAATAGGAACAAAACAGGGGACCTCTTTGGCACAGTAGTTCGATCATCGTGCTTTTAACCATGAAGTCTCTCACTTCCTATAAGGGCAGGGTCGAGTCCTTCTGGATCCTTAGCTGATTTTTGTGAGAAAGTTTGCCAGTTTACTTGTAGAAGGTCGGTGGTTACAAAAACGGTCTTTATAGACAGGTGGTCTTTATATAAAGGGTCACATGAGATATGAAATCCAAGGTATCGGAGATGACTTTTTAATATTTCCAACACATGTTTCTTCCATGGTTAGATATTTCATTTAGTAATTAAATGTATATTGTATTTATTTACTAAAGGGATTTTCCTAACTCCAGGGTCTGGAAAATTGGAAAATATTCATTTTTTTTTTTAAATTCCAAATTGGGAATTTTTGCATCTTTTTGGGAAAATACAAGCCATTGGGAAGGGTCCTGTAACCATACCAAAAATAGTCATAGAAAATCCCTGTAGCTAATACATGCATAACATGTAAATAGTGAAAAAAAAATAACAATGAAATAATTCAATGTTTTAAATAATTTGAATTAATTTATGATGTACTTGAATTATACGTTTACATCGAGGATACGGCACATTATTACAACTGAAACAAATATCTAAAATGTGCTCAAAGTCGGTGGTCTGTGTTTTTAAGTCACACGAGTCAGAAGTGTAAGAATGTACAGAAAGATGTAGATAGTTGAGTTTTATTTAATTATCATTTTATTAGACGTAATCCAATGCTACGAGCGCCGGCGATTTTACTCTTTGGATTGAGATGTTGACTTGCTTATCAAGTGATGTTCGATTAGTTACAGCATTCCAGAATACGAGAAAACAAATCGTCAATCATTCAGCGATGATATTTAAGTGCTCCTGTTTGTAAAAACACCTTGTCACAAAGTGTGTCCTTTCTGAATTTTTTTGTTTTAAGTCTTGGTCTTTTGCCGATTAAGTAATCATCACCGCAAACTTTGGTCATAAATTGATGATCGAAAACAAAACATCTATCAGTCAGCGATGATTGTTAGTTCCTGGTTGTAAAAACACCCTGTCATAAAGCACGTCCGAGTGCCTAATTACTACCCAGGACGTTAATTGACACCTCCAGGTGTGTTGTGACTGTTAAAGCATCGTGTATTGCGCCATGTTGTTGATTAAGTCTCGAATTGTCCCGCGAGAATTATTTACGAATTATCTCCCTTCCAAGAGTAGTAAGTGTATAAGCAGTCACTATACGCAAGTAGGACAACCACCGGCGGACAAAATACAGCGGTCGCCGGTCGCGTAAGGCAGGTGGTCGCTATATAGGGGGCAAATATATAGTAATTCTCAAGGGGCAGTCCAAATACGGGTGTTATGGACAGGAAGTCGTTATATGAGGGGGGGTCGCTAAGGCAAGTTTGACTGTATATTGTAACCAGGTTATCTCACCTGAGTTAAGTTTGTCTCCGAATTTAGATGTTGGGGGGGGGAATGTTATTTCACCCTATAGCAGAAATGTATAGGTTGAGCTAAGCCCATTCTGGAAGTGCCAGAACTACTTTTTTAACATATTTTTGTTGTCTGTTTGTAAACAAAGATGGATACAGTCAACACCACTTTGGGGAGTAATGGTGAAATTTCAATCCTCATGCACAAAATTTTGTATGTGCATGACTCGGCATGCCTCATCATGGACGGACTGAGAATTCAACATTGCTCCCTCAAAGTAGTGTTAAATTGCTTTAATTTTTAACACTTTTAAATGGACTGATGGAGACTAGCATTTATATATATATATATATATATGTATATGCATATATATATGTATATATATATATATATATATGTGTGTGTGTGTGTGTGTATATACACGCACACACACACACATCAGCTACTGGTTGACTTGGATTCACATAATTTATTTGTATGAAATCACACCTATTTTATTTCACAGGAAACAGAGGTGGAGGCGGATACAGAGGAAGAGGAGGCTTTGGTGGAGGTGGATTCAGTGGGGGTGGAGGATTCAGAGGGGGTCAAGGTGGTTTCAGGGGTGGATATTAAACAGACAATGTGGTCACAATTTTTTCATCACATTTCCCATTCAAATCACACAAAAGTACATAACTTATTGTTTCATTACCTAACAACAAATATCAAAATACGTTTGTTGGTATGACAAAAAAGTTTATTGAACTTTGACAAAATTTGGCAATACTATAATGAATGCAACAAGGCTATTTATAAAATCTACAGAAGTAATTCTAGGTCAAGCTTTTGAAATAGCTATAGGCTTTAAACCAGATGAATTGTTTTAAGGCATAATATATTCTGGTTTCCAATGACACTTCAGAGCTGTGACATTTCTAATCTTGTGAAGGATAAGAAATATCTGCATTATAGTGCACAGAATCTATAGCTTCTGGTTTGGAATTAAAAGAATGAGTTAACCATATTTACATGGAGTTTGCGTTTTCTCGCGTATTTTGTGACCAGAAATTTTCTTTTCATGGAATCATTACATGTTTAGAAAATAAAAGGTAAAATTCACCATTTTGTTTTTCTTCATGTCTTTAACCAGTTAAGCTTTGAGCAGTCAGATATAAATTAATAAAAACAAGAGTACATGTACCTGGTAATCAAAGATTACAAAGCTCACTTCACAGCAACACCCATAGTTTACCCGACCACAACCAATCTTTTTAAACACAACACTGAAAAAAGACAGGGACATTAAGCAAACGATATAGAACTAATCTACCACCTGAAGCATAGCATGTGCCAAGAATCAGAAGACGTAAACACCATACATGTTTAGTTAATGTAGGAGTGATAAAATAAGTCTTCTTAATCATTGTTGACCATGGCATTGAAAACGGACCAGCATATCCAAGACAGGATTGGGGCCTCCGTGGCCGAGTGATTAGAGCATCACGCTTTGAACCATGAAGTCTTTCACTTCTGGTTGGCACAGGTTCGAACCCCGCTGGAACCCTAGCTGATTTTGTTAGTGAGTTTACCAGATGGGGAAGGTTGGTGGTTTCTTCCTGGGTACATTGTAGCAATAAAAACTGGCCGCCACCATATAACTGAAAAATTGTTGAGTGTGGCATAAAACACTATTCAAAATCAAAACCAAAACGGGGTCAGTTTTGCAGAAATTCTAGATCAATCAAGCTTCTGAAGCATAACGTGCTAAAACTCACATGATGCATCAGCTATGCAAGATTGATTGATGTATATGTGCAGCTTGTAGAATATTGTAAACCTGACCTGAACTCATCAACCCCTAAAAAACAATGGACTCTCCTGTAAATCAATGACTTGGACCAGTCCAAATATGTCTTTAGGGGTAAATGGGTTAACCATTCTTCATAACCACATCATTGACAATAAATTAGGTTCAAAACAGGGTCATTTTTGCAAAAGAATGCAAGACTAATCCAGCATCTTGAGCATAGAAACATGAGAAGTATTTGCTGTGGAAGTTTAGTTGATGTATGAGCAGCAGAAGCAGGTAAACCTGACTTCAACCAATCTTCTTAACTCATCAACCCCTGAAAAAGATTGGACTCTTCTGTAAATCAATGACTTAGATCAGTCTAAATGTGTATTTAGGGGTGAATGAGTTAACCAGATGCCGATCTAGAGTGATAGCATAAGCTCTCCTCAATGTTGTTGACATGAGCTAAAAATATGGTCATAAACTTTTGGAGCACGATTTACTTCTAAATTCAAGGTTAAATTCTCAACCCCTGAAAAACAATGGACTCTTCTGTAAATCAATGACTTAGACCAGTCTAAAGGGGTAATTAAGTTAATAACAACATAAAGACTATGGTGCTTCAACCCTTTTAACCCCACAAAAACTTAATAATGATAATAGACTGGTCTTATACAATAGAAAAAGTATACAGGGTGTTTACCGGTACATTTAAAGTGAAGTTGCATATAAAGACCCCTTTAGACACACAAGAAAACCAGTCTTTATAGAGAGGTGATCTTTATAGAGAGGTTGATTTGTACACAAAGGGTGCTATTAGGGAAGCAAAGAACAGGTTTTTATGACCAGGTGGTGGTTATGCACAGGTGGTCACTAAAGCAGGTTTTACTGTATCATGATTTCAGGTGCATTTAATTTCTGGATGCATCACCAGGTATGACAATATTATAACTTGACTCCAAGTAAAACTACTGTAAATCTGGTTTCATTTGCGAGAATTTTATATAAGCATAATTTAGCAAGAGCTCTTGCTTGCGAAAATAAAATTCTCGCTTAATTTTCTAACCTGATACTGAAACTGAAAGGCTCAAAGCAATGTTCTTGGACTTGATCGTTTTAGACAGGCCGACAAAGAAAAGGACAAGTTTTAGAAGATCGCTGATATTTATGAACATGATAAATTCATTTTAGAAAAGGGGTAAACGGAGGTCAGCTTTATGAAACAGACATTCAAAATCATGAATATATTTGGAACCAGCCTTTTGTGAATATAAAGTCCTGTGAAAATTTTCGGATTTACACAGTATAAATAACAACTGAAAGAAGCCATACAAAAACATTACATTTATTTAACAATTTATGTCACGTTTTACAAGGTTATACCAAATTAACTTACAATTACATTAATATCATAGCACTTTGATTTTCAATACCATTAAGTCAACAAATCATTGATCTAACATTTTCACTACTCACATGATGCATATCGGCCAATGACATTTGGCCCTGACCTGATTCTGATAATCATGTCTATTTCACTTGTTTTGTGTCTACCTTGTGGAATCGGCTGGGATAATGACACATTTGTCAGTTTCATTTGATCATTATAACTGTAATGTCACTGATGTTTGTTTCATAGCATTGTAAATATAAGTGTTGTTAAAAGGGATATACTGTTTTGTTACTATTTTTATCACTTCTTGAGCAGCCGTGCCACCTACGACTGATGCAATTGTGTGAAGTTCTGAAGCTCCAAACCGGCATCTGGAAAAAAGAGAAAATTAGGTACAGATGAATATGTCAAATGAATTAATTTTTTTTTTTCAAAAAGATACAATATTAAACTTCTTACAGAAACTTGTATTTCTGAAATTACATGCATACAATGTACATCATCTACATGTACTGGCACAGTACCTATTATTTGGATGAAAATCCAGGTTTTTACAGAATATCTTCAGTTCAACAGATCAAATTTCTTTGAAATTTTGTCTCATAATAGGTTACCTTTAGATGCAATATAATCTAGTCCAAGTTTTAGTGGAAAAATACAAAACAAATAGTGAATTTACTCCATTTTAAAAACCCGACCTGAATGCCGTTATCATAACTGCAGGAGGACTCATTATCAGACAGCATATATATTTGCGCTGAAAGATGACATAATTTCCCCCTGGCTTGTGAAAAGTATGATAGAAGGATAAGTGATTACATGCTCATACTGCAGTTATCAATCATAATTTTTGTAAAATGTTTTATTTGTTGTTTAGAAGTAGATGATGAATTCATAAAATCTCGAAAAATCATGCAGTGAAAAAGTCCAATAATAGGTACTGTACCATTATGATAGTATCGGAAATCGGTAAAATGTATTAGCTGGCCAGGATAAAATATATGAAGAACTGATCTCATAACCGTTGCATCATCAGTAGCATCCGTGTACAAAAACTTTTACTTGGGCCATAACTTTTGAAATATAAGTATTTGAGATTTTAAAATATTTCACATGTGATCAGCCCTTACAGATGGAACCATAACCTCTGACCTTTTGACCTAGATAATGCCATTTGACCTACTTCTTAATCAAAATTTCAATATCCGAGATCCAGTGATATCCCCAGCAATCTATAGTGTCATCTGACAATTTTTTATTACATTGTAAAATAAAATAAGAAAATTGTTCATATAATTGATAACTACAGTCATTGCGGCTCACTAGGGAAACCAGAAAATCTTTGATATTTCAAGTGCAACAAAATGAGTGTATCATGAAGGCTTCAATTGTTGACATAAGTTGTCTTAGAGCCGGCCTGGCTCAGTCGGTAGCACGCTCGACTCTGAATCGTGAGTTCGAGTCCCGCCAGGGGCAGGTTGGTTTCCTGTCTTTCGGATGAGACAGTAAAAACTGGAGGTCCCATGTCACAGTAGGTGTCAGCACGTTAAAGAACCCTCACTGCTCAATGGCCGTAAGTGCTGAGCATAGGCCAAAATTTGAAGCCCTTCACCGGCATTTGGTGACGTCTCCATATGAGTGAAATATTCTTGAGTGGGACGTTAAACAACAAATAAACAAACATAAGTTGTCTTATAGTCAAAATGTGATCTCTCTTCATTATCTTTTCAAATAAATGAGCGACAATGATTCAAATACAGTTGAGGCTGTCATTCATAATGTTTAAATAATGTCATCCACTGTGGAGAGAATTCTGGCGTGTACTCGGTGACGTCAGTTGTGGAAGGTTCCAATTTTCAACAGGTACGCAATGAACAGTACTATCGATTTCAAAACAGTCCCGTCAGATTCTGGCAAATATTATACATTATTTAATGAGTGTTGGGGAACAGCAGGCTACTTGAATGAAAACAGTGAAGATAACGAATGAAGTTAAATTAAATAAAAATCATGTTTAAAAAGACTGACTTGTTTAAAACACAAAGTAAGAATGAGTGATGACTGAATAATGCTAGAAGAATAGTTATCTACTCCCTTTTTAACTTGTAGAAATGTACTGTTCTAAATATGTCACCAACACTGGGATGTGAATTTAAAATGGGAAATGCCTACCAAAAAATATTTCTGGGGATATTGGAGGCTTGGTTTTAAAAATTGAGGATTTAGTGTTATATTAATAATCTTTCATAACTAGGAGGGAGTGAAACTTCTGTGGTAGGAGATATGATTAAAGAACTTAGGACAATTGCCCGATTTCCAACGTGAGTCATGCGAACAGTAAGACATACTTACATTTCATGAAGGTAGTCATCTTTGATTGACGATACCAAATTCATATCATGGAGAAGTCTTGTTAGAATTGTCTGCAAAAATATAAAAAAAAGAAATCATGATAGCGTAAAACTACCAGTAATATTTGATTTGTGACTGAAGATTCTGACTATATATAAAATGTACTTCAAGCGTATACTTGCGGAGTTGGATTTGAGAATGTTTCCAAGTAATAACAGAAATTTATAGGTCTACAGGTAAAATGATGACCATAATGATAACAAGAAACATTATGCCCCTGAAAACTAAACCATTCATGAAGATTTTCAAGTTTCATAACTCTGGCAAATATTATACAGTTATTCAATGAGTGTTAGGGGAACAGTCAAAATATTGCCCCGAGGCATTAGGGAAGTTGCAGGACAATATCTTGATATTATACATCAGGACAGGCTTAATAACCAAAACTAAGTAAAATGATACACACATACCTTTAGTTTTGAAATGTCTGGTTCCACTTGATCATTAAACCATCCTGGATACCTGTTAAATTCTTCATAAAATCTATCCACAGCTCGAAGTAACAGATAGAATACCACTTCATTATCACTGTCTTCCTCCTCAATATGTGGTGCTACAATGAACGGTAAAGATCTAACATACAAAATCAAGTTGTCATCAATACGTGTATATCTATTTCTGGGGTACATGGTCCTAAATCATTATAAGATTGACCCACTCTCTGGTTATATGTAATTTGATTAGTGTAAGACTTCACTATTTATTTAATATGATATTAGATTATTTCTATCACATGTATACAATAAAATTATTTCCTAAAATCTTATTATTGAATCACTGCAAAATGTACTTCATTCTAAGGTACTTGTTATCAGATTATTATAAGAGTTACTCATTTTTCTACATACTAGTTATCAGATTATCATAACATTTACTTTTTTTTCTACATACTAGTTATCAGATAATCATAAGATTTACTTATTTTTCTACAGACTAGTTATCTGATTATTATAAGATTTACTTATTTTTCTACATACTAGTTATCAGATTATCATAAGATTTACTTGTTTTTCTACATACCAGTAATCGGATGATTATAAGATTTACTTATTTTTCTACACATTTATTATCAGAATATTATAAGATTTACTTATTTCCTAGCTACTACTTATTAGATTATCATACAATTTACTTATTCACAGAGTGCATGTTATTAAATTATAATAAGACTTACCTATTTCCTGGGTATGTGCCGTTTTATTATCGTACTCCTCTCCAAGACATCTACATCTTACTACACGCAAAAAGGCTGCATTTCGGCCTGAAAAATTGCATGTATCAATTAGTCAATAGTTTTCACTATGCAATTTTTTAAAATATAACTCTATCTCAAAATGAATGTCACTTTGCCATAAGCTGGAGGCAACTTTTACTAATATTATATAATGTTTTGACAATTGTGATAGAACGAAGTTTTGAAATATTAAAACCATATAATGTCTTTTCTTTTCTGTCATAAGTATTGCTATTATTTCAATTTTTAATAATGTTTTATGTGCCACTTAACAATTTTTAGCTCACAGGACCAAAGTGCGGAGAGCTAATGCTATATTCCCCCGTGTCTGCATCGTTGTCAGCATCCATAGACAAAACTTTAACCTGGCCTATATCTTTTTAACGGCAAGGGACATGACTTTGATATTTCACATATAGATTCCTTATGACCACAGCTTTCATTTGGTACCATGACTTTTGACCTATTGACATTGACCTTGGAATTTGACCTAAAGGTAAAACTTTAACCTTGGCTATATCTTTTAAACAATGAGTTAAAGGACTTTGATATTTCACATATTATGAACAGAGCTTTTATTCTGTGTCTTGACATTTGACCTAGTGATATTAACCTCAGAACTTGACCTAAATTTAAAAAACTTTAACCTTGGCTATATTTTTTAAACCATGAGTGACAGGGCTTTGATATTTCACATATTATGACCAGAGCTTTCATTTGGTACCTTGACTTTTGACCAAGTGACCTTGACCTTGATATTTGACCGACTTTTCAAAAACTTTAACTTTGGATATATCTTGTAAACCATGAGGATTGGGCTACTTTTCAAAACTTTTAGCCTGAAGGAATAAAAATATTTACCGTACCATGGCTGTAGGTCAAACACCTATTTTGAAAATTGACACCCATTTCTGGTGGGCTTTGTTGTCTTCTGACAACTCTTGTTTGGTTATACGATGATAATGAGATAGGTTACAAAGTTCCAGGGAACAGACCACCAGACTTCAGCAAGTAAACTGTCAAACTTTCACACCAACATGACCAAATTTGATTTGATGACAGCGAAGCTTGAATCTGGAATCTGTGCTGAGTAGAGCTAAGAGACATCATGATTTAAGGCGAGATATTCTTACCACTCAGCACTAGCCCCCACCCCAACAGTTGGGCCTATTGCAATGCACATTGTGTAAAATGGGATACTTGTAGTGTCTAGGTTCAAAGGAGTAGACTACAAACGAACCAAGTGGTTGTGAGCCACACTTAAATTTTTTCCATTTCCACTGCCTTAAGAATTTCCCTGCCAAACTTTAAAATCTCAATTTCAATGCATTTCATGGATTAAATGTTCTATGGATTGCTTAGTTATTGATAAAAATTGTCAAATGTTTTTTATAGATCATAAATAATAATTTCATGTCTTTTTTGGACATTAATAAATTTTGAGACACATCACAGTCTCCACGGAAATATCTCTGCCAACTTTTATTTTCAACCTGTGATATTTCTTTACTCCCTGTATCTTATCTCAGTCAGATTTACCTACCTCAGTCTGACTTACCTATCTCAGTCTGACTTACCTATCTCAGTCAGATTTACCAATTTCAGTCTGACATACCTACCTCAGTCTGACTTACTTACATTTACCTATGTCAGATTTACCCATCTTGGTCAGATTTACCTAACTCTGATTATTATATCTCAGTCTGACTTACCTAATTCAGTCTGACTTACCTATCTTAGTCTGATTTACCTATGTCAGACTTATCTATCTCAGTGTGATTTCCATATCTTAGTCTGACTGACCTATCTCAATCTGATTTACCTATCTCAATCAGATTTACCTATCTCAACCTGACTTTCCATATCTCAGTTTGACTTACCTATTTCATTCAGATTTACCTATCTCGGTCTGATTTACCTATCTAAGTGTGACTTCCCTATCTCAGTGTGACTTATCTGACTTACCAATTTCAGACTGACTTACCTAATTCAGTCAGGTTTACCTATCTCAGTCAGATTTACCTATCTAAGTCAGATTTACCTATCTCAGTTTGATTAACCTATCTCCCTGACTTACTTATCTCAGTGTCCATTACCTACCTCAGTCTAATTTACCTATCTCATAATATAGATTAGACAAAAGAAATTACTTACAGAAAGATTTGACAACCTGTTCAGATATGCATGCATCCTGTAAATAAAAAGAATATTAAACAAAAACAAAAAATAAGGGTGTAACATATTAAAACAGATGAAAAAGGAAAACATTGATTGTGTAAAGTGTTTACTTAATGCACGCTTTTTTACTGATCAAATAATGATTTCATATACACATATTACATATGCACAGGTCGTAGTTCGTAATACACAGATTGTACTGTGTAAGGCACAGATCGTTGATGTAGGGCACAGATAATAGTGTGTGAGGCAAAGGTTGTAGTGTGTAGGGGTATATATTGTTGTGTGTAAGGCACAGGTTGTATAGTGTGTAAAGCACACCTTGTTGTGTGTAGGGGTATAAATTGTGTGTAGGGCACAGAGTGTATAGTGTGTAGAGCACAGATTATTGTGTGTAGGGGTATAAATTGTTGTGTGTAGGGCACAGGTTGTATAGTGTGTAGAGCACAGATTGTAGTGTGTAGGACACAGGTAGTAGTTTGTAGGGGGCACAGTTGTGTGTAGGGCACAGAGTGTTATGTGTAGGGCACAGATTGTTATGTGTAGGGCACATACTGTTGTGTGTAGAGGGTACAGATTGTTATGTGTAGGGCACATATTGTTGTGTGTAGAGGGTACAGATTGTTATGTGTAGGGCACTGATTGTTTGTAGGGTACAAAGCATAGGGTAATTTGTAGGATACAATTTGTTGTGTGTAGGACAGAAGTGTAATTTGATGTATACATTGTACAGTAAACTTATTGTTTGAGTTTAACATCTCTATATCAATGTACATATCAACATAATTATAACAATATAAATACATGTACCTAAAAAGTCATTTTTGATATGCATTTTACTTTGTTTAAATACAGAACTCACAAAGTGTCTTAGATATCATAATTCTTTTTTTGCCTATGTACATTTGTACTTCTAAGCTGGGGATGCAATTTTAAAATCATATGAAATGAACCATATTTTTGCAACAAATAGAAATTTATGATATAAAAAATAAATGTCAAATTCTGTCAAAGAGCATCTTCAAATGCTGAATGCTAAAAACCAAACAACTGAGATATAATCTAGCAGAAGCACTGCTAGTCTAATTCTATCATAGCAATTCACAAGCCTGAAATCAGTAACCTGCATTCTAAACAGAATTATTTCAGCAAACAGGCATATTACTGCTGTAGGATTTTTATGTTTCATGCTTGACTAGTGAAAATCAAGTAAAACATACATTCCGCTCTGTAGCAAATTTCACACCATTATTCAGTACAATCTATCCCACAATGCAACAAACTATGTTCTAATAAAATTTGTTTGAGAAGTATCATGTTCTCTATAATTATGTCACTCATGAAGATGATAAAAGTCCCATAACTCTGGCAAATGATATAACATGTACAAGTGACTGCTATAAAGGTAAAAAACAAATTTTATTAAAATTTGAATCTAGAATCCTAAATCAATGCACAAAAACTGAAATGTTGCTAACAAACAAACAAAGAGACAGATCAAAAGCATAATGCCCATGGTCTTTTAGTCCTGGAGTAAGAAAGGGGGCATAAAATTGTGCAATTGATCACACTTGCCTATAAATATTGGGTGAAGACCTCCTTAGCTCCTAGTTCTATAAAACAGGAGACCAAAAAGACTTTGCCAGTCACCTGACTCCTTCTCCTGGTAACAACACTGTGAACCCAAAGAATATGAAAACCTTACCCTAGGGATGCTAGATTTCTGGAGAATTGACCTAATTGGTTTTGAGAAAAAAAATTAATTGTTCAAAAAGGTATGTATAAAGCACCACCAAAAGAATCCAGCAGGGTGCACGATGACAGGTGAGAAGGGATTGCAATAGGTCACCTTAAAGATTCAGGTGATCTAAAAATAGGATTTACATGCAGATGTGAAGTTTCAATGTGTAATTCCAAACACAAAACATATATAGTAAATCTACTAAGATGGGTGTGGGGAAAGTATTCATCTAATATTCAGTGCCGACATTTACTGTGTTTCTTTCCACAGAACATTCACCAGGTCTGGCGATGGGATCGAGGGACGTAACATGTATAAATGATCTTTTGTACTGGAAAATCAGTGGTGGATGGCGATAGAGTTTGGCATTGTAATGGGGAATTAAACATGTTAAAGAGGAAGACATTTGTTTTTAGAGAAATGATATGCAAGTTTGGTGGTATAACGATATGTGTGTGTGTGTGTGTGAGAGAGAGGGGGGGGGGTGATAGAACTGTATTTCCAAGTTTACATATTCAAGTTAATTTGTATGAACTTCACTGAAATTTATCATTATGATCTTTTACTTATATGAGGATCAGGAATATGAAATATTTAGAGTAATGAATGCATAAAAAGATACATGTATCCTGTTTTCACATTATACGTGATAAAAACATATAATAGCCATCTCTATGGGTATGGTAGCATTGAAATCCAAATCATGCATAGTTATCGAATACACTTTAATCAAAGATGGTGCCCTTGACATTTGGTTAAAGACCATTAATTTAGAAATGGGATATATATATATATATATTTGTATGGTAGCATTGAAATCCAAATCATGCATAGTTATCGAATACACTTTAATCAAAGATGGTGCCCTTGACATTTGGTTAAAGACCATTAATTTAGAAATGGGATATATATATATATATATTTGTATGGTAGCATTGAAATCCAAATCATGCATAGTTATTGAATACACTTTAATCAAAGATGGTGCCCTTGACATTTGGTTAAAGACCATTAATTTAGAAATGGGATATATATATATATATATATATATATATATATATATATATATATATATATATATATATTGTATGTGTACTTATTTTAACGGTATTCTAATATTAGCGCCTTTCGCGCTCAAGTCATAGCACTAATTCAAGTGTAGCCCTAAAAAAAACTCCATCGGTCATTCTGCATACACGACAAAACTAATGGTATTCATAGTACAAGCAATCAGTCTTAAATACTACCATGTAATACCTATAATTGGTCAGTTACAATGGTCACCTTACCTGTATTGCATAGACTGTTTCATAATAAACACTGATCCAGGACAATCTTACCTGTATGTGATCGCTATTTAGTACAATTTGTATCAGGAAAGTATAATACTACAGATTTAAAAATATTCTTGCCATAATTGTTAAAATTTTTTCAAAGTTCTGAATCTGTATAATTTGTAAACATGTTCTCAATCTATATGTATATGGTATCATTATAACATATATGTGGCACTTGATTTGGTTTCTCACACCTGGAAAGCTTGAAATTTTGGTTGTTTACGTATAAATCAGTATGACCTATTTTAGTAGCCGCATTACTCCCAATTTGTTTATCCACCAAAAATAATAATAAACCCATAATACACACATGCATGTAAATATTCATTTCCTTTCAAAGCGAATTTTGTATGCAACCATGTTTACAAAAATACAGACGATGCACAGAGGGATACAAATTGTTCTGGATCAGCAGTTCCAGATAGAATTTTCCGATACTGGTAAAAAAACTAGGATCAGCCTATCCCAGGTGTGAGAAATGAGCAGACAGCATGTATCATCAATTTATATTGTTTAATTAAACATGTGAAATGAAATTTTTTTTTATTCAATTATTAATTTCAATGCTTTTCAGTCCCAACTCAACAATTTTTCAGTTACACCAATGGCCAGTTTTTAATGGCAGAGGATAAAACACGGTTACAATATCTCCGGGAAAAGACCAATGACCTCCACCAAGTAAACTGACAAACTTTCTCACATAATCAACACACATTCCAGTGAGACTGTGTGATATTCTCACCACAAAGCCAGGGAAGCTCCCAGCTCTGCTAACTTGTAGAACACAAGACTACTGTACTTTATCTAATCAATAGACATATCTAGACCATACAAATCTTTAATACCGTGTTATCTGTTTACATGAAAAGGAGATAAATTGTGTACATATTCTAATGGAAAACTTTTTACCTTGATTTTCCAATACTTAGACACAATGCCATGAAAGTAAGCATCTGACTCATGTATGCTTTGGGTGGATATATGTTTTCATATATAGGGGAGTTAAATTCTGAAAAGTTCTGAATATAAAGCATGTACAATACACAAATCAGAAGCTCTGAAATATTATATTTTCCATCCTCAGATATGTTTGTGGATATAAAAAATATCTGCAACATGCCGTTTTTTTTTTTTAAATGCAATTAAAACAAATATGAAAAAAGAGAATTGAACAAATAAAATAAGAATCATGGAAAGGATTGAAAGCAAATACAATAATAAAAAGCAGAGAGTGACAATCAGACCTGTGTCCTGTCTTTATCCAACTTTACAACTTCAACAAAATTAGTGTTAAATTTTATGGTAGGCAAATTATCAAAACAAGAGAACTGCTAATGATTCACACATTCTGAGAAATGTACATCTGCCATGAAATGGACATAGAATGGGAAAAGATATGAAATGAATCAAGTTCCTTCAAAATTCAAATTATCTATTGTTTATCCACATAAATCTTATCTTATTCCAAGCATCAAGGTAATACACATTATATAAAATTTTGTTAACTCTAACCTTGGGAAGCTAAACACTATATTTGAAGAAAATGGGTCCTACCGTTAATGACAAAACAAAATAAAAATTGAAAATGTTTGAAAGCTTGCGCACATTCACACAATACAAGATGGAGTTACACACTCACACAACACATGGTGGATAACACATGATGAATGACTACACATTCATACAATACATGCTGGTAGGTACACATTCACACAACACATGATGGACAGTTACACATTCACACAACACATGATGGACAGCTACACATTCACAACACATGGACAGCTACATATTCACATAACACACTGACAGCTACACATTCACACAACACATCACTGACATCTACACATTCACACAACACACTGACAGTTACACATTCACACAACACATCATTGACAGCTACTCATTCACACATCACATCATTGACAGCTACACATTCACACGACACATGAAGGATGGCTACACATTCACACAACACAAAATGGATAGCTACACATTCACACAACACATGATGGACAGCTACATATTCACACAGCACATGGTGGATGGCTACACATTCACATAACACATAATGGTCAGCTACACATTCACACAGCACATGATGGATGGCTACATATTGGCACAACACATGGACAGCTACACATTCACATGGCACATAATGGACAGCTACACATTCACACAACACATAATAGATGGCTACACAATCAACAACACATGATGGACAGCTGCACAATCACACAACTCATGATAGACAGATAAATATTCACACAACACATGATGGATGGCTACATATTCACACAACACATGATGATCAGCTACACATTCACACAACCCTAACCCGTATCTTCATTCATGGCAGCCATGTTATTCATTTGATCTATGAGGTCTGCACAATTTACAGAAGACAATGCTGAAGCATATGGTTTGTGTTTATATTCTGACTGGGAAAACTACACTGAGCAGTTTCCTGAATGATTTATAGGTCAATACTTGCAAGATAAAAATAAATGTATGTGTAACACGTGTAAGTGATATCCATAATAATACAAAATAAAATGTTTTTGAGAAGCACTATACTTTTTTGAGAACTAAGCCATCCCCATTTAAAACAAATCAGTATCTGGGTTTCATAACGGCCAAAATAATGTTAAACAATTTTAAACATGATAAACAAAAACTGTTCAAAAAATACCATGCCCTAAGAGCTAATCTTTTCATAATAATTTATAAAAGTCCTATAACTCTGCCAAATAGTGGTTATATTTTGATTATTCCGATTTTCCTTGGTTATGAAGCATCATACCAAGTTTGGTTAAAATCTGTGGAAAGTTATTTAATGTCGCAAACAGATAAGAATTGACTAAACGCAATATGCACCCTGCATCATTGCTTAAGAGTTGTAGAGAAAGACGGTAAAATGTATCAGATAAAATTACACCGTTTGTCTGTTCAGCTGTTACGTTGAAGTGACATATAAATTGGGCAATACAATGAACATGATCGACTTAGTCATACTCCCATAGCTATAGGTATAAGCCTAACTTGGTATCTGAGATAAACCGCCTGCACTCAAAAGGGGAAACGGGTCTCAGAACACACTCTCATGGGTACCAGAGGACAAGGTACAGGACAAATAAGTTTACAGATGGCCTTTAAAACATAAAGGCAAATAAATTCTCCTCATTCAAAAGCAATTTCAAGATCAATTACAATCTTCATGGTGCTTGAGTTGATATGAGACCATTTTCTCAAGTAGAATCGGGAGCATTTCGTGCAATGATAAATAAATGTTGCAAAGATGCGTATTGCATATTCTTATTTTGTTTTCCAAGCCGTTTTCCTTTTCAGGATTAATAAATTTTTCCAATAGCAGAATTTTTTTTTTTCATTTTTGTTCAGATTTCAGAAGTCTGGTATGATATAACATATCGCGATTGAGAGCCAAATATTGTGATATGTATCATTGTTAGAAGAAGTGTATCCTTGCACCCCTATTCACAAGAACCATATTTATTATCATTAGGCATGTTAGGGTAATACAGTGTAACCTGTATTGAGAGACAAAATTATCAAACCACTTGGTTCTAGAATCCTTTAAATTGAACCTGTTTTGAGAGACCACCTGTCTTGTAACACCACATTGCAGTGGCAGAGAGGGTGGTCTCTCAAGATAGATTTCATTGTACCTGTCTTGACAGAATATTTTTTGAAATGCATATATTTATGTCTACATTAACATAGGAAATGTAATGATGTCTTTCAAGAGGTTGCGATAATTACTTTGACATTGGTACAAAGATATCATTGTGTACAGGAAAAGATATGTGTATATGGCTGTGACTGAAGCATATAAAATGGAAGGTGAACATTTTTAAACAGAGGTGAAAACAAGTTCTTTTAACAGTCATCTTAAACAGGCATTAATTCATTAATTGTGTTTTCCCCCAAAAAATTCGTTTTTTACTACTTAAATTAATGTACAATAACAAAGAATAGATATACACAGTAATAAAAATTCTTATATTTCTATATATTTTGTGAGAATAAGGTCAGATCCAGGGTCATATGCATATACAAATACATGTAGTAAGGTCGAATTAATCATTTGCAAACGAATAATTGAATAATTGTTTTTCTATCAACTTTCACAAAATATATACGAATCTAAGAATTTTTATGACTGTGTATATCTCTTTTTGTTATTGTATATCAATCTAAGTAGTAAAAAAAGAAAGCTAATACCACATTAAAACTGCAATGGACTGGTCTAAGATAAAAGAGAAGATCATACCACTGATATTTAGGGGTGAAAAGTTTCAGAAATGAAAGTATGATGTGATCAGGACACAGACTGTAATTGTCATTCAACGTATATAACTAGCCTCAATCACATAACAACAAGCATAGCTTCTGAAGTAAGCTAAGGAAGGAATAATTGATAAAAAAAGAACAACAAGCCTACAGGCTGAATTTCAGGAGAAAGGCTGAGTTGACCAGGCTTGTCCTAAAACAAAAACAAAAGAGACTAACTTAGACAGGGCGATACTTGGACAAACCACGGAACTTTTAGAAAGAGTAATACTGAGGTATAACAGACTTAGGGAGGCCAATATCAATAGAATACCCAAACACTTTTACTGGGCAATATTGAGAAACAGTAAACTTAAATTGGCAATAAACAATGGACTCTAGAGAGGGCAATCTATTAGGAGCAATAGATTTAGACAGGGCAATAATCTGAGACAAGAGACATAGGACAATGCTTGGAGACTATGTAGACTGAAACAAATACTGGCACGGTACCGATTATCAGATCAAAATCCAGATTTTTATAGAATATCTTCAGTTCAACTGATCAAATTATTTTGAAATTTTATATCATAATAGGTTACCTTTAGCTGTAATATAATCAAATAAGTTCTGGTGGAAAATACGAGGCAAACAATAAATTTAACCAGTTCTAAAAACACAACCTGAATGTTGTTATCATAATCCTATTATTAATAGACAGCATATTGTATTTACCCTGAGAGAGTGAGGTAATTTCACCTCGGCTTGTGAAAAGAACTATCCATTAGAAGGAAGAGTGATAACACAGTTGCATTAGAATTAACAATAATAATTTTTGTTTTATTTATTGCTTAAAAGCAGATGATGTATTAATAAAATCTCGAAAAATCTTGTTCATATATGAGCAAGGAGAAATGTTCAATAACATGATAATAGGTACCATCCAAAAATTGGCACCGTACCAGTTTATATTTAACATGTTTAAAGACTGTATTTTAACAGGGAAACATGCCTATGGTGATGTTCAATAATAATTATGATTTGATACTTTTACTTCAGTATTTTTTTAATTAATAATATGAAATTTCTTTGAATTTTTAGTTTATCCTTAAATTAAGATATATGTATCATAAATACAACTGTGAAGAGATACTGATTAGAAAACTAATCAAGTGAGACCAAACTCCTCTTAGAAACTTCAATATGTGAAATGATCAGTCCATTTGCATCAAAATCTATCTATGGTGACTTTTACGTGCCTTAAAAGCCATTGGTTACAAGAGAAATAAAGTTTTGATTTTGTTTTTGACATGTCATGTGATGTGTAACATTGGTCATGTGACAAAATTTAGTGCACTATTTGTTAACTCTGCAAACCTTGAAAGATAATGGACTATTCTATACATTATTGATTTGGGCCAGTCAAAATGCATATTTTTGATAAATTAAGAGACTCAAGATTGGACATTATTTTTGAACTGGTAGAATTTCAATGTAATCAAATGCCCCTTAAATCTTTTGACTGGTCACATGATCACTCAGCTCATTTTACCTCCTGGACAGAAGAGTTTTTATAACATGGAAAAGCATATCACAAAGTCACATGACAATAAGTCCTTTAACTCCCTAAATAAAATAAATACAATTCACCACAAACATTGTAAAACCTATCTATATTCAAATATAAACTTCTTTTGACTAGAATGCTCTTCCATACAGCTTGTAACTGTAAAAAAAGAGTTACCTTTCCTAAAGAATGAAGAAGTGCTGTAACCTTTTCCATGACTATTGCAATATCTTCACTGGCTTGTTCTCTGTATACATTTTGTAATTGTATATATCGTTCTGAATCAGAGGTCATGTCAGGAATGGTCCCCCGTACTGGCAAAGCACCTGTTATATAAACCATAAATGTTCAGATGATTTAAAGAAAACTCAAAGGTTACCATCTCCTCTTCATCAAATGAAAAATGATCTTGCTGAAAAGTTTTAAAGGAAATAACCCAACTCGAGCTTTAAACTAAGCAACCTTACCATTCACTGGAATAGACCGGTAAGTACCAGTTTGTTCCATCAAAGATAAGGTGTCCTTTGCGGACAGATTGGCACCTGGGTTCCTTCCCATGATTTGACAGTTTTCATTGCAGACAGTCAAAAGAAACAAGTGTTTTCAAATGGTGGGTCTAAAACTGATCAGAAACAAAAATGATGAATTTTCGAAATAAAAAATGTATCTTTTATTTAATGATGAACATATTTTGCAACTTGTTTGTCCTGTTCATGTTTGACTTCTGGAACACTGACAAAACCAGGATAGTACGTGTACTAGTGTGTCCTGTATCAATGGTCAGCAACATAGTTTTCATTTATAAAAGTAAAGAGTTACCTTTCCCTTCGTTCTCCACAAACTCTTTTAGAGCTCTAACCAATATCCAAAATGGTTTGCTCTGAAAACAAAACAATCAATGTAAATATTGTCATACTAATACATATTCTTATTTCACTATTTTCAATGTCTTGTTACCCTGATAAGTTTTGTTGGATGTATTATAAGGGGACCGCTTGTGGTGGTCTAGTGGTAGAAGGTTCCACTTTCAAGTGGGAGGTACCAGGTTTGATTCCTGACATCAGGTCAGATCAAAGACTTTAGAAATTGTGATGACTGTTCCTTCACCAAGCGCTCAGCATCCATAGTGAAAGTCACTAGCTTTCAGACAAGACTTAAAACCGAGGTCCTGTGTAACTGCAAGCATGACATGTAAACAAGGCAAAGGAATACTGACTACATTGGTGTCAGTCCATTGCACAGGTCAAAATCTGCAGCACTTCACTTAAAGCTGGTGATGTCTTAAGTTACAGGGTTCAGGTTGTCCAGTTGTCCGGGACAAGTCCATTTTGAGTTCTGACAAGTAGATGTCACTTCTCATTTGTCCAAAAGGACAAGTGAAATTGTTGAAGACAAAAATTAATTCAATACAGATTATTCTTGCTTAAATACAAAATAATATCTTTGAATGTTAACACTTGATTTTCGGACAAGTCATTTTTGCACTCAGACAAGTAGAATTAAATACTACTTGTCTTGTAGGACAAGTTGAAATTTTTATTATTGTTGATGCCTGAAATACCACTGCAAAAGCATCCATAAACAGACACTTTCACAGATCATCTTATGTAGGGTGAAAATTTTATTTTCGCATAAACTTTTTTTTTTTTGGTACGAACAGGAACTTAACAAAATCAATTTATACAATATAAATGACCGAAAACCCTGCAGGTCAGTGACCAATTAAAACATGCCAAAACCCCAATAAGTTTTAATTGGGGATGGAAATTAAAAAAAAAAACCAATGGCCAATATGTGTTGTTTTATATCATTTATGAGAGAAAAATTATGAAAAAAATAATGAATTTTTTCAAAGAGAACCTGTTTAGCAATCATTTAAATGACCCCAGAAAAAACAACAAAAAAACTGACAAGCTTCCTAAGATGATATGACATTGCAAACATGTAAATGTTCATCCAACACGGGATGCTAGTGGAACAATGAAAATGTGTATCTCCTTTACGGCAGAGATTTGACAATGACATAATACGAATCAATGGCATCGATCATGTAAATATATAATAAAAACTATAGAAGAGACATTATTCAAAATTCATTTTGCAGACTCACAAAACATGAAAAAAGGAACAAATAAATAGAAAAATCGCAACTTTTAATACAGGGCAGAAGCACAATGGAATCTTGTTATGTCAAAATCAAATGAACTTAATTTCTGGTTATGTCAAAGATGAACGGCCGATCATGATTTTGGTTTTAATAATCAATATGGTGATTAATATTTTGGTTATCTCAAATTTTGGATATCTCGAAGTAAAAGGGGTGGTCCTGTGATTTTCAAGATAATGAGATCACACTTTATTCCGAAATTTTTTGAAAGACTGAACTTTTAAATTTTACAAAATTTATTATCAGTAGAAAAGATTTACCTCATTATTAAGGTTCATACAACAGGAATCATCAAATAGAGATTTTATCTCACTGGGAACCTAGAAAAGAAAGAAATAATTGAATAATGATAGTCATGATAGCCTAAGGGCTATTCCAGAAAAAAGTGTCTCCTGGGGGCAGAACACCCATGAAATTTAGGAGTACCACCAATGAATTTTTAATTAAAAAGTACCCCCACCAACTACTTTATATTTTGGGTAAAACCCTCCACAAACAAATTTAAATTAAAAGTCGTTTTTGCCATATATTATAATGGATAAGATTAAATCCTATATAGTTTTAGCCTTTAATTGCAATACAGTGGTCAAGACAATGCATGTTAGTGGTGTAACAATACATCAATATATTGCGATTTTATTTCTGATGATAAGATATCCTTATAACCTTTCGTTTTTCTGATGCCATTTTCTGATTTTGGTTTCACTTTCACTTTGAAGACTACCAACACATAGACGGTCAAAAAGGTAAAACCAAACAACAATTGCAGCATACATTGGCACAGTTTTTCCTGAATATCAAATTTATATTGCAACGTACCAAAGAATTTATCTGTAAACTTTTCCAGGCCACTTCTGGCCAGGAACATGACAACGTCAACCTCCATCCAGGAGGGCGCCATTTTTACGAATCTAATCTGTACAAAACGAATATCTATTTTAATGAACTAAGTTAACTAAAACATATGGTTTATCGCTCTATAATTTTTCAGATGCCAGTGTTTAATCGATAAAACAATTTTATATAATAATATAACTGTAAAATAACGTAATAATAGAGATAAAATAAAACGCATTTTGTCATTTCCAAAAAAAGCCATCCATAAAATGTAATTACCGACCGGAAAATATGAAATAGTAAAAAACGAAATTATACAAATATGTGACTGAGGACTGATAAAAACACAACGAGAAGCAAATCATCAATGAGAGGCAGTGCAGGGCCAAATGTACATTTCAAAATCAGTTTTAACTCCACCACCAATGCATTTTTTTCTTTATTCATACAAACACAAAAACATTTTAAATGCAATTTTACCCCCATCAATACATTTTTTTATCAATGGCGTTCTGCCCCCCCGGAGACACTTTTTTCTGGAATAGCCCTAAATCATACCTTGATGATAACATTTGTAGAAGTACCAAATTGTGTAAACTAACACTGTATATTGGCATGAACATTCTGTAAAATTTCTCTGGTTGAAATAGATGGATATCTATTACAATGTACAGTCAAACTTGCATTGATGGCCACTTCTGTATAAAGGACACCTGCCTGGAATGGCCATTCAAACATAAACTTTGTAAATTTTTGTTTAATTGACAAATCTCTCTATAAAGGCCACCTGTGTATAACAGCTACTTTTGTTTGTTCCCTTGAGTGACTGTAGTTGTACTCTTGTAGGCTCGTTCTAGATGGAAATTCAAAATTTCTTATTTACTTTAATATTAAATGCTGATTAGGCCATGTAAAAAAAAATATTATGGTTCTCAGACAATTAGCCTTCCAAAATGGGCAAGGTAGGTAGGTATTTTATTTTTATTTTTTATTTCCAAATTATTGTTTATATACCTTGAAGGCAAGAAAATAAGAAGACTTTATGTAACAAAAAATGTCTTTTATTGAGACCTTGAATAAATTGTAACAAAAAGTTGTGTGATTGTCTTGTTCACTTGGTTTTAAAAATGAAATATCAACAAAATTATAAAAAAAAGATTAAAAGATTATATATTTATCAAAACATAAAAATGTTTTGAAACTACAAGAAATTTAAAATTAATTGTAAATGCATCATTATAAATATTATCAATCATTATCATTACTATTTTACAAAGCTGTACAAAATGTAACTACTATGTGTCTAAAAATCAATGCAAATTCCAAAAGTTTCATTTTTGAAAACAATAGCTACCCATTTTTATGTATTTCATTAAAACTTTTATTTACAGTAACTAATTTTACTTTTATCATTCACCTACATTTAATTCAGATTTTAAAACTTTTATACACTATATAGTGTTACATGTATCATCATTTTAACACATCCTGAAATTCAGTTCCATTTGGTATTGGTTCTTTCATTTAAAACCCAACTTCCACTTCCTCCATAAACTGCAAGCAACATCAGAAAACACACGATGTGTTCTGTGACATTTTTGGGCATGAGGTAAAGATTTAAATGTTGAATTGTTGATAAAATAATTATTTTAATTTCTAATTGGGTTTTAGAAATGCATTTTGAACTACAAATAGAAGGAAATGGATCATTTTCGAAACTTAAGCCTTTTGAAATGACTGACATTTTTACTTGCCGCGAGGCGGTGATTTTTTTATGAAATGTGAATAAAATGGTTTCATCGGCGTTGTGCGCGCTGCGGTGCCTGAGAACCAGAAGTATTTTTTTATTTGGCCTTATCATACTTAATCTTGTAGGTTAAGCTGAAAAAACAAACTTACTCTGGTAGGCACAAGAGCTGTATTGACACTTTTAATGGCTTCATCAAAGTTCTCTTCTTCCTCCAGGATGCCGTCTTCATTTTTACGAATTCCTACACAAAAATGTTGTATGTGTATGCATGTTAAAGACGAAAATTTTTAATTTCAGGATGGGGTATTTTATACACATCAGTATTATTTTCTTTCATTTCTAAACATTGAACCTGCATTAAAAAAAAAAAAACAACATTTAGATATTCATGGCGGTGTCTTCGTGGGTGGGTAAATAGAGCATTATGCTTTCAACGATGTGGTTTGTCGCTATTACTCAGTGCGAGCCCTGCAGGAAGGTAAGCTGATTTTGTGAGAAATTTTATCTTCTCATTTTGGTTCATAGCTTTACAGAAAACAAATTTACCCCTGGTCAATATAACTTTATCTACTTCATACTGCATCACCCTCACATTTGTACAAAAAAGTCTAATACAGCAATTTACACGGTTCTATACTCACCTTGTTTGAGGAGGTCTTTAAATTGAGTTTTTTCTTTGTAGTTCTTTGGCATTTCTCCATTATGCTAATAAGACAAACAGACAAGGAATAAATGATAGAGTAGAACCTGTCTTGAGAAACTATTTCAATGAAATTTAATGTCAACAATTTTATTTTATTTTATTTTCAAAATAACGGAACTTTTAATGCTATAATATTTTCTGATTCTACAGTCCCAAGTCTTTCATGAAGATTTCAAACCCCATACCAGGGAAATATTGTCAAATATGGGCCTCAGTGGCCAAATAGTTAGAGCATTGCTTTAAACCATGAAGTCTCTCAACTCTGGTCAGCCAAGATTTGAACTCTGCTGGATCCTGAGCTGATTTTCTAGGACAGTTTGCCAGTTTACTTGTGGAAAGCTTTTGGTCTCTTCCTAGGAACAACTGTAACCAGGTCCTCTCCTCCACCATTTAAAAACTGGCTGCCACCATTAAAAAACATCCGCCAACAAATATCTGAAAAATTGCTGAGTGTGGCATAAAACTCAGTTATTTTACTAAAACCAAAATGTTCCACCCACACATATGGATAAACAAGACACCAGGACAAAATGAACAAACAAACAAATAGACAAATGGACAAACAAACAGATCAACAACAATATTATGCATCTGTAACTAAAACCTTGGACCTTTGATCTTAGGGTCCACAATAAATTTAATTTACTAACCGTATTTTTCCATTCTTGTAGATATTTATACAGTAGAACAAGCCATGGAGTATGTGAATGATCCTGAAAGAGACACAAAATTTATTTATAAACAAAATATTCATAACTAATAATCTATTTTAAAGGGGCATTACCTGCATTTGCCAAAACCAATTATTTGGATCTTTTCTACTTTTACTGCTTGTACTTGATATACAACAACAAATAAGAGCTATACACAGGCATACAAAATCTTATATTCATATATATTAAATGTGAAAATACAAGAAATCCCAGAGGGATCTTGGCACCCACCATGGAATGTTCTATGTCTGATCTATGACAGACTGTTCTTTTCTCTTATTTTGTGTCTCAAAATTGAATATGAACTTAAGTCCATATTTCTGTGAAACACTTTTTTTTTCACAAGATTATAGCAAAACTGAACTTGAACTGAACATATTACATTTTCAGAGAGAATGGAATTCAACATGGCTGACAGGTGTCCATGTTGGATTTTGATCTCTCTGAAAATGTAATATGCACATCTAGACCTCAGGGGGAAAGACCTCAAACTTCAAAGGCAACCCTCATGTCAAATTTCAATGATATCCCTACAGTACTTTTTGAAAAATATAAATGGTAACAAACCTCCTATGGTCAAAAAACAAGATGCCAGCCTGTGGGCCATATTGGATTCCAATCTCTCTGAAAATATAATATGCCCAACTAGACCTCAAAGGGAAACTTCATTTCAAATTTAAACAAGATCCCTTCAGTACTTACTGAGAAATAGGGGTAACATGCTTTTATTGTCAAAATCCAAGAAGGCCACCTGTCAGCCATGTTGGAATCCAATCTCTCTGAAAATGTCATATGCACAACTACACCTCACGGGGAACCTTCATGTCATATTTTAAGGGGATCCCTTCAGTCCTTTCTGAGAAATAACAATAACAAACTTCCTATGGTCAAAATCCAAGATGGCAGCCTGTCAGCCATATTGGATTTCCATCTCTCTGAAATGCAATATGCACAACTAGACCTCGAGGGGACCTTGATGTCAAATTTCAACAAGATCTCATCAGACCTTTCGAGGAAATATGGGTATAGCGGACAAACTTCCTTTGATCAAAATCCAAGATGGCCACCTGCTGGCCATGTTGGATTCCAATCTCTCTGAAAATGTAAACTGCACAACTAGACCTCAAGGGGAACCTTCATGTAAATTTTAAAGAAGATCCTTTCAGTCCTTTTTGAGAAGTAACGGTAACAATCTTCCTTTGGTCAAAATCAAAGGTGGTGCCTTGTGGGCCATATCAGATTCTGATCTCTCTGAAAATGAAATATGCACAACTAGACCTCAAGGGGAACCTTGATGTAAAAGTTCAAGGAGATCCTTTCCATACTTTCTGAGAAATATTGGTAACACGAAATGTTCAGGACGGACAGATCACAGACGCAAGGTGATTTGAATAGCCCACCATCTGTTGATGGTGGGCTAAAAATAAAATTTGTTATTGTATATCAATCTAAGTAGTAAAAATGGAAAAAATGGGAAAAAAAACAAAAACAAAAACACACAGCTAATGCCCCTTTAAATATTTATGAAATGTAATATTTATAAAAATTCAAATTATGTATAGATTCTAATTAAAAATTTTAAACATTCAATTTTTGCACAATAATTCATTTAACCATCCATACCTTTTTATTCATTGATTCTAAATCTATGCTATCACAGAAATTGACAAGGTTAGGAAAAGGTCTGTCTAGACGTAGGTCATCAATTGCATTGTCTGGATGAGATTCAATCACTGCAAAAAAAAAAATAATGACAATTAAAAATCATAATTTCAAAAAAACAGATTTTTCATTAAAGAATTATAGTAAAACCTTGCCTAAAGACAACTTCACTAAGAGACCACCACACATTTCAGACCACAAATGTCCAGTCTCTTGACAAATATTCAATAAGTACAGAATCTCATTCAAGAGACCATCTCACAAACCAGACCCCTTTGAACCAGTCAGTTGGGTGGTTTTAATTGTGAGGATTCACTGTATTTGTTTGATTGTCCATTGACCATTGGTTAGATATTTGACAGTATGCATGATTTTTTTTTTTCACATTCTGACATGAGCATCACACAACATTTCAGTTTTTCATGAGAAAAAAAAATTGTGAGTAAAACTGCTATAAAAAGTTTTAGGTCGAGTCTTCACAGGTGGGTCATTGGGGTCATATACAAAAAATGTTTTTTTTTTAATTTTTGGCCTCACAGGGTACAGGTAACTATTCTTTTTGCAGTTTCTGTAATAACTTTTTCATTTTTGAAATTCTTTCTGTCTTGATAAACAGACAAGTAAATAGAACAGAAAGAGAGGGAGTGGGTTAACAGAGAGACAGGGCTCATGTTTCCATTAGTCAACTTATTTCTGGCCATGTTTGGTGCATGTTTCGTGTATATCATACCACTATCTGTAACAGAAAACTGTCGCATGGTCATGGTTGACTGAGATTGAAGGGCACGCTTGATTGGTTACAGCAGAAGTGTCACAAGAATTCTCCCGATCAAGTAAACCTCAAGACTTACAAATCTTCCAAAAGTGTGCCACATGTATATCCAGTTTGCACTTTCAACCATGATGCTAAAAAATTTCCAAACATATTTTCGTATCGATGTTCAATGAACTGGCTAATCAAAATTTTAGTTGGCCAAAAAAAAAAAAAACTCTTGGTTGGTTAATTTTTTTCGGTTAACAGTTTTCAGAGTCCAGTTTGAGAAAAAGGTGAGAGAACTATAACAACACATGGATTTAACTTACCTGTATGTTCCCTGACAACAAGTCTCATATAGCCAATAAACCCGTAACTCCGACAAACCAGTAGAGGTATATTTCTTTCCCAAAGACATTGATCTAGTTGTAGAAGTGTTCTACAAAAAAACATGAAATATCCAATAGTACATAATATTTCATCTTCATATAAAATGACTAAATTTGATGGATTATTCCTTGTGCTTAAAGAGGCATTAGCTGTATTTACCAAAAAATTAATTATTTCAATTTTTTCTACTTTTACTACTTGTACTTAATGCACAATAACAAATAAGAGCTATACACAGGTACATGTATAAAAAGTCTTATATTCCTATATATTTCGTGAATATAAGGTCAGGTCCAGTGTGGTATTCATATACAAACAGTAAGGTTGAGTTAATCAATTGTAATTGAAAAATGCCAGACTGGGTTTCTCAAGCAATATTCACAAAATATATAGGGATTTAAGAATTTTTATGCCTGTGTATATCTCTTTTTTTTTTGTTATTGTAAATCAATCAACTGGTAGAAAAGGAACAAATTAAAAAAAATAGAAAAAAAAAATAAATAAAAAAATAAAAACACAGCTAATACCCTTTCAATAAATTAAATGTAATACAACCAAATACAAAAAGATTCTCTATCACCATAGCTTAATAAGCATGATAATGTCAAGGATTGTCCTAAGTCCTAACCTCTGGGTTCAGGGTCATAAAAATTCAGAAAAATATACGTTCAACACACCATTTTGTTCATTCATTGGAAATACATATAAAGCAATGAAATATACATGTATATTTATTTCCTTTCAAACAAATTTGGTAAGATTTATATGTAAATAACAAATTCAAGTTTATAATATCGCAGATATAAAAATCACCTTGATCCACCATGTAATAAAACAATACAGAAGATACATATAGTGATACAAAGTGTTCCAGTTCAGTAGTTTCAAATAGAATATTCCAGTATCAGTTAAAACCAGGATAAGGCTATCCCAGGTGCCAGAATACAGTATTCTTACACAATTAAATATCAGAAAATTGCTTACCTTTCACAGAGGTTTGTTGCTATGACAACAGAAAATCTACAGAAGAAATCAGGATTGTTCTGCAATATATTTTCAGGTGTCTGAAAAATACAATGAAAAACTTGTGCATATCAATTTACATTTTTTTTAAATACTATACAGTAAAACCTGCTATAGCGGCCACCTCTATATAAGGATTACCTGTTTATAAGGGCCAGTCTTTTCAAGTCCCTTGACTGCATACTTCAACTAAATTGAACCTGTGTATAAGGGTCACCTGCACATAAAAGTCAATATTTTCTGGTCCCTTGGGTGGCCCCTATATACAGGTTTCACTGTATACAGAAGTAAAAAATGACTACTAGATGTTGCCCATGATTGAAAATAACTTTTTAAATGGTGGCAAATTTTGCTCCTAGATACAACTACTCCAGTTGTTGGTACAGTCAAACCTGTCTTGAAAGACCACTCTTATGAAAGACCACCTGTCTTTTGAGACCACATTCTGAAAACCACTTGGCTATTTAATCCTTTAAATAAAACCTCTTTTGGAAGACCACCTATCTTGAGAGACCATGATTCAGTGGTTGATGGTGTGTCCTCTGAAGACAGGTTCCACTTTTTACCTTGATATAAATTTTAAACTTGTATATAGTGAAAAAATAAAGTCCTGCAAAAATTTCCGGATTTACAGAATTACCCAGTGGTCTCTTCCCAGGTTCATTTTATCTGGGTTCTCTCCTCCACCATTAAAGACTAGCTGCCACCATATAACTAAAAAATTGTTGAGTGTGGCGTAAAACAGCATTCAAAATCAAAAACATGATTAATTCCAAATCCTAATGCTGGGATTTTTTTAAGATGCATGTTAAAAAATCTAAATAACAAATTGATTGTATATTGATCTTTTGTGAGACAATTCCCAATAAACAAAACATAAAGATTGTCTATATTACCTCATCCATATAGTCACCATTAACATCTTCATTTAATTCACTCAGTAATTCGGTTGCAATCTTGGCTCGTGACTGAAATATTTTAAAATTATACATATTGAAATGAAAAGATAAACGACAGCGGGTCAGAATACATTTTGAAATTCAAATCAATCTGTTAATTCATATTGTGTATCAACCTAGAACTTCTAGCTAAGTCACCTGATGTATAAGTCACCTAGCTGATGTATAAGTCACCTATTCATATTGTGTATCAGCCTAGAGTCTCTAGATATAAGTCACCACTTCATATTGTGTATCAGCCTAGAACATCTAGCTATAAGTCACCAGTTCATTTTGTGTATCATTCTAAAGCCTCTAGCAATAAGTCACCAATTCATATTGTATCATCCAGAGCTTTTAGCTATAAGTCACCAATTCATTTTGAGTATCATCCTAGAGCTTCTAGTTATAAGTCCCCAATTCATATTGTGTATCATCCTAGAGCTTCTAACTATACATGTAAGTCACCAATTCATTTTGTGTATCAGCCCAGAGCTTCTAGCTATAAGTCACCAATTCATTTTGTGTATCAGCCAAGAGTTTCTAGCTGTAAGTCACCAATTCATTTTGTGTATCAGCCTAGAGCTTCAAGCTATAAGTCACCAATTCATTTTGTGTATCATCTTAGAGCTTCTAGCTATAAGTCACCGATTCATATTGTGTATCAGCATAGATCCTCTAGCTATAAGTTACCTGAATGGAGAAATCAGACACTTTATATTACATGTAGGTAAAGTGTTAAAGATTATTCTATTTTTTCTTGTTTCCAAAAAACATGCTTTTGCTCTAAATTAAACTGACAAAAACCAAACATCACTTCGTACTTTCACTCATTTGCTTGACAGGTAGCTATAAGTAATTGAAGTTCTACACTTTCTTACCTATCATAAGAATATATATATAAAATCTAAGTCCTGCATTGTTGCTGTTAAAAATGTGTCATTTCATTTTTTTTTCACCGATGCATTATGTAATGATTTTTTTGAAAGTGAAAGTAACGAACAAAAAGTTTTTAAATGACATACCTGACCAATCATATCTACCGTCAAGAAAAAACTGAAAAACCAAAAAAAAAAATTAAAAATCAACATATATGTCATGTATGATACAAAATTTTACTCAAGAGAATTTTATTGAAACTTCAACATACATGTAAGCTATCCTTATTAAAGCATGAATACCTCTGTCAGCATTAAAGTTTAAGACTGACCTTGACCTTTGAACCTATCATCATCAATAGGAAAACCCTGCATGTGTACATGTTGGAAAAACAACGTTTGTATTAAAAATCTGACACAGTCTATGGAGAAACATACAGTAAGCATGGGTTAAGAAATCTTATAATAAAAACACATTACATTTAGACTAACGGTACAACTAATTAGGGTCTCAGTGACCAAGTGGGTTGAAGAATCACATCTTAAAACCATATTTGATCAGTTTGTAACCAGAAGAAGCAAAGTGATTGATTATCAATAACATAATTCATTTCTTTTCATTACAGTAATTCAATGGTTTATACAATATAATATTCAGCTTGCCTTCCCTAGCAGTCATGATAGAGAATGTAGAGAGACAATTCATAAATTCCTATATCCCAAATATCACTGTGGTATAACAGAGATGTTGAAAGTTTTTCAAACCAACTGGTCATTCGGACCGGTAACTAAACAGAATCAACCGGTCCGAACAAATTTTTACCGGTCCGACAATTTTTTTCAGTAATCCAACTAATTTGAACATTCATATTTGTACCTACAGAATGAAGAAGCAACAACATCAATTATAATGAACATGAATACTGTAATTTCCCTTTAAATTTATTCAAATTCGTCCAATTTGTTCAGCCAAACAATGTCTGAAATAGGCCTATTGCTTTTGATTAGGGCATGTACATTACGGACCTTATACTCTAACGATTTTCTGATGGACTCGTTTAACGCAATCACTGTCTGGTGGGCAATACTTTTTCGAGCTGATGCAGCCTCTCTAGACTGTATAATTTCAACAGAACGCACATGGCAAGGGGATATCTCATGGTCTATAATGGCTGACAAACGATAATTTTTGGAACCTGAATGAAAAGTACTGGTTCGCCCGTGTTTCGATGAAGATGAAATGCAGATTTCACAAGTCATGCCCTTTTTGTCGTCATGTTTGAGCCATTTATTGTCGTTTAACCATTCTGGCTTAAATTCTCGAGTCGGCCTATTAATTTCATATTTCTTCTTCTTTTCCGAAGAACTCTCTTGCGCTATTGGATGTTTCTTGCCGGGTGTTGCGCCCGAGATATATTTAATTGGTCATGAGGCCATGTTGGTTTACTGATATCAATGTCAGTTGGATGTTTGAAATGAGACGCTTTATCCATTAAAATAAAGTCGTTCAAGCGTTTAAAATGACCTAGAGTGAAAAGGACGTTTCGAAAAGAAAACAATTCGAGTCAGAGATTTTACCGGTCATTCGGACCGATCAGTTAGTGTTTCCAACCGGTCACAGTCGATTTCAACCAGTTTTGCCGGTCGGACCGGTTACTTTCAACATCTCTGGTATAAGCCATCATTATAATTAAATATGACAAACAAAACATTTATCTGTTTATTTTGTACAGTATACATTGTATATACCATCAGCATTCTGTAATTTCTCAACACTTTAGCATCAAAAACCCATGCAAAACTTGTGATCAAATAATCAGTTACACGGGCCGCAAAATACCAGAAATCGTCATAACCATTTACAGGTTATGCTAAAAGGAATGACTTAACCTGCAGGTTACGATAGCAATAATGAAGTCTTTAAAATGAAATTCATCGACAAGGAAAAGGAAGTTACATGATTTGTATTTGTCATAACCTCCATGTAACCTGAACGATCACTCCCGTGTTATTTTGTGGTCTGGTTACAGAATACTGTAATCAATAAACGGAATCAGAAATGGTAAATCAATCAGTTTTTCATTATAAGGCCAAAAAATATAACAAATATTTGTTTGATGTGACCAGATCAACCTGCGTTAAAAGGTTGGACCCAAACATTTGTTTAGGCAGTTTAAGTTTTCCTCACCTTTTTCTCTCTTGTAAAAAAATCTGAAACTTTTTCCAATTTACATATAAAAATTCTACAGAAGATTAAAAAGTAATAATTATTTGCCTTTAACGCACCCACTTTTCAAACTATCGGTCAGAAGACATCAAACACATAATCTTTTTATGATGGCCTAATCAATTATCATCTCAACACTACATTCTGCTATGTCTTATCTCTTCTAAGGAATTTTAATTCTTTGTTAACTCATCAACCCCTGAAAAATAATGGACTCTTCTGTAAATCAATGATTTAGACTAGTCTAAATGTGTCTTTAGGTGTGAATGAGTTAATTCTTACTTACTTGTTCCCAACATCTTCACCCTGCACTTTGTTTCCATCCACAATGGTAAACGAACCAATTCCTATGAAAATATATATTATTGGTTCATTAAGTTTCCAAATTGTTTATTCACAAAAAGAACTAGCATTTAAATGTACTCTCTAAATAATTTCTTAAAAATTTTAAAGTTTTTTATCTGTCATAAAATATTTCTACATAATGACATGCTTACCCTAAGCTTGACAACATGTGAAAGGGCACTTTTAGCTTTAAAGTGCAGATGTCATGGATTTATCATTGTCTCCAAACTCCAAAAGATGTCATGGATTTATCATTGTCTTGACTGTGCCAAGATAAAATTATGCTCCAAACTCAATGACACTTTTAACTCTACTTAAAGTTTCACTGTTTGAGCTTAAAATTTCAAATTTGGTATCACACACACACATACACACATACTCACATGCACACACACACTCACAAAATACACACAAAAAAAAACTTTCATATTTTACACATGTAATTAATGTTACATACATGTGGTATGAACACACAACATAGAATCAACTACATGTGTATGAAATTTTTTTTTGCAACAATGACTTCCACTGAGTTCCATAAGAAAATTTTAAAACAATGTGTCATTGATTTATTCTCCAATACATATGCATATGCCAATTACCTGGCAAAATTAAATTCTTCAACGTTTCTGTCCCTGTAGCAGTGGCATTTATCAAGCATATTCTAGACTCCTCTAATGCAGACTGACCATGATCACCCCATAATCTGTGTGAAACAATGAAAAAATAAAACTTTCAACAACAAAAAATGACTGGAAGATAAAGAAGATGCACAATATCAGAAAGTTTTCCTATTACAATGTACTTTATTATGTAGGTCAATAAGAATACAAATGTAGATCTACATGTATGTGAGATGAACAAAATATTTCATTTTTTAAATAGGAAAAGTATATATTTTCAAAGTTAGGTCTACATTTAAAGAAGAGAGACAGAAACATGGTTAGTCAGAGAGAGAGGGGAGGAGAACTGCTATAGCACTAGCAGCTATATCATACCATTAAGAGAGAAAAGGAAAATAAACGCTAAAACTGGGATGAGGAAATGGAGATAGAAATACCGAGAGAGTTGCATAAATGGAAAGAAAGGAGAAAGAGGGAGGGATAGTCGAGGAAAGAGAGAGATAAAGGGAGAGAGGAAGAAGAGACTGATAAAGGGACAGACAAACCAGACAGAGTGTATGTTTGAGTGTATGCCACACTTAAATTTTCTCGACCCAGCTTAAATATCCTACCTCCCTTGAAATTCCGTTTTCATTGTGTATTCATAATATTAAATGTCTGTTTATAAATATTCTGAGAGAGAGAGAGAGAGAGAGAGAGAGACAGATACACAGAGAGACAAAGAGAGAGAGAGACAACAACAGTGAGACAGACATGCACAGAGAGAGACACACCGACAGACAGATACAGAGACAGAGAGAAAAAGACAGTCTCTGAGAGAGACAGAGAGGGAGAGAGAGAGAGAGAGAGAGAGATTTAAAATATGCATGCATATATTTAGCATATCAAGTACATTACTATACAATGGGCAGACAAAGTCTTTTATAACGGGCGTTTTATTTATAACCGCACTGCTTCATCAAAACATTTTTGACAATTTCAATTTGTGAATCAGCACTAACTTTACGGCGGCACGATTTACCCAAAAAACCAAAAACTACCCAAAAGACCCCAAAACAATTAAATCGAAATAAATTTGCATCAATAATCATTTTAAATGCATTTTCTTCTGTATAAATATTTCATAGACAGCTAGAAATTAAAAAAAAAATCAACATTTATCACTTCTCATGGAACTTACGGACACTGTCATTTAGTAAAATGAAGAGCCAAATCGGTCTTCTTCAATTATTTGCTTTCACGATTCCTGAAATATTTTTCATATTTTATGTCAAATTTATATTATACAAATTCTAAGTAATGTGCAAAATGATGATTACATATGAATTAAACGTCTTTACCGTCCCATATAAGTAACATTCTGGTACATTTTAAAATGTCATGCTGACTATAATACATCGTGAAATTGGATAAAACAGCATTATCAAAGTCAAAAACATCTACAGTCATAAAAAATATTCATCATATTATAATAAGATTGCTAGAATTGCTACGTTTTAAATGTTTTAGTGTGTTTTGGGGGTCATTTTGTGTGTTTTATGGATGTTTTTGGGGTCTTTTGGGTGTTTTGGGGGTCTTTTTGGGTGTTTTGGGGGTCTTTTTGGGTAAATCGTGCTGCCCCTAACTTTAGGCCTATATGATAAAACAAACAGTGAAAGCTGATCAATGGCCAACAATTTTCACAATTGTATGTTTCAGACAATTAAAGCGTCCTCATGCTAAAATCGTGGTGATTAGCAACACCTACCTGAGCTGTCTATCGTATTTATTGTTTTTATCGAGTCCGCTCTTGGTGGACGACGACATATTGAAAATTAAGTGTATAATAAGCACGTGGTCTATATCGGACCGAACAAGATTCGGAATCCTGGTTAGCTTGTAAGTAGAATCACATTGATACTACATCGTCCAGGAATTTCAGAATACCAAGTGAAATGTGTTGCTAGATTAAAATTCTAGATAACTTCTACAAATATGGTGTATAAATCAAATTTAATTTAATTAAAATATATTTTAAAATTGCCAGGACAGACCACTCTTTCGCAAACAATGATTATCAAATTTTGAGCTATCCGTCGTGTTTAATTTTCTAATAATGATAAAAATTTCTAGCCTCGTCCATGCACAGGAGATGGAAACGCGTGGTCGTCGTACATTTACATATATTTGTACGACGACCGGGCGTTTCCAACTCCTGTGTTTCTGGGATAATCTTTTTTTTTTCAATTTAATTCATATTTACAAAAGTAGCAGTAGACCTATATCGTGCTTCAAGCTTGATGGATTTTTTCGGATTTTATTATCCCAAATATTTAGATATATTTTAAATATTTATTTAGATAAGCAATTTGAGCATGAAATCAACGATATATACGGTAAACCCGAACAGGCTTTATATATCATTAATAGAATTATTATGACAATAATATAGCTAGAGATCCACCACTGGTACATGTACGTTTTGAAAGAGAGAATCTAAAGATCCGCCTTTGGAACGCGCGGTTAGTATAACATAAGAAGGCTAAATCTGCATCAGCTGGATAAAAACAGCGATATATAACATATGTTAGCTTTATATATGGCTGATAAAAATAACAATTGGTAATCAGTGACTTTTTCTTTTTACTACCCCAGCAGCTACTGTGATTGTCCTTTGAACTGTAAGGAGATATATAAAGAGTATGTCACGCGAAATAACCAAAACCATATTATTCCCCTGATAACTTTATTTATCTTGAAATTTAAAGAAAATATCTGGAATTTTCAACTAATAATCCCAAATTTTCAACTTACAATCTTGAATTTTCAAATAATAATCCTGAATTTTCAACTTATAATACTGAATTTTCAACTCATAATCTTGAATTTTCAACCCAACTCATACTCAGGTTATAATCCTCAATTTTCAACTCAGTCTTGAATTTTCAACTAATAATCTTGAATTTTCAACTCATAATCCTGAAATTTCAACTTGAAATCCTGAATTTTCAACTCATAATCTTAAATTTTCAACCCATAATAATGAATTTCCAACTCATTATCCTGAATTTTCAACTTATGATCCCAAATTTTCAACTTATAATCTTAAATTTTCAACTTATAATCCTGAATTTTCAACTTATAATCTTGAATTTTCAACTTATAATCTTGAATTTTATACTTTTAAATATCTTGAAATTTCAAGAAACTATTTTATATTTTTTATTTACAGACTAATTTTTTGAAATTGCGAGAAAATATCTTGAATTCTAGAGTTATTGGAATTTCAAGATAACAACTTGAAAACTGAAGAAGGAATCTTGACATTTCAGGATAGTAGGCCAACTTGAAAATTCAAAAAACTAACTTAAAATTTCAATATAATGACTTGAACATTGGGAGATATTAACTTGAAAATTCAAGTCAGGATCAAGAAACTGACTTGAATTTTGTTCTCAAGAAAATAACTCAACAATTCAAAACAGCATCTTGAAATTTCAATATAAATCAAACCAAAAACTAAGAAGGTGGCCACATTGAGCCACCGTACAAATGTTCTTTAGATGTACATACTTTTGATGACAAAGGAGAAAGAGTGTACATTTTTCTTTTGTATCGTATAAGACACATTAAATTGGAATTTGTACTCACCGAAATAAGGAACACCAATGACACTTGTTTAGAAGTTGTCTGTTAATGGGAGGTAACTCTAACAGTCTAAAGTCGACTTGTACCATAGGCTGCCTCTTTTTCTCATTAAAAGGTGTGTAGTGTATCTCTACATACACCATAGCATTCGGACCGGTGCATATATTAGGGGTGTAAGGTATGTTGGTATGCTATGGTGTATCTAGCTTCACATGGTGTATGCAGATACTATAAATAAACATGATGTATCAAATTAATTTTTTTTAAATAAAGAGAGCAAATGTCATTTGGAAAAAGATGAAAATATAGATTTTTGAAGATTGAGCAAACCGATTTATTTAGTTATTTGATAAACGAACAGAAATAAATTGAATACAAAAAATAACAAAAAATTTAAAGTTTAACATTGTAAGATGGAGACATTTCCACATCGTCGTAAAACCAAGGTCCGGAAAAAGTATAGCGATTCCGGACCGTGGTTTTACGACGATGATATTTCCAGTACTAGAAGCAGGCCTGATACCTTGATAGGTCTGTATTAGGCCACTATTCTGGGGCGGATACAGGAATTTTCAAAGAGGGGCGTAAAGTGTGTTTTTCTTTTATTGGTGGGGGGTATGACAAGACACCGTACACGTGAAAATTATGTTCGTTCATTCTGTGTAAAAAATTGGATGTCAACGATGATCGAATTTTCAGATCTTCGGCTGATATTAACAGAAGGCAAAATCGTATACATTTTGATACAATGCAAATTTTTTCAAATAAATTTTCATATTCATACTTGCTGACAAAACGCAAACGAAAATTTCTGTACCGATACATAGGGCAAACAATTTAGAGAGACACTGAAATACTGATCAAAAGCCATAAAATCCAAAATATACAGACAAAGCCAGGGTGGACCCAGGAGTTCATATTAGGGGAAGGAAGAGTATATATAATTGTTTCGCCGATCGTAGGGAGGCGCAAATAGTTTGGTATTTTTTTTATTCTTATTAATTTTCCAACTTTTTATCTAAAATATACAGGTTTTAAACAATTTTTGTTAACTTCCGCTATTGAACTGATTTTTACTGTACGGCATACATCTATACATTGGCGTCCAAATGAGGGACGAACGCCCTTTACGCGTAGGCCTACCTTTACCGTTGGATTATTCAATGTAGTCCACGATCGAATAATCGTTCCAGCATTTCTTCTTTTTTTCCATTTTTTAAAAACCGTTACGTTTCACAGTTAGTCTTGATATTCTTTCAAAAATGTTACTTTCATTTGTATGATACAAGTAACTTACCCCATGGAAAAGTGTTGGTTATGTTGTGATACACCATGGCCGGTTGCAGAACTTCACTCGGGAGCTGCGCCTCTCGTGAAATAATTTTTTTCAGAAAAAAAAAAATCTATGGGGCAACTAATACGTGAATATCAGCGTGCCGCATGTGTGTGTGTCGCGCTTAAATTTTCTCGACCCGGGGCTTAAGTATCCTTCTGAAAATACGATTTTTATTGTGTAGGCTATTCCAACAATCCAGTTTGTTTATTAATATTGAGAGAGAGAGAGAGAGAGAGAGAGAGAGAGAGAGAGAGAGAGAGAGAGAGAGAGAGAGAGAGAGAGAGAGAGAGAGAGAGAGAGAGAGAGAGAGAGAGAGAGAGAGAGAGAGAGAGAGAGAGAATTAACACTGGTTTGAATAGGGAATATCCATGTACTGCAAAATCAATCAAAAATCAATCAGCTTATTAATCCTAGCATGACACAGACTGGATCCGCCCGGAGGTCAGCTTTTCAAAATGCATGTAGGCCTACTTGCATTTCAAAAGGCATTCGTCCCAAACAAAGAAGCTTAATAAATAGTTGTGTTATACGTATCCTAATCCTTATTGCACTTAATCTCGCAGCTGGATATATTGTATGCACCAACAGATCGATTGTCACTTGTGTAGCATATTTTGTCCCAGGTTTAACAAGATCTTAAATCAAGTAGCTACAAGAACGGCTAATCGAGTCGTACTTTAAAAGTGCTCTTTTCATTGATCGCCGTGTCCTGTTGTAAATTTTGAATTTACCAGGTGGGTGTAAAGCAAAATTATATAATTGTAAATTTTTAACTTACACCCACTTTGCTAATTTAGGAATTATGACATGACAGTTAGTTGTGTGTTAATATGTCAACATTTTCTTTTCGCATAAACTTGTGGTCTTTTTTTATTGCTAAACATACTTGATGTGGTAAACATAGCCACGCACGCACGCACACACACACACACACGCACGCACGCACGCACGCACGCACACACACACACACACACACGAATGCTTCTAGGAACTCTTACAGCCGTACGCGTCTCAGACAAGTAGCTGTGAGTTTTAACCCCATGAGTATGGTTGCTTCTTAATTTGATTAAGGATCACGTTACACATGGCCCACTGAACTTTAGAATCTTCCTAGTGTCAGTCAGTCAGTCAGGGGTGATTTAACGTGCGACGTGACTACTCAAAGCCATTGCCATACGCTAACCGGGAGTGACTTTAGTCTTCTTTTCAACTGAAATGGATCTAATTAAAACTGTTTAACAATTGAAATTTTGTACAAAGTGACTTTAAAGACTATTGACAGATTTTTAAAAATTAAGGGAATTTTGTACTTCTTAATTCTAAAAATCTATCAATAGTCTTTAAAGACACTTTGGACAAAATTTCAATTCTTAAACAGTTTTAGATTCATTTCAATTGAAAAGAAGAACACAGAAGGAAAGTCTTCAAAAGAAGGCTAATTACAGAAGAAATCATTGTGTCTGGGTAATTATGTTTTGCGACAATGAGAAAAATGGGTCTTTTATTTAAAAATTCGTGGATCACCTATGTAGTTAATAATTAACGTGTACAGTATATGTACATTTTCATAATCTCTTTTGACTTGTCCAAATCACATTGAAAACAGTAGTAAAAGAAAGCATAAATTAAGGTACAGAAAAAAGAAGGAAAGAATAACAGTATAATTAATCTTATCCAGTTCTTTGAAATTCGCTGTATATCTGAATTTTATGTCATTTTTCAAATTTTGAATTTCACCGAATCGGCGAATGGTAAAATACACAATTCAAAACAAAATTTGCAAACGCCCTGCTAATTCAAAATTTAAATCATGATATATATTGATGTAGAATATTAGGCAAATATTAGTGGAAATCGCTGATGATGGATGTACTCGTCACGCAGGCTTAAACATTATAACATTTTCCCAAAACGGTGGGGTATAAATTTATTGTGTAGCAACAATTGGTAAGGGTGAGAAATGTGTGAAAACGATGGCCCGCGAGTCATGAATTTTGAGGAACTGGCAGGTACCCGTGCGACCATCGTCGTAAAACCACGACCCGAAATCGCTATATATAGACCCTTTCAGGGGGGGGGGGGGGGGGGGGGGGGGGGGGGGGGGGGGGGGGGGGGGGGGGGGGGGAGGGGGGGGGGGGGGGGGGGGGGGGGCGTTAACTGCGGTCCTGTGACTCTGGGGGTAAACCGCAAAAACATAGACGTCGTTATAGTAACTGATTGTTTCTTGATGTCATTTTCCGGGAATCTATATCGTTTTGCCACCCAAAGTTACAGGACCGCAGTTATCGTGAAAGGATCTATTCGCTATCCTAGCGATCATGGACCGTGCTTTTACGACGATGTCGTGCGACCTGTAGGACCTTACATACGAGCACTTGTATGGTCAATTATCATGACAAGTGCACTGTCACTGATATTCCTTCTTCGCTTAGACTTACATGTAACACTTTGCGTATATAGCTGTTGATTCATCAAAATTCAGACTAAGAAGTCCAAATAGATTCAAATAGTTCACCTAAGCACAATCAACAAATATGCGAAAGAAGAACATGTAGGCCCCTATGCTAAATTAAACGCACAGGACATTTTTAAACAATCTAACATATTCCATTGGCGGATTTAAGGGGGTAAGTTGCGCGGGTTGCTACCCCCTTAGAAAAATTCAAAACGGCCCCAGACCCGTCGCCTCTGAAGGCACGCACATTCGGTGCTCGCATTTTGTAATGATAAAAGTTCTTACAAAAAATCCTGGATCCGCCCCTGTATTCAATGGTGGTGGCAGAAGGAGCATGCCTAAAGGAGGGACCTCTCCACTAGCCTGATTTATCACAGGACATGGTGAAAAAACAACAACAACAACAACAACAACACTTGTATAGACCACGAAAACCATGAAATAAAATGAAATAAAGCACATAAATTGAATTAAAATTACAAATTTCAAAAAGATGTCAAAGCGCGTCAAGAATATGATTTCAGAACTGAAACAAAAACAACTACTTTTCTTCACACACCCTTCTAGGTCACCCTGATCATTTGATTTGTTCTTGTGTGCAGTTCGTCTGAAGAAAAGGTTTGTCAAAGGAGGGTATCCATCCTGTACCTATTATGCCACACTTTGGATACAACCCTGAACGGATCTGGCAAAGAAAACAACAACAACAATAATACCTTAATATGAGACATTGAGTACTTTATACCGACCAAGTTTCATAAAAATCCCTTTATTGGTTGACAGTATGAGAAATTGTCCATTTCCCTTTTCAGCTTTAGAAATTCACAACAAAATTCTAAAAATTAGATTCCAACAAAATTCTTTGACAAAGCGCAGGCTTTCTCAAATTACATATAAACACAAAAAATGAATGCGTTAAAGTCAACCAATGGGAGGAAAATTAATCAAAGAATTCACATAAAAAACTGAAAATCTGAAAAAAAAGTTTTGTCAAAAATTAATTTTCGATTTCTATAAAAACACTTACTTGAATCATATATCCGTGTAGATCACTCAGATAAAATAAATTTTCATTTTATGTATTGTTTCTGGAGAACGTTTTCAATGGGATCTATTTCGCCAACCCCTGAATGAGCAAATACAATTTTAGTCTAGGACATTCAGTGCTAAAATTCCTGTAAAGTTTCGTCAAAATTCCTTCAGAAATTTCAGAGAAGATGTCGAAAATGTAGAAACTTAACAACGACGAACAACATATGACCACCGCGGTAGAGTGATCGATTCGCAACCGGAGGGTCGCAGTATCGAACCTTGGCGGAGGCTGCTGGCTTTTCTTGTCCTTCGGATTAGAAAGTTAAAAGTCACATGTCACAGTAGGTTTCGGCACGTTAAAGAACCCTCACTGCTTCATGGCCGTTAGTACCGAGCATAGACTACTTTAGTAGTGTCACACCAGGCGTCAATACCAGTCGTCAATAATAGTCATGAGATAAGGCGCGTTCGTTTCAAAAATTTTACACCGTATTGTTAATACATTTCCTTTATTTTTTTCCATTATTATAAATGATTCTTTATGTTGTACAGTTTCAATTTATAACCTATATAGCATAATTCACGATTTTTGTTATGTTGTATATGGATTACATTTAAAAAGAAGTAATTTTGCTATTATAGACGGATGGATAGACACTGGGATTAAGTTAACCGATATTTCTTATTGACTGATGGGCTTACTGCATGGGAGTTTCTGAATGACGTCAAAGGTATGGAAGGTAGAGGCGAGCATGAGCTCTCACATTATGCCACATATGCCCTTTACCCTCAGAAAGGGGACACATGGGCTAAAATTGACATTTTGGGACAATATTTCTTATTGACTTCTGGGTTTACTAGGTTGTTTCTGAACGACGCCCAAGGTTTGGGAGGTAGAGGTGGACATGGCCTCTCACATGCACTATGCCACATAGGCCCTACGTCCTAGACCCTCTGAAAGGGGACACAGGAGCTAAAACTGACATTATCCACATACAGCATAACAAAAATCGTAATTAATGCTATATAAGTTATAAATATTAAAAAATTCAGATATCAAAGTATAAATCAATAGAATGCCCAGGACATAGATACAAATCCGGTAAAAATGGACAAACACGGGCTTCTGGAAACCAAGAGGTGTGATCAGGTGCCATGGAGGAGTAAGCATCCCCTGTCGACCGGTCACACCCGCCGTGAGTCCACAGTCAAGTCTAATGAAATACGTACTGAAACTGCATAAACAACATAAAGAATAAGAAATATATTAGTAAAACGCCGTAAAATTTGTGAAACGAACGCGCCCTATCTCATGAATATTGTTGACGGCTGGCTTGCGTGAAGTCCCACTCAAGAATCTTTCACTCATATGGAGACGTCACCAAATGCCAGTGAAGGGCTTCAAATTTTGGCCTATGCTCGGCAAATACGATCATTGAGCATTGAGTTTTCTTTAATGTACCGAAAACTACTGTGATACGGCACCTTGACTTTTACTCTCTCATCCGAAGGACAGGAAAGCAACCTGCGACCGACTGGACTCGAACTCACGACTTCACGATCAAGAGTCAAGGGTGCTACCGACTGAGCCAGGCCGGCTTGGCTTGACACTAGTCGAGCGTAGGCCAAAATCGGCATTTGGTGACGTCTCCATATAAGTGAAAGATTCTTGAGTGGGACGTTAAACAACAATACAACTGAACAACAACAACGACAACAGATGATGGATAACGTGTTAAAGTGAATGTCCATCAACTATGAATATGGTGAATTTTTATTCAATAATGAACAAAGTTATGATCATGATTTTTCTTCAGCAAATCAGGCGTATAAACGACTTGAGTCTAGAGTCCCTACATTTCTCGATTTGATTCAAATATTGACAATACGCCCAGAAAACCAGCAGGCCCCACACAATAGCATTATTTGTATAATATGAAGTATGTACACACATTAAAAGTAACTGCATATATTGTAATAACAAATTTGTCTTGTCCCCGGAGTGAAAAGATTTAAATTCTTTGTTTAGCTGTTACTTTCCCCATTCTACACCTAAGTCTATTTAAAATCAAAATCGATTTGAATAATTATAATTCCCTTTTTAAATGCCTGGAATCTGTTTACCTGCTTTATTTACATCGCAGTCAAGGATCGACCGTTACGCCGATAGGTGGCGTTCACTATCAGCTTTGATTTACCGTTTGACTATAGATAGGTATCTGTCTTTGGGATTTAAAGGTATCGCTAGATCTATACATCTCTTATCGAATGTTTGCAGTGGTTTGACACTCATCAAACGAACACAGAGAATACGAAACCAAGAATTTGGAAAACTGTGTACATAATTTTTTTCTACTAATTCGACGCACATTTGTCGCACAGCTGATTTATACAGGTAAATTGATTAGATTTTGTGTTAATTTAGCATATTTGTTTATCAAATAACGGCTCATCTTGGATTTAATATGTCATGTGGACCTTAGCAACCGAACACAGCGATTTAAATAACACCTTTACTTGTAGGTATGTATGAAATCGATTTATGCTTATAATTGACACAAATGTCACACACATACAGGTAAGAATTTGCTCCGGCATATTTATTATGTTTTACAAGAAAATATGTGGATCTTTTGGCAAGTTAGAACACGAAACCGTCGCCTGTGTATGCACAAATCCACTGTGTCTCCTTTTCGTAATAAAATTTCTATTGACTTCCATAACGATAAAGTCACAGCGAAAAATAAATATTTATTTCGCAGGTCGGTCTTCATATAGTTACTCTTTAATACACATGTACATATATACATACTACCGTAAAATGTAACTTGTTATTGTATTGTACAGCTCAAGTCGGCAAATCGATAACAAGAGATCGATGATATTACATCTTTATATTGAATATTGGTTCTAGTTATTATTATACCATATAGAACTAGTTCATTATTTGAACAGAGTAGAATTTAGCAAGCTTATTCATCGGAACAAGGGGCGATTGGATCGCAGATTGATCAATTTTTAAACAACAATCATAATGATTAGTTCTGTAGATCAAAATAAATAGTTTATTTAACCGTCTTAGAGATGAAATGGGATAAGTAAGGTAGGGATCGAATAGAACTGAGAAGGGTACCTTCCTCGGGTCAACCCTTTTTTGAATTGAGTAATTAAATGCTTTGATGATGAAAGGATAATATTTCCAGCGATGTGTAAAGCTAACATTTATATATCACCGATATTTCATAGAACGAAAAACATACATACAGTATAGACCTACCATGTATGGCATGAATGTTGTATGGCTATATATAAATTCATTTAATAGGGACACGATGTAATGCACATACGTGCAAGGATATTATGGTATTTGAATACGCGATTATAACTATACTATAAATAGTATACTATTACTTTTTTATAGTAAGTAAATAACGCCATAGTTATACGTATTTAGGACTATATTGTTTTAGTCTATAGATAATTGGTTGGCATTGACATACCCTAAACATGCCGCATACACTGTAGCCTACTTAATGTTACCTGCATGTCACCGGCGTGTGTTTCTGTTTTGTTTGCCTTTATGTTGTTTTACACTGTAAATTTATTTTTCTCACAAATTTAAATTGCTAGGAGACGATACAAACAATAAGTGAAAAACCACAATTTTTGCCAGACCATGAATGGAACCCGGACACGCCCCCCCCCCCCCTTACACACACCGCTTTTGAGTCAAAAGTAATGTTATATCGCTCAACCAACGCGTCCTTTAGAAGAATTTTGATGATTAGTTAAAGATGTTGGAAGAAAGATAGACAAGCGGACTGAATCGTCCTACCCCAGCGCTTAGAGTTCCCCGATATTTTATCATGGGGACATACACGGGGTCCTTGGACGTGGACCAGCGATACGGATAATTATATGTATATGGACTTACTGACGATGTTGCTAAGACAAATTACTTGCATCACACCAATAATGTGATCAATGTTGCAGAAGCAGTTTCCAGTCGATCTATCACATTCATATGAGTGCTAAAAGAGTTGCAAAAGTTATTAATATTTTATGAACATCAACAATACACACAAATCAACTGCCTAATTAGCGCGACATGATACCGTTAAGTCTCATTATTTAATCATGATTCAGGCTGGTTGTTCATTAGACCTTTAAAGGTGAATCAAGTCTATTTCACTTTTCTGTCTGTTTGTTTTCATATTGCTTTAGGCCTACATAAAAAACGGAGATTTACTTAATTTTGTAACATTATCAGCTTTATTTGAAGTCTACAAATTTTCACCTGCGCTACGGGCGATTGACGCCAATGCCGCAGTGAGGCCAGGGTGATACAGGGCCTTGGTTTGAAACTTCACCCGAAAGACCAGTGACTTTCATGTCCATGTTGAGCACTTGGTGAAGAAATGGTCATTACATTTCCAAAAGTCTTAGGTAGGCTATAACCCGATGCTGGGAATTGTTCGAACCCGAGATTTTCTGCTTGCAAGTCGAAATCTCTTTCACTATCCGCGAGCTCTGGATGTGGTCACCAGTCCAAGTTATACCTAAAGCATCTTTGCAGTAGACTGAGTAGTGACTGTTTTATTACCAAACGCCCAATAGGAGAAGTCAGGACCCGCGTTATCGGTAATCCAAGAGACATTGATGAACGCCCAGCGATATAATGACCGTCGGGTGGTTTTTCCATTTCAATGAAAAAAAACAACAAAAAAAACAAAAAACAGTTGTTAGACTTAACACAACAAATTGAATATTTGTCTGTCTGAATGTTTTTTTTTAGTCGCCACACCCAACAATTTTTCAGTTATATGGCAGCGGTCCGCAAGTAAACTGGCAAACTTTCTCACAAAATCAGTTTAATGTTCATGTGCATATGCACACATTAAAAAAAAACACCACGATACGACTAGAGGGGAAATCGCGTTGAAAATTGGAACATGGATTTGTTGATAAGCTAACTGTAATCTCATTGTAACCATTTAAATCACGGTTTTCAAAAAGTCAATCGATAACTAACTTTCTGAACTGAATTTACTAAAATGCAGATTTGGTATAGATAAACATTGGAAAGTTTCACAAACAAACATAATTTGGTCGATCTGTTACGAAACGGATTAGATAGATTTCCACAAGTAATATATCATAGATTTATATCTTTTGAACAGACACGCAAGCCACCAAAAGAGAGAGTCAACATGTCGCAACAGAAGGACGGAGACAACGTAAGTTTACGCTAGTAGCGGTTTAAATGAGAGTATATTTATAAAGTAAATTCTGTTTAAAATGGTATTCATATACACATTAATACATGTATCTTTTGAACTAGTCTTTTCTTTGATGTGAATAATATAGGCGCAGGTACTAGTTTTAAATGGTAAAAAAGAGGGCGTGACAGTTGTAAAATAAATTTCATTGCCAATATTAATGTATAATTGTATATATATTTTTACGCTTTTCCGCAAATCCCAAATCCGTTATAAATTAACAAATACGATTGAATAACAAATACAGACTCTTGAATGTAGGCTACTATAGGTGCATTTTTATCTATACATAGGTGTATAAACATACAAACTCAACTGATGACGTCTTATAGAAAGAAAAGATCGCCTTGCAAAACTAAAACTTTGGTGTTATGTTTATAAAATCTATGTTTAAAACATTGCCCTCTCCGTATAGGTAAAAGCTAAACGATTTTTTATATAACTGTTACACCAGTATTGAAAGGCATTTTTCATAGACTGTCGAGTTTAAACTTATTTGGTTTTGGAAAAAACCTGGATGGCAACATCAAATAAAATAATCTAAACACCTAAAAAGCCGAATCTCCCACTATTTTATGGACAAGTTGTGTGTAGTTTACATAGGAGGACATCACAAAAAGACAAAATGCCGAATCTCCAACTATTTTGTAAATCAGTCTTGTGTAGTTGACATAGGACGACATCGTAAAAATAACTAAAAAACTGCCGAATCTCTATTTTGTGGATGAGTCTTGTGTAGTTCATATAGGACGAAATCACGAAAATAGCCACAAAAAAAAACCGCCGAATTTCCCACTATTTTATGGACCAGCATTCTGTAGTTCATATAGGAGGGTATCACAAAAATAGCCGAATCGCCCACTACTTTGTGGATAAGTATTGTGTAGTTTATACAGGAGGACATCACAAAAATAGCCAAAACGCCGAATCGCCCAATACTTTGTGGATAAGTATTGTGTAGTTTATATAGGACGACATCACAAAAATAGCTAAAAACGCCGAATCTCCCAGTATTTTGTGGATGTGCCTTGTGTAGTTTATATAGGAAGACTTCACAAAAATAGCTAAAAATTCCGAATCTCCCAGTATTTTGTGGACCAGCATTTTGTAGTTTATACAGGAGGACATCACAAAAATAGCCAAAACGCCGAATCTCCCACTACTTTGTGGATAAGTATTGTGTAGCTTACATTGGACGACATCACAAAATAGCTAAAAATTCCGAATCTCCCAGTATTTTGTGGACCAGCATTCTGTAGTTTATACAGGAGGACATCACAAAAATAGTTAAAAAGCAGAATCTCCCACTACTTTGTGGATAAGTATTGTGTAGTTTATACAGGAGGACATCACAAAAATAGCCAAAACACCGAATCTCCCACTATTTTGTGAATGAGTATTGTGTAGTTTATATAGGAGGCCATTACAAAAATAGTCAAAACGCCGAATCTCCCAGTATTTTGTGGATGAGTTTTGTGTAACTTAAGGGAACCATGGTGGGTCTTTGAGACGAAAACTTTCAGTGATTTTATGAGTACCAGTAATACAAACTTACTTTTCGTATAGGACATTGGAAATTCAATAATGAATTTTTGTTTTGTGAAAAGTTACTTTTGAACTTATTGCCTATAATTCTTAGATTGTAATTTATTTATGATCATTAATGTATGTTCTATGCAGGTATATATGATTATAAGATTCCGGGATGAGACAGCTCAGTCAGTGCGAAATGCAATATCAGGACAGTCTGGTCATATCTTGGAAAACTATGGTGGAAAACTTCTTGGAATCGCAGAGGAGGTAAGATAATAAAATCTGGATACAATTAGTCTATGTGTGACGAAATATCACTGTATATTTAGAGCTGGACACAAGTAGTCTATGTGTGATGAAATATTACTGTATATTTAGAGCTGGACACAAATAGTCTATGTGTGATGAAATATCACTGTATATTTAGGACTGGACAGAAGTAGTCTATGTGTGACGAAATATCACTGTATATTTAGGACTGGACACAAGTAGTCTATGTGTGACGAAATATCACTGTATATTTAGAGCTGGACACAAGTAGTCTATGTGTGATGAAATATCACTGTATATTTAGAGCTGGACACAAGTAGTCTATGTGTGATGAAATATCACTGTATATTTAGAGCTGGACACAAGTAGTCTATGTGCGATGAAATATCACTGTATATTTAGGGCTGGACAGAAGTAGTCTATGTGCGATGAAATATCACTGTATATTTAGAGCTGGACACAATTAGTCTATGTGTGATGAAATATCACTGTATATTTAGAGCTGGACACAAGTAGTCTATGTGCGATGAAATATCACTGTATATTTAGGGCTGGACACAAGTAGTCTATGTGCAATGAAATATCACTGTATATTTAGAGCTGGACACAAATATTCTATGTGCGATGAAATATCACTGTATATTTAGAGCTGGACACAGTTAACTAGTCTATGTGTGATGAAATATCACTGTATATTTAGGACTGGACACAATTAGTCTATGTGTGATGAAATATCACTGTATATTTAGGGCTGGACACAAGTAGTCTATGTGTGATGAAATATCACTGTATATTTAGAGCTGGACACAAGTTATGTGTGATGAAATATCACTGTATGTTTAGGGATGAAATATCTATGTGTGTATATTTAGAGCTGGACACAATTAGTCTATGTGTGATTATTTAGGACTGGACACAAGTAGTCTATGTGTGATGAAATATCAACTGTATATTGTGATGAAATATCACTGTATATTTAGAGCTGGACACAAATAGTCTATGTGTGATGAAATATCACTGTATATTTAGAGCTGAACACAAGTAGTCTATGTGTGATGAAATATCACTGTATATTTAGAGCTGGGCACAGTTAACTAGTCTATGTGTGACGAAATATCACTGTATATTTAGAGCTGAACACAAATATTCTATGTGTGATGAAATATCACAGTATATTTCTCTTACATTTTATCTAGGATTCTTGCTTCATTAACATAAATCCAGTTAATTACCGTATTATAATTATTCTGAGCATTCTTCGTGGCCTTCTCTTTTTTACTGATATACTATAACCACATTGTAGCATTTCTTCCCAATTAGCCATTAAGTGGTTTAGGGCCACTTATATCAATGGTACATCACTTGACTCTTTCCTCAGCTGAAGTTATCCTCAAGGTATTCCAGGGATGTTTATATAAGCAGGCCTTGAGGAAAACTTACAAGAATCTCATCATTGCTCAAACTTAAATTTGAAATGTTTTATACAAGGCGCCTTCTCAGCCATCTCAGGTTTCATCTGCACGGTTATGATCTATAAAACATTCCCTACAGTCATTGATTTTTGTATTCATTGACTGGTAGGCAACAGGATACATTTCCTAAATACAGTGTACATGTTTCAATGAAAAGCTCTTATCATGGTATAGTTTACTAAGCCGTTTGGATACCAAACAGTAGACGCGATTCCATCTAGAAAGACCACAACCACTCTGGAATGGTTAATACATAAGATGGTCAATGGAGATACATTGTATCTTGTAGTCATATTATTGAAAGTTATTTGTGTATTTCATTGCATTGGAATCTCGATAATTCCAGGTGATCATATCATTTTTTAAAATTTAGGTACACATGGGTTTGGTTGCATTTGACTTCAACATAAAAGTTGTGTATTGCATGATGAAATGTCTTCTTCATACTGTTAAAATGGTTAAAATGTATCTAAAATTAACAGGATAGTTTGGAGATTGATGTGGGAGGGTCCTAGATTGCAGTGGAGACACAGCATGAAGCTTCATAAATCTTTTTCTTGTGGGTATACTACTGTAGAATCAGAGCATTACGTGGGGTTAAAATTTCGTTGTTTAAAAAGTAAAACAAATTCTTTGACATTAAATTTTGTTGAAACAAAAAGATGTTTGTAAAAGAAGCTATTAGTATTGTTAAATGTAATTCATTTTAAATTTCATCATGGTTTCAAATTAGTTGATAAGCGAAAACAATAAAGTAAACGAAATTAAAACCAAAACGAAATTTTCTGATTCTTCCTCCTAAGTGTATTCCTTAATTCTGTCGTTATGTTACTGTTTGTCCGTAGTAATATCTGAATCTTATTTTTTTATCTAACTAAAGGTCAAAGTGTTTGAAGACGACGAGTCAAGGAGATGGCCAAGGAACAAAGGCATGATGATAATAGAGTTCACATCGGACAATGGAGCTGTTGATTTATCAAGAAGATGGTTGAACGGAGATCCCAAATTTAGAGCTAGAGACTTTCCAAACCCATCTGACAACCTGGAAATATTTTTGTTACCAAAGCATAATACCTCTTATAGTAAAGGTAGGCTAGCTCACTTGTTCTCTCTCTCTCTCTCTCTCTCTCTCTCTCTCTCTCTCTCTCTCTCTCTCTCTCTCTCTCTCTCTCTCTCTCTCTCTCTCTCTCTCTCTCTCTCTCTCTCTCTCTCATATTATTAATCATAATGATAATTATGTCAAAATATAATTAACAATACCAAAATTATAGTTTTACAAAAGAGGCCAAAACAAATGCTCAAGGCAATCGTTTCTGTCAATAAAACTTCATCAGCTGAACTCTTATTTTATATAAATATATATTTCCGAAATAAAAGGTAGGTATCATACAAGGCCAAATAATTAATCTAAACTAAGCAACTTGATGTTAGAGGCATAAAAACTAAATAAGGCACATTAGAAATCAGTTGTTATGACAACTAGATAAAAAAAATCAGATATGATATTTTAATTGTCAATATCCACTTTTTACTTTGTACTTTCACTTATATTTACAAACAATATGATTTAAATTCAAAATGTGTAATCAAATTTCATTTCAGGTAACAAACTCCAGAAATCCAGTCCAACAGGTAAGTCAGAAATGAATTAGATGCCTTTTGGACTTTTTAGGGTATTGATGGACCCTACATAACTGCATGGCTAACTCATACACCCCTAAAGACACATTTGGACTGGTCTGTGCCATTGATTTTCAATAGAGTCCATTATTTTTAGGGGTATATGGGATAAAACATCATGTTGTACACATTGTTGACTCACACAAGTCAATGTGAGTTTTATCTTCGCTGGAAATTTTGCGGATTATGTTGGAAAGTTTTTCCAATTTAGCTACCAGGAACATTATAGCTATATTTTCACAATTAAAATTGTCCATCACTGTATATATATATATATATATATATATATATATATATATATATATATATATATAATATATATATATATATATATATATATATATATATATTTAAAAACTGTTAAGTGTGATATAAAACTGAATGAATAAGACTCATATTAATCAAGTCTCAATAATAACAGAATAATTAAAAATTTCAGCTTAATTATACAAAAATAGCTGAAGAAACATACATTCTATTGCCAATATCATGAGGGTGTTGTAATGACACAAAGTATTTTATTTCAGTTCCCAAAAGAAAATGAGCCGAAATAAATACGCAAATGTTTCGGATGCGCAACACAATCACCCATTCAAAAAGCTAGCTTTGATTATTTTGTAAAAAGAAAGTTAGTGAAAGGCAGGAATCAACGCAGTGACACTCAAATATTAGAATAGAGACAATAGTGAGATTAGTAGAACACCATTGTATTTCAAAATTAAGTGATAAATGTGCTAATCATTCCAAAGTATAGAAATTTTCTTTATTTAGGACAGTTAAAGGCTACATTCTAATTAAACAAAAGATGACCTACAAAGAAACTAAAGTAAACATGCCGGAAAGTAATGTAATTAACTAGGAACAAGACAAAGTATTAAATACTCACAACTACATTCAGATAAAGGAATCAAGTACATGCATAGAATCTAAATATAAAATTTATTTTTTTATGAAAAATATTCAAATCAATTCTGAATCAATAGTAGTAGAAATTACTTACATAATTTTTCAACAAAATTATTTTCTTTCAAATTAAAAAATCAAAATTTTAATTTTAAAATTGGTAACTGTTATATTAGAATTTTCAACATTTGAATTTTGAAAAACTAAATTTTGAAAATTGTAATGTATCTCTGGAATAAAATTTTAAGAGTAAAATGTCTTTGAGTGACAATGGGTCTCTGTTTTAAGAAACTGTATATTCATATGTCGTTAATTTTCAATAAATAAACTCTTTTTCAGAAAATCTTACTTTTGTATTGGAAGAGCTATGTAGCATAGATAACACGGGTTTATTACAAGAATATTACATTAAACCGGTTGCCCGTGTTATGGATGAGTTTCAAATACAACATGGAGCAGGATTTTCTACAGAAGTAGAAGGACTTCGCAGTTCATTCATACGTAAAGGAAATCCAGTGGCACTGCACAGAGCCGACTCGGAACAAAAATTTAGAGAATTTTATTACTCAGGTAAGAATTTGTTTTACTTTCTGGGGCTCATTTAAAGAAAGGTCCTAAAATTTAGACTTTGTCTTGGAACCTCACTTACGACTTGTGACCCTTTTATAATAAATATGGGGCCCTATGTACAACTTAGGATCGCACTTACAACTTGTTTCATGAAGAATTTGGTCTTGTGACTGACAACCAAATCAGGTCGTGTCTAAACTAGCAAGAGGCAGTGCTTCATCCAGTATTTTGTTGTATGTGTAGAAATGTATATTTGTGAATGTATCATGTAAAATATTCATAAATAACAGGTCTAATTTTAAAATGTGCGAATATGCCTTAAGACTTGAATTAGGGTAGTGTTGATAAATATTATAAACATAATACCATCAGTTGAGATCCAATTTAAATAGATTTTCTAAAGAGGAAGTGGTATCAGACAAGGCTAAATAATAAATCTAAACGAATAATCGAAATCCGTCTAAGAGTAACCACTGTAAAAAGATGGTTATCCTAGCTTTAGAAGAATTTAGAAATTTAAATGTGCTATCAGTGCCAAATAGTACTTTAGTATAAGATTATAAGCTGGTACCGAAATGGTCTTAAGAATTATCTTAAGGTCAACTAACGTAAGACTTATGACTTAGGACTTCTTTTGTTGTATTTCACATTTGTTCTTAAGAGCGTTTATCAATTGATTAATATGATTGTTTTCTTAATTTCAGAAAAAAATGAAATGCTGAAGCAGGAGAGATCAAAATACTGCAGACCGACGGTAGCTCTCTTTACACTTACTCCTCCCAGCAAATGAATTTCCATGTAATCTTGTAGCCTATATACATTGGGAACAAAGAGATTTCTCGTTGACTGTCTCATCTGCAATGCATTTATACATACAGAACGGCAATATGTGCATTTCATAGTGACTGTCGTAGAAGAAGCGTTTATCATCGTAGTTTGTAGTCATCTTTTTAATCCTGTTATGAACATCCCCATGCCCTTAAGAGATGAATGAAATAGGCTATATATACTGTGAATCACTCGCTTTTATGATTTTAATATACCACAAATGTATATACAATGCCAATACTGGATATGTGTCTAAAGGATACGTACCCATTTTAAGAGTCGGTTTGGTGGTTCTTCTCCGTGTAACCGTCCCGATTTTACACTGTAAAAATACTTTATCATTAAAAAAAATAACTCTTTTTTTATAATAAGAAATACAAGATAACAAACCTTATGCGGTTTATATGTAGAAATATTAAAAACGCATTCAATATTTTTCTTGTGTATATTTCTTATATATACGAACAGAATGTAAATATATTGAAAGAAATATTATGCTTTGTTCTCATGATGATATAAATAATGATAATGGTGAAAAAGTTATCTAAATGTGATTATGTCTTGTGTCAATGATATTGAGATTACTCTGACTTTATGGAGAAAGTCCGATGTATCACGATTGTATAGATTTTGGACATCTTTTGTGTCTGTATCACGTTTATTGCTTCAACAGTATGAGTGATTTCCTGACATTCTACCTGGTCACATTATTAAGGTATAAATATACAATTTAAATCTCGGTTTATCTTTAATAGGGAAAGGTTATCCATCTTGTTGATACATGTAATATGTATGCAAATTTTATTGTACAATTATATGACACAGTTTATCATGTCTTTGTTGGTATAAGCTTCATGTTAATACCCTTATATTAAAATGTAGGCTGGATATCCAGTAATTTTCTGTTTGTAAGTCACCAATACAGTTTCACAAACTTGACAATACGGGAATCTATTTCTATTATTAAAATGTTGTACTAGACGTATGATATGATATATTTAAGTGATGAAAATTTCACTCCAAATTAACAGCATATCATTTTTCATCTCCCGTATTGTCAGCCACAAGTTTATGTTTGTTGTCTGTCTGTCTGTCTGTCCAGAAATTAAATTCTTAATTGATAACTTGGTCCCATCCTGTTTGGGATTCACAATTGTTCTTCATGTTCAGACCATTTGTATATCTAATTTGTCGTATTCTAATTGACTTTCTAATGGAGTTTCGATTATCAATTTTTACCATACTCGTATATACTGTTAAACACATATAAAGTATATTTAATGTTCAAGCCACATATCTCACGTTATTGGAATTCAGCCATTACAAGTACTTTTTTTTTATCTTTGTTGCTAAAATTTGTTTTACAATTTTTAGGATATCAGATTTTTTACACTGGTTTGTGACATTTGACTCTGTGATCTAATATATGTATTATCATTTCCGTCCATTTATCAATGCTTGTGAAGCTAATAGCGTATATGTATATACATACAGGTCTACTAAGGGAAAGTGGCACATCCGGGTTCTGTCAGAAACCAGACCAATACATCTATTTTTTCTAAAAATGGATTAACCAGATAAAGCATATTGCTTTGCACGTATTCCATGCATTATTGAAGCTCTCACATTGTTGTATCGACATGTAGCCTAGCACCCCTGTAATGATTTCATTTAGACTCGTTCTGTTTGTAAACGTGTGCCTATTTACCTTGGTAGACCAATACTTTCTTTCATTGAAGGTTGTTTAGGAAGTTAATTCTATATTGTTTTAGGTGTATGTTTTAATTTGTTATAGTATGGTTAATAAGCCAGGATTTAAAACTATTTTTTATTTAGAATAATATATTTTTTTTAAACTGTTTTCTTTATATGTTATGTAGTTTTGTTATGTAAATACATACCTTCTTTCAGTACTTTCTGTGATACATTTTGTAATCTTAAATAAACTCATTTTAATTATATAAATTTATTCGATTATCATTTAACTTCTCAAATAAAAATGACCAACAAAATATAACAGTAACATAGTTGAATGTGTCGTTTTTGTTCGTTTTATTTACAATCATGATGTCTGTCACCTTTTGTCAGTGCAGATTCGAATCCTGGTGGAAGCTAAGCTGATTTTGTGAGAAAGTTTGCCAGTTTACTTGCGGAAGTCGCTTTTGTTTGTTTTATTTACAATCATGATGTCTCTCACCTTTTGTCAGTGCAGGTTCGAATCCTGGTGGAAGCTAAGCTAATTTTGTGAGAAAGTTTGCCAGTTCACTTGCGGAAGACCGGTGTTCTCTTTTCGAGTATTTTGTCAATTGTAAATTGGATTCTACCCTTCACCATTACAAACTGATCACCAACATATAAGCATTGTTAAGCATGAAAAAAACAAGCAAACAAAACAAGATCAAAACGTTCACTTGCGTCGCTTATTAAGACGCTATTGGAATAAACAAGATATAGCATCTAGACTCCTTGTGAGGTCCTTATATAACCTATGTAAAATCGACCCGTCAGAAACTTAAGTATCATAAGCTTGTTGCAAAAACGATAGATAACCTATTAGCCACAGCATGAGGACAGAACATATGACTACGCGCAATACACTTCGGTGCACTTACAGCGTGTTATGGAAATTCACGGTTGTTTTAAAAATGCCCTCTGATCTATGAGATATAAGTTTTCACACTCAATAATTTTATCATATACTACATGAAAAACTAAAAAACCCACCTAAACTGATTACCATTTAGCTGTTGAAATTTGCAACATAGCACTGGTATCGGCCCAGAATTCACTCGACTAGCGAGTCCGCTTCTCTTCAGACATGGATTATACAACCTAGAGACAAAATTATCAACACTTTGAATCTGTTATGTGATGTAAAACACAAGACAGCTACGAGTGTGTTTAGATGTAAAATAATGTCAAATAGCCAGATTCAATTAGACAATTCATTTACATGTACAACCATCTACTCAGTGAAAATAATTACATAGGGTTATCGAAAATCGCGTTTGATGTCAAAGTTCCGCAAATTTATTTTTTTAAGCTCAGTTGAAAGTTATCTGTGTTTGGTTCCGGAAATTTTACGGTCGGCATAATGGACTTGTTTGCGATTACTCTGTTTCACTAAATGAAATGTTGAGTTCCTGTTCGATAGCGGTTGTTGAGTCGTCTGTACCAATTGTGAAGAGATTTCTTCCTCACCTTTTTCATTTGAATTTGACTTTGGACTCACGGCGGGTGTGACCGGTCAACAGGGGGTGCTTACTCCTCCATGGCACGTGATCCCACCACTAGATTTCCAGAGTTCCGTGTTTGTCCATCATCACCATATTTGTATATGTATCCTGGACATCCTGAAGATATTTGGTAAATTTAAATGAAATAGTTTATTTTGATATTAAACTCAACGCTTAAAAATCAAAATCTTAAATCCTAGTAAATTAGATGTGTTAATGTTAATAATTTTATGTTTTCATGTATTACCTGAGTTTTGATAAGAATGAGTGCTATGGGGTGAAGATGGTTATAAGTTCAATTCTATGAAAAAACCTGTTAAACAACTTACATATAAGGAACGTCAAAACTTTCAGCCAATCATATCACATACTGCTACTCACTCACACTTTCCTCATGCAGCAAACATTGGAAACAAGCCTGGACAATACGTTTTACATGCTTTTTCAAAAGGACAATGAACAGTATACATACAATATAATGACTATTTACAAACACATAACTTTTTAAAACAATCGCACATTTTCGTGCAAAGATGTAGTAAATGAGCTAAAATTTTACCTGTGCAAAACTTGGTGAATATCAAAACAGATGCTAAACACAAACATAACGTAATTGGTTTCTAACTCGATGACTTTAAACTGCGCAAAAATGTTTCCGACAGAATAATGACCACGCAAAATTAAATCGCTGAACAGTAAATCCAGGCACTATATTTGGAATACTACAAAACATTCTCGTGGTTTTGAATTTGAAAGCAATTTAGTTATGCTTACAGTTTTTGCAGTACCGAAACAACCAAAAACGATTTTGATGTAAGGGAGATAATTCTATTTTGTGCTATAGCGTACTCTACCATACATGGATATGGTTTATTTACTAATATTTAAACAACAATAAACCATATCCCGTATTATTGACATACAGGCTACATATATATATATATATATATAAGGTCTTCTTATGACTTCTAAGAATTTCTAGTTTGTGTTTGTTAGTTTAACGTCCCACTCAAGAATCTTTCACTTATATGGAGACGTCACCAAATGCCGTTCAAGGGCTTAAAATTTTGGCCTATGCTCGGTACTTACTGTGAGGGTTCTTTAACGTGCCGACACCTACTGTGACACGGGACCTCGGTTTTTACTGTCTCATCCGGAAGACAGGAAACCAACCTGCCGCCGGCTGGGCTCGAAATCACGACCTCACGATCAAGAGTCAAGCGCGCTACCGACTAAGCCAGGTTGACTCAAGAATTTCTAGCAACTGATCATTATGTATGATTATCAAATATCAATTACATTGTTTTGAGATTAAGGCTTCTAAGATACACTGAATTTATTACATAATCCAACTTAGAAAATGTCGTATTACAAGTTTATCATTTAATTTAGGTAATTTATCGTTTTAAGCCGAAATAGTCATATTCTAGTAATAACCAAAACACTCGAATAACACGAAAATAAAATTTTGAAATTATTAGTCAAACTATTGGTACCTTCAAATGTAATATACAAAACGCAGAATGCAAGGCATCTGTTTCATCCTTCATGGAATGTGAGATGGGTGTTCTTTGACAGATGGCCATGTGCACAATCAAACGTTTATGTCTTTGTAAATCTAAAAATTGGTGATCAACTGATGAGTCGAATATAACTATGCCGATTTAAAAATATATATATAATAGCAACAAGAAAAACTCAATAAAATTTAACATTTTTTCTGCATGGGGTTTATATAGTTTTAGGTTTGTATAGTGTATTCGACGCTGTACTCCTTGTCACTGTTTAATATTGTGCATATAGGTTGGAACAACAATGTAATAAATCATATTTTTCTCAGTAAATAAAATAAATCTATGAAAAAAAAATTATGAAATTGGGTGAAAAAACATTAAATATAGGAACGAATATCTAAAAGGGCATTTTCTGTGTTTACCAAAATTATTTCGATTTTTGTTCTACTTGATGTACAATAACAAATAAAAACTTTACACCTGGATTCAAAATCTTATAGCAATTTTCACAAAATATACATTGAAATTATGAATTTTTATGCCTGTGTATATATCGTTTTCGCTATTGTATATTGATCTAAGAAGTATAAAAGAAAATATTTTTTTCTGGAAAAAATAAAGCTAATGCTCCTTTAACTAATTCATCCCTAAAGACACATTTGGATTGACCTAAATCATTGATTTAAAGAAGAGTCCATTGTATTTCAGGGGTTGATGAGTTAATAAGTTTCGGCCTTTTGAAAATAAGAAGTTGATTTTCTAAGAATGACTTATTCTTATTCGTTCATTTCCAGAGGTCCGTGTTTGTCCAGTTTTTGCTAGATTTGTATCTGTATCCTGGACATCCTAAAGATTTATACTTTCAATTGCTATCTGAGATTTTTTTATATTCTTTGCTGATCATTTCCAACACAATATTTTTTCTTTTGTTTTCTTTTCTCATTCCTTTTGCAAAAGTACTTAATAAGTACAAAAGTACTCTGAACTGATTCAAATGAATTCTTTTCTTTGTTGCAAAGATGATTTTAATAATATTATTACCTCATTCAAAATCTTACAATCCAAACTAATATGTCAATTATCTATGAAATTCAATTTATCTAAGATTTTAATATTTAATTAACTTGTTTTGTTGTTTTAAATCTCCAACGATAACACATTTTATCATAAAAACCATTGGAATGGATATAAGTCGTTTTTTCTTCTTCGATTTCACCTCTAATTAGATCTAATTGATTGAAACTGTATACTGAACCCTAGGCTGTATACAGTCTTATGAACACTTGATTCTTAATGCAATGAAACTCCGAAAGATGTAACTATACGATAGAACATTTAATTGAAACAATGGATTTTTTTTTCATAAAATGGAACTTGTCAGAATGGAAGTCTAACTAACAAACGGAATAACAAAAATTGTATTTTAAAAGTTTGTATTGATCAATTATTTAACGATATTTACACCTAAAATCACAGTTATATCGTCTAATTAAATAGAAAAACAAACATTACGGAATGTAAGATTTTTAAAAAAGGAAAGTAGACCACAGGTCGATTATAAAGACTTGGATGCATCTATTATAAAATCATAAGTGACACCTGTTATCACAAAGAATGAATGTAATAGATAGATATACTCTAAGTTTAAATAGGATGATAAAACTTAAGATGACTTTTTCCTTTATTTCAAACTTTCGCAGAATCAATTTAAGGCTTCAATTGGTAAAAACAAAATGTCCCAAAATATGTTCATATCCCGATATGCGTTTTCATACCTACACTGAAATTTCAATTGGTTTACACGAGTTACTTCCCTTTTTATGCGCAAGTGTTACAAGAACAAGATTCTGACGGGTTAGAATATCCCCTTTAATACAAAACGTTGATCACAAAAATACAGTAAAGCTACAATGTAGATATTGAATGCATAATATCTTATGTATTCAATAGTTTCATATAACTTTTAACCTCCTACCTATAGACATCTTTATTTAGGGAGGAAATATATTAAAAATGTCAATGTACTTTGTGAATATAGCTGACTTTTAATCTAGTAGAAGAGAGTCGTTGAACAATATGATTTAATATAATTGCAATTCAATTTGCGATATTCACACACAATTTTTGATATTGTTATCAAAACAGTTCATATTACATGTATTTTCTTGTCATACTTATTTTCCCTTCATAGAAATATCGACAAAATACAAATTCGTTAAATATTATTTAAGCAGCATTAGCGGCTGCTAGGTCGTGATTTTTTCTTTAAGTGATAATAAATCCTTATATAAAGATACAAATTTCTCATTAATAAAACTTGCCCATATTGACTTGTTTAAAAATATTACGAATATGAAAGCAATAAATAATATTAGTGGGCATGTGAAAAAAATGGTATTGTGGGCAATATTCATAGCGACCTCACATCGGAAAGTTCGTTGACATGCGTAGTCGTTTATTTTCATCCTACTGGAATAAAATCAAGTGATTCCAATCTACCCGCATTTAGTTATTTTATTTATCTCTTAAAAGAAAGACAAAATACTAGGAATAATTCGGTGTCTATTTATAGTATTGCTAATTAACTCGTACCCAAGTCAAACTGGCACCGAGTGAATTCGGACTTTCGGAAATATGGAAAATGGCACTTAGTGTGGTTGTATCGACACTAGGAATGAATCGTTTTGGCATGTGTTGATATTAATGCGGAACGGCACAAATGAAGATTCATCTCATCGGCTTCTCAAATGAAAAGTAATTTTTATGAGCAAATCTAATAATTTAAGTAAAAAATTCGCATTATTGAATTAATTCCACATTTTTGTTCTTGTTGTTTAAGCTATACTTGCTATCAAAACATTGTTTTAGCCAAGCAGGCGTTCGGACAATTAAATGAACTAAAAGAGAGCTAATGATTTTGTAATTACAGTAATAATGACGAAAATGTGGTTTTTATAGGCCCTATCTTAGTAGGCTACTTGAAATCTAAATTCGAATTATTCATATACTATACAATGCAGAATTTATATACATGACTTTTTTATCATAGTGTCGATAATAAAATTACTTTGAAGCTATTGCCGAAATCACTTGCACGTTCCGAAATTTCTTGATACCATAAAAGAAAATATGATATAGACCTGTTGATTCTGTCACTAGGTGCCAATATGCATAATCTCACGGAGTTGCCGGAGTCACTACTATCCGTGCAGCTCACTTCGAAAATAGGAAAACCTAACTTAGATTTTAAACTTTGTATCATTGGGCTGAATAAAGGTCTTATACTATAGCTTACTGGAGTTGTTGAGTAACTTTTTGAAATAATATTTTTTTAAGACTCTACATAATACAAATTCCAAGGAGTTGGGCGTCTGCAGTGTTAAAAGTGTCACCCGCCGGACCGGGTTTTGTCTTGTGCTTAACTATGACGTCATTAGTCAGCGGTTCCAAATATTCTTAGGCCTGTCAAATGTACACGGGAAATACTCTCAGACAAATAAAATGAAAATCTTAGATGTAGTAATGAGGCAGTAAAAACCGAGGTCCCGTTCCACAGTAGGTGTTGGAACGTTAAAGAACCGCCAATGCTCAATGTTCATAAGTGCAGAGCATAGGTCAAAATTTTGAATCCCTTCACCGACATTCAGTGACGTCTCCATATGAGTGAAAGATTCTTGACTGGGACGTTAAACAACAACATAAACATTCTCCACATTTTTATCACGGAATGCCAGCAATAGTATGGCGTCTTTGTTTTAAACATGAACGATAGTATCTTGACGTATGAAATCTTATGTGATATCAAATATAGTAATACAAAAGTATATTTTTATTGAGTATTGGGTAAGATTTGTCACACAATCGATCTACTCAGACTATGTCTTTGACTTGGTACGATTCGTCATGGGTACGAGTTTTCCTTGTAACTTCCCTCAACCAGCAAATCTCGTAGGCGTCTACGAAGATGAACGGAAAGTAATCAGAAGACATGCCTTGTTTCAGTTTCCATTTAAGCAGAAAAATATTGATGATTTTTTTGGCATTTGCACTCTGTTTCCGACGGTAAATCATATTGTCGGGTGATTTTTTTATGGTATACAGTCGTTTTATGATTATTACACACTTTCCGGAAAAATATTCCTAACTTTGCTTATGCTGCTTTAATGATACCAACGTTAAAGTTTTACAAAAGGGTAAAAAACAAATGTTCAAGACCATCGTTCTGTCAGTAAGACTTCATCAGTTCAGCTCGAATTTAATATAAAATATATTTCCGAAAGAAAAAATGGCATCATACTTGGCCAAATTATAAATCTAAATAAGTTGCCAAATCTAAGAATACTCACTGTAAAATGAAAAATTTTTAATGATTTTTCGTTTGTATTTTCCATTGATGTTGGATAAGATTTCAAATTACATGAATTAATAGAATCTACCCTTACCTTGACAAGGTGTGACAAATGAATCTCAATCCGAGAGTAAGATTCTTGAATTACGAACCCGAGGCTTGCCGATCGTTTGTCATTCAAGAATCTTATCCCAATAATTGGATTTCCTTTGTCATACCCTAAAGGTTGGGGTCAATTATTATTATCCCATGTTTTAAATAAATGTAGATCTACGCAAATAAAAATTGACATTATGCACTGCATTCTAGACGCCACAGACACCATGTATCATTGAAATTGTATCGTGACGTCATAGCGCGTGTAGCTTGTCAATACTCTAGGGGTTGACAAGGAAATCATTTCCCGTTAAAATGAAGGAAAATTCTGTGAACAATGGGAGAAATGATGATATCACGTTGTATAGGATGACGGAGAAGTGCAAAAATGACAATGCTAAGATTAGGAAGACTGCCATCCACATCTGACAACATGTCCGAATATTTTCAACAAAATCAATTTTGCGTATCAGGGTGTCTTATCATTCTGTCTAGAAAGTAAAGTTGAGATGATGACCAACAAATAAAGAGAGGATGGACAAACAATCTGATCTGGAGCTTAGCATAACGTTATGAAAGGTAACTATTTTCTGCAAAATATACGGCATTGCATTGTTTAAAAATTTGCAATTAATATTAAGACATCCGGATGTGAAACTACACTTTGTGAGTTCCATATAGTTCTATACATATTGCATTATATAAAACCCAAGTAGAACAATTCAGCTATAGTTTTAATAAAAATTCCAAGGTCATTCTGGTTTTTAATATATTAATTCATTAAATGAATGACTTGAAATGGAACTATATTAGCCACTTTATGATATTTCACGTGTGACGTATTTTCTTTTTATAGAATACTATTAATTGATTTCAAATCAATTACACACACAGTAATCGTCTCACTGAGTAGTACCGTCAATTTTTAACGATCTACTCAGACGTAAAGAACAAAATAAATAAAATACAAAGAGAGGTAAATCAATAGTGTTGAGTAATGTTGGTGTGAAACCTGATCATCGTGCTTTTTAATATACTTGTACATGTTTATTTCAAGATTTTTTGCATGCTATGTAAAGAAAATACTTTTTATTGGATCTATAAACCTATTTTATTTAACGATTTATTTTGTCTTTATATTGTTGTAGTCGTTTACAACTCTTAAAGTGGTATTTGTATGTGTAGTAACCGATAACCATACATGCCGTCTCTACAAATTTGCTAGAATATGCCAATTTATAAGAAAGATTTAAGTTTGAAACCAATGTAAGACGAAAGGCCTCCAGAGACAATGAAGTAAAATTTTGGTGAAAGCATTGGGAAAACATGCACTTGTAGTATTACAAATTTAATACATGCGTTCAACATTATATATATATATGTATATATTCTTGTAATAAAAACATTCACGATGTGTGGACATATGAAGTACTTAGAATACAATAAAACTTATTACCAGCTCGGGGATTCCGTGGAAACCTGTTCTGTTATTTCATCAAACGCTCCATTTAAGTAGAGAAAATACACGGGAATTGGTATGATACTTTAGACCAAGGCTATGTGTATGGAAGACGAGGCGTAACAAAGAAACGTCATTTCATTAGCAGAAGTCTAAAGCACAGGACAAATATTGTCACATTCTAATAATTGCCGGTTTTGTCTCACTGAAAATTCAAATTCTTGACGAGACATTAAACAACGATAAAACAAACAAAAATAAAAATAAAAATATAAAAGTGGTAACTGTCAGGAGGGTTCATAGGACAATATACCATATACAAATATGTTGAACATTTGACAAACACAGAGCTCTGGGTCATCAGGTGCCCTGGAGGAGTAAACATGCCCTGTCGGCAGGTCACAATGGCGTTAGCGTTGAATCCGCAGTCAGATTCGAATATAAATGCTCATCATAATCGGTATCTAACAGTCGATTCAGCAACCACTATCAAACAGGTAATACAGCATAATAACCACTAGGTCGTTGCCACTGCTGGTGGACCATTTGAGTCCCTGGGGGTATACATAAGCCTAGTACCTGGTATTTCGGTACCAGCTGATAATCTTATACTAAAGTAATATTTGGCACTGTTAACACCATTTAAATTCCAAAGCTTTCTAAAGCTAAGGTAGTCATCTTTTTACAGTGGTTACTCTTAGACGGATTTCGTCTATACATTAAGAATAATTATTTGACCTTGTATGATACCACTTTCTCGTTAGAAAATACATATACATTTTAAATTGGAGCTCAACTGATAAAGTCTGATTGACAAAAACGATCGTATCGAGCATTATAACTTTGGTATTATGTTTATAATATTGAATTCCATTAGTTGAACATAGTAATTGCAAATAAGGTATTTATACCGACCATAAAATTTGCAAACTGTTGTAAACTATCTCGAAGTTCTTTCTTCACTCGAAGCTTGGAGGAGTAAGTGGCAGTACGATATCGATAACATAAATGCATTGTTGTTGAAAATATTATCAGTAATAAAAAAGTTATAGTTTTACATAAGATACCAAAACAAATGCTCAAGACGATCGTTTCTGTCAAGAAGACTTCAGTTGAGCATCGAATTTAATGTAAATGTACATGGTAAGTAGCACAATATGTTAATGAATCAGTGATTATTTTTACCTCTTCCATTTTTTTCAGTCGGCATAGATTTAAAATAAATGAAGAAAAAATGTTAAATAGTTATTTTCAAAAGCATATATTTATTCATTTAAAAAATAACCTCAGTATTTGGATGGTATGATAATTATTGTCAAAATCATGTGATCAATATTAGACCGTCGTGCAAAACTCCATATCAAACATCTAGCTTCCTCTCAAACTAGTGATTTACCTGTTTCAGCCTTCATATTGAGATTGTTTCGATAACATACATCTTGATGATTGGCTATAATGCAAATTGTATATTGTTAAGGTAAATTTGCAGAAGCGTATATGATAATAAATTATGACACTGTAAAGTTCATATTATACGTAAGATCAGTGCAAAGGCTCACTATCAGAATGAGCCCAAACCATGTGATTCATATCACGTATCAGATAGGCTTGCAAAAATCCATGTCACGTATCAGATAGGCGTGCAAAAATACATATCACGTATCAGAAAGGCGTGCAAAACTCTATATCACGTATTAGATAGGCATGCAAAATCAATATCTCGTATCAGATAGGCGTGCAAAAATTCATTTCACGTATCAGATAGGCGTGCAAAAATCCATATCACGTATCAGATAGGTGTGCAAAAGTTCATATCACGTATCAGATAGGCGTGCAAAAATCCATATCACGTATCAGATAAGCGTGCAAAAATTCATATCACGTATCAGATAGGCATGCAAAGATCCATAACACGTGTCAGATAGGCGTGCAAAAATTCATATCACGTATCAGATATCACGTATCAGATAGGCATGCAAAAATCTATATCACGTATCTGTTATCACGTATCAGATAGGCATGCAAAAATCTATATCACGTACCACAAAGACGTGCAAAATCCATGTCATGTATCAGATAGGCATGCAAAAATCAATATCACGTATCAGATAAGCGTGCAAAAATTCATATCACGTATCAGATAGGCATGCAAAGATCCATAACACGTGAAAGATGTGTCAGATAGGCGTGCAAAAATTCATATCTTGTATCTGATATCACGTATCAGATAGGCATGCAAAAATCCATATCACGTATCTGATATCACGTATCAGATAGGCATGCAAAAATCTATATCACGTATCTGATATCACGTATCAGATAGGCATGCAAAAATCTATATCACGTACCACAAAGACGTGCAAAATCCATGTCATGTATCAGATAGGCATGCAAAAATCCATATCACGTATCTGATATCACGTATCAGATAGGCATGCAAAAATCTATATCACGTATCAGACAGAAGTGCAAAATCCATGTCATGTATATCAGATAGGCATGCAAAATTCCATATCATGTATCTGATATCACGTATCAGATAGGCATGCAAAATCCATATCACGTATCTGATATCACGTATCAGATAGGCATGCAAAAATCTATATCACGTATCAGACAGACGTGCAAAATCCATGTCACGTATCAGATAGGCATGCAAAAATCCATATCACGTATCAGATAGGCGTGCAAAAATTCATATCACGTAGTATAGTGGGTTTTTTATCCATAGTAGCTGCCCTGCATCCAGCATCATTGTTTATTTACGACTGCGTTGATTCAGTTGAATTAAAGTTGTATACAATATCAGAGCGTTCTTAAGTAACTCGTTAAAAAGTTAAAAGATCAAAGCAATGCTTTTAACATTAAAATTGATTTCTTTAACATATTCATAAATAAAACTAACATGAAGAATGATGTAGCTATATGGTTATTGTTTTCAAAGTAGGAAAAGCAACTTTTGTAATTAAACCAGAGGTTCTGTGTTTATTTTCTTTCCAACGATTGTCCGTAATTACACAAATAAATGTGTAGTCTAGCATTTAAATTCACATCAATTGAACCGGAATTTAGGCCAAGAATAATTGATTTGGGTTTCGCTCGGTAATGGCTTTTAAGTTATCTTCAAACAAAATAAAAGTAATTTAACACACAAATGAAAACAGGAGCGACAATATAGCAATTTCTTTTTAATGTTTCTTCTACAGATATTGCCAGATCTATCTCACGGAAGGTTTATTCGTTATCCAATCTTAATGTCTTTTTTTCTATTATCGTAAAAGTAATCTGGGAAGCAAAATGTATATATATGTAGTTAAATGATATTACAAGATGATATTATAAGAAATAAACTGGAATTTTAAAAATATATAAATCGCATACCTTCTCTTAATCAATGATCGCCGTGATATACATGAATTGTAGATATTTATTATTAGAAAATATTAAAGTATATATTCATAAAATACCTCTTAAGATAATCAAAATGTCCCGAATTATTGCAGATCGAATACACCCGATGCATTCTAACTACTGAAATAAATACATGTATAAACATTAACATCTGAAAAAGAGCAAAAATGCTTGTCAAAATGAAAAATATTGTTAGTAAACATTGGTTATAATTAAACCCATGTAATGAAAAGTAAATGTAATTTACAGGCATGAGTTACCTTTTGTTGTAACATAGAAACTACAACAATTACAAAAATGTACAAATAGTGTTTTTTTCGGATATAAAACTACGTGAACTACGTGAATTAAGTATTTCATCAGATTTGATATATAAAGTTTAAATCATGTCATTCCACGTGTCACCACCTTTCCCTGTTCAACTTCATTCGAGAGTTACATGTAATCGCACACTACAAAAAGTAAGTCAATTGGAAATGTTATTGCGAATCTCCTTGAATTCTTATATTGTCATGCACTAGCTTATTTATTCATATCAAGATGGATATGAGGTAGTATGGTGTATAATATTAACAGTACTGGGGGTTGTTGACAAAGCATTTTACATAATTGAGTTATACTCACAAAGAACAAGTTCTGTAGTTATTAATAAGCGTTATAACAAGTTCTGTATGAGTTGTTTCTAGGTTGTAGTTCGAATGGTGGTTGTATCTGAATGGTGAGAGGAAAGGTGCGTTAATTGACCTAATGTGTATCGTAGAGACATATGATTTGTTTGTTTTTATCTATAAACTGATTACTCTGTATACATCGTAATCCATTACGGTAGAATATGTTCAAATATTGAGATGTTGTTTAGGGGAGGTGTTGCTAAGTAATACACCTTGGAGACAATATATGCCTCCGTATAGAGAACATATTTAAACAATAAGACGATGGTGTTTATCTATCAAAGTTGCCCATTCTGCCTTTGGTTATTCAGTAGATATGTGATGGCAAGCGTATATCAATTCGTTGTTAGATCAAGGTATCATTAAAATTAATCACAGTTTAAAAGCTTAAATATTACCCAAAAGAAAACAGGTAGTGATTGTCTGCCTGTTCGTTAATATAGTAAGTATGTATAAAATATCTGGACAGCAGTTCCATTGGTTGTCACGGTGACAACTGTTGACCTGTTTCCAAGTGTTGAAGTGCGAGAGTAGATTTATTTCGAAAACTAAAATGAATGGTTGCATATCTCACACGAAGCTGTTTTCTATCGTTCTGATTTTCAATAAAATGACCGAGTTTGTATATTTTTTGCAATTTGTGGTAGAGCGAAAATAACATAAAAAAATAACATAAATAACGAGTATAAGGTTTTCACTTTTTGATTTACCAGTTTTTTTTTTAAAAAAAAGTGAAAACATCTTTTTCATCTTCTAGTAAAAACCCCGGTAAATCAAAACACTAAAACATTATACTGTTATCTGATATTCTGGAAGTATATATATGATATTTGCCATTTTATTTAACCATTTCACCCCTGATTATCTGAGTGGTATGCTCTTTGCCTTTGTTTAAGGCCGGTCTATTATGATTTGCAGGGTTGAAAGGGTTAATATCTAACACGAGTGCATACCACGAGTGTTAAATCTGTGTTCTGCTGCCTCATACGATGAAATAAAAAAGTTATTCATAAAAAAATCGGCAAATATTTAAAGCAGTTTACATTGATTTTGCATGGTGTTTATTTAACGCTGAAAAATAAGAATTGAAAATAAGAATTGAATTTAATTGGAATTTTGATATATATACCATAAAAAAGCAATATTTTAACAAATACTCTCGGGTGTTTCTTTTATAAGTCACATTTTATTACATACTAAGGCGCCAGTGTGAGAATAATTTGTTTTGAATGAAAAGATACACGTTTTTATTATCAACAAGTGTGTACATCATATTGGAACGTCTCACAGTCTAATCTTGACAATATTTAACCTGAAATAAATACTCAGCTTGATTGTCACACTTTCATTATATACACCTCTTTGAGATGGTTTGTTTCAAAAGCATCTATTTATAGCGATAATAGTGATATTGGCACTTAATTGTACACAAAAAGATAGATAGTACAAACAGTCGGCTTAAAAGACTTTTTATCTTTTTAATTGATGGCGTACATGTCAAATATTTGATTCTCAAACCTTGAAGATTTCAGATTGAGTAAAGAAATTAAGATAAAAATGCTTATTTTTGTATTTCATGCCTTGTGTGATTTACGACTGTGCAAATAATACCAGATGAAACCATAATCTCCCGATACACTTTAAAGGTTGATGTGAATATATACATGTACATTTAAAAAAGAAAGAAAAATTATCCATTAACAAATGAATGTATTTAGTGGGAAGTGACACATGCATTTTTTCTCCGTTATCTAGTTTTCGGAAATATACCCACAGCAGAGCAAAGTGTCCCTATTATCTACCTAAATCAAATTGTAGACGTACATTAAAGCAACTAAAGCAAATGAAATAAATATAGATACATTTAAAATACAATGCCAATCCAATGAGAAAAAAGTGGGTATTTATCTCTCCAGGTAGAGCGCGATTTAAATACTTGTAACAATGTTTATTTCTTATCTTGTTTTTAAATTGAATTCAATTCAAATAACCATATACATGTATATCTTCAAGATATTTTTTAATTTTTTTTACAAGCGTCAAATGTAACCAATCTTAACTGTAAAGGTTAATTTAACACATGCCTTATAAAACATATTATGTCTATTTAGTTATTATTTTTTACGCTTGCAAAAAAATCTCATTTCATGTTAACTGCACAGGTGAACAGAAAGAATTACCTCCCTTTCTTATATTTATATGCTTGTCAACCGACCGATTGTACATAGTACTTACATGTAGGCGAAGGAAACGGTAAACAAAGTTTTGGCTCACATCAGAGTCTATTTGTATTTTATCAATATCCGTTTGGCAAACATTTGGAATTAGCATTAAGGCTTCCATACAAACAGAATTACTTGTGTAATATCTAAATCAACATTCTATTTGCTTGTCACCTAGGCTGTTCCTGTATAATTCTACAGATCTTTATTTCAAATTGGATGGTGCAGTGATAACTGGAACTCCGTTTTGAAATTTGTTAACCTTTTGGATGTATATCATTTATTGACGTGTGACGAGAAAAAAAAGTAAGTGATAAATATTTTGTATTTGTAATCAACCTGTTTAAGTGCTATAACATAAGCCATTTAAACATTGCTAGATATTGTCTTTTCATTGTAAATCAAGCATTGCTGTTTAACACAATCCAAATATGCGTTAAGATAAATACCCACACGACGTCGAAATATACATGACAAGTTGTTGCAGTATTGTAAATAAGTTATTCGTTAGTCAGAAGTTTAAATACACAGAACAAAATCAATGTGTTGTTATTTTTATAAGAGCGATAAATCTCGTGGTACTGATTAAGCGTTTAAATTGTAACATGCAAGATATGAAAACGGCAAAATTCAATAGTGCTATGAAACTGACATGCTTAAAGTGACATTTGTTGTGTCAATATAGAGTCTTTCGCATCAATATTTAGTTGTAGAATAATGCATTTCATTTTGGCAGTTTTATTGTCACTTTCTTCTACAAATAATGTCAAAATTAAAAGTGTTACAGAATCTAAAATTATCTAAAATTTATTGTTATAAAATAAAAATTTACGCTATCGTAATCGTTAAAGTATAATTTTCATGAAATACGATTTTGGGCAATCAATTTCTCCTATTTATACTTAATATCAATCATTAAAACCAGATCTTGAGTAGATTTATTTTTCTCACGATTAATTGTCTTAGCATATTTCAAGACAAAAGTGAATAAAGAATGCGCATGCGCGTTGTCAAGACTCTCACACTAATGTTTCTAACCGATGGAACAGTTGTCCAAATAATTTCTTTTAATCAGGTTAAATCCTCCTAACATTTAATCTTGGTATTATAAATATAAAAAAGTTACCGTTCCATAAAGAAAAGATCAATCGCCAAAGAAAAGGAATGACACGGCCGAATATTTAGTGTATTCAAAGTCAATTACATACACATTTAGTTTTGTTTATATACGCATATCCTTTAGTCATGGTAAGGTACCTTTTAAATGGTTATATTTCCATTATAAATAATGGGTACGTATGCTTTTTACCTGAAGGAGAATCGTAAAAGTATAACAATATTTTGTTTACAATTTTGACGCCTGAACTGTTATCTCGATACCGTGTCTGGGAAATAGAACATTCTCTCAAGTACTCAAAAATTTCCTTCGAATGATTAAAATCTCAATGTAAATGATTTAAAAAATTTTATGGGCTATATTAAAACGTTGCATTTTAGATTTTTAACATTGATGTATCTGCAGTCATAAATTCTATAATTTACTGGTAGTTAGATAGATAGATAGATAGATAGATAGATAGATAGATAGATAGATATAATACTAGATAGAAATTGAAACATTACGAATTTGGTGATAGATAGATAGATAGATAGATAGATAGATAGATAGATAGATAGATAGATATAATAGATAGAAATTGAAACATTACGAATTTGGTGATAGATAGATAGATAGATAGATAGATAGATAGATAGATAGGTAGATAGATAGATAGAAAGAAAGAAAGAAAGAAATTGTGTGTGTAATTGAGTAAGTACAAAAAATAAATACGAGTTTTTAAAAAATATCACCACACTGCTAACAAAACACAAATTTTGCTTGATGATTGATTTAGTAACATTAGAAAATATCTGAACATTTTCTAGATAAACGCGTAGCAGGAAAGTATGTAAATGTTTTGGTTACATTTCCAGGGTAACTTACGACCATTTATATATTAAAGGGATTACGACACGTATTTTTCACTGTACTTCCTATCATATTAGCAGTATGAGTGAAATCGTTGTCTGCAAAAAGGGACATGTAGTGCCATGTATTTTACAGTAAAATGTGATAGATCACGAAAATGAAAATCAAGCACTATACCTTTGAGACTTCATTTACAAAATTTTGTTTTTTAAATAATTATCAAAACTAGAAATTATGATGTAGATGACGTTATGTACGAATTTTTTTTCATGGTGGCTCTTTGGCTTCTTTGGCCCACTGATTATAATCGTGCATTATACCACGGCGTCTTTCACCCCTTGTGAACGTGACTTCCAACTTACTCCGTTAGATCATAATCTGATTTTGAGGCAAAGCTTGTCAGTTTACTAGCCTAAAGCCGATGATTCCTACCCGGGTGCATTGGAACATGGTTTCCCCTATAATTGTCCGAAACTGACCGTCGCCATGTAAGTGCATAATTGTCGAGTATGGCGTATAACGTCAGTAAGACAAACCGACATAGCGGCTCAAAATAATACTTTAATACCAAGCTAGTTATCTAACATCAGTAACACAAACAGACATATGCGGCTCACGATAAAATCTTAATGCCAAGGTAATGTTGCACCACTTTTATGTTTATTATATCAAACCAACTAATTCATTTCTATAGCATTCTACATGGTAATATCTACCTATATACCCATTACTTTCTACACTTAAACTGAAATTGAAACATTACGAGTCTTAAAGGTTATTTGATTTAATCTACCTGTTTTACTCTTTGTAAGAGTAAACATTATTTGGACAAGAATTGGACATTCTTAAACCTTGAATTGATAGATATTTTAAATCGAACGATAGCAGCGAGTAAAGGTGAATGTCGAACATCAAATATTTATTTAACCTAATATATCCCTTAATGATATAAACTTAACTCAATAAAACAACGTATCCATGACGGTATGACGTAGACAGAAGTTCAATGCAAACGTGAGTTTTCATGGACTTTCATTTTCTTGTGGATAAACATATTGTGCGATCAAAATGCATATATTTTATGATTTAATAAATTTGGCATAAAGTAATGCTAATACTGTAGACCTGGCCTTTTTCGCCCCTTTTAATTTTCGCCAATTTCGTCATTAAATGATAGGGCGAATTTAAAATTGGCGAAATTTTTAAGTTAATTAACTGCAGCACGTACATATACGAGTGTCATCTATGATACTTTGTCGGCAAATTTAAGACGGGGAAAATATGTTTTCTGTTTTAAAAGGGCCAAATTAACAAAGGGCGAAAATGTCCAGGAATACAGCATTGTGAAGTATGTATTGGCAATCAAATAAATGCATGAAATGTGGTTGATAAACGGTTACAACAATGTGTTATACCAACATCATAAATCTATTGCACAATTGATCAAGTCAGTAACATTCTTTCCGTAGTCCTCTTTTTAACTCTGGTATTATGTTTATATTTCCACTTACACCAACTCCATAGCTCGAGTGAGAATCAAGTTAGCGTTGAAGCGTTGGAAATTTAATCTTGATATTTCTGCTCTGATATACATGTATATAAAATATTATATATATATAGATATATATATATATATATATATATATATATATATATATATATATATATATATATATATATATATAGAGAGAGAGAGAGAGAGAGAGAGAGAGAGAGAGAGAGAGAGAGAGAGAGAGAGAGAGAGAGATAGAGAGATTAAGCGAGAGAATTTAGAGATATAATTTAGAGAGAAAGAGGTAAGACACAGATTGATTAATGCGAAAATTTAGATTTATAATTTATTGGAAAAATTTGTTAATATTTCTAAACCGTTTCTTGTTATTTCACAGTCGCTTTGTATAATTTATGCAATGTAAGCATGATTAGTGTATACTAGATATACGCAAGCAGGCATGAACGAACTAATCGTCCCACATGTATGATATCTAGAACATAAAACAAGGCAATAAACTGTGCGAGTTCATAAAATTTCAACTGATCAATAGGTTCAACTTGGTCGCCAATCGATATTGTTAATTTGATTTACATGTATATGTGACTGTCAGCCTATGTACTTATATTTCTTATATCTTTAGCACAGCTACAATATTTTGTTTAATAACTTCGGTCAGAAGATACAAATTCTAAATGTCTACTCTCTATAGATAGATAGACAGACATACATACATACAGATAGATAAATAGAAAGATAGATATATAAAAAGAAAAAAAAAGGAATATAGATAGACAGACAGACAGATAGACAGACAGACAGATAGATAGATAGACATATAAAAAAGATAAAAAAGAAATATAGATAGACAGACAGACAGATAGACAGACAGATAGATAGATAGAAAGAAAGAAAGATAAAAGATAGATAGATAGATAGATAGATAGATAGATAGATAGATAGATAGATAGATAGATAGATAGATAGATAGGTAGATAGGTAGGTAGACAGACAGATACACAGGCAGACAGACAGACAGGTAGATAGATAGATAGATAGATAGATAGATAGATAGATAGATCAAGTAGATAAATATGAATGTAAATAATATCGGATTCAAAAGATGCACAAGAAAAGTTGACATTTAAAACAAGGGCCTCATTCTGTGTTCAAATATAATAAAGTGTAAATAAAAAGTGGAGGGGAGTAAATGAATGACTTGATGTGTACAGTTTGTGAGAGCAAACAAGTTCAAGAGTTTACATGTGACTGTCGAAAAAAGGATAGGTAGTCTTTCTGACAGGTCATATTATCATTCTCGTGTTAATTACTTATATCAATTCAATGGCACCTAGTTTATTTATATATTCAAAGTTGGCATCATTAATTACACTGAGGATAAAGTGGTTACCTTCATGAAAGCCTTTTTATACATGGATTTAAACTTCTTATCGAATTTAATTTCCTTAAATCCAAACCTATGGGCAGTTGACACTGAGGTAGCTTAAACGATTTTGAGTTTAAAAATACAATATGGTCAGCTACCCAGATTTCAACTTTTTCCCAGACGTAATTCCGTGAATTCGGTTAGTACATGTATCAAGAGAATATATTTCAGCCGAAATTTAATACACGACTTTCCTGCAAATGACGTCAAGAAAAGATCAGTTTCTATAAAGATGTTTGAGGAGTTTCGAATTCAAATGGTTCTATCTATTCGAAAAACTATTTCAGTAAAAGATAATGAACTGGTACCGAAATACCAGGTACTCGGTGTATGTATACCCTCGGGGATGAAATCCAGTATATATAAAGTTTTGTGACTTTGTGACACACACACACACGCGCGAGGATACATCTCTATTGATGATTTCTTTCGACTTCCTTTGAGAAAATGACAATGTGTCCCAATGCTAGTATTAATGCTTCATAATTACATTTTTAAAAATATGTACAGTTTATATTCATGTAAACTTTATTCTTCATTAACAAACCGAGTCGGCAATTATGATACTGGAATTTTAAATTTTGTGTCCCAAATGTATTCTGGTAAAAATCATTTTCTTCTTTAACTAAACCCTCTTTACGTTAAAAACATTAATTCATCATTTACGTGGTGTATAAAACGATGTAACCAGTAAAGTCCACGTTATGGTGTTATCAGTTAAAACATTTAAATCCAAAGGTTTGTGTAAACTAAAACTGTTAGTTATCGGCTTCCAGGTTTAAAAGTTCACAGCTACATATTAAACAATCTATGCTTTATGAATGGCACTATGTACGCAATCATGTTTGTTTGTTCCGGACTGTTGGTTTATCATTTAGATATATACACGATACAATATATCATTGTAGCACACGGATAGAATACTTGAATTCTATCGGTATAGTTATCAATAAAATTATGGTCCAGAAGTCCGATAGGTAATACGTGGACTATGAATAAATTCATATATATTACGTAAAGTTATAAACAGACACTTACAAAATCGGTCAAAATTTCTTTTTTGAAATATAAAATTCCTTTATAAAATCTGTGTCATTATTTTCAATGCCTTCTGTGTGCAGTGGAACTAAGTATATCACATATAATGCAAATTATTATTTTGGAATTCCTTGGGACACTATTATGGAATCATAGACGAGGCTTTGGTTTAGCACATACGAAATATGTATAGATTTTATCTCGATCTTTATTATCTAGTTCCGGATGGCTGGCATTACAAAACAAGCTAATGACAGTATCTGTCTCGTTGTACATGCCACATGTGGGAAAAATCAACGACCAGAAAATGTGCTGTTGAATTGCAATTATCATTGAGGATAAAAATTGGCAATCTGTATATTTTAGAAACAAAGCTTAGTGTTTAGGCACTATTATACAATGGAGAATACAAAAACCTACATTTAATACAAATAGATAATGCAAATATAATGTTACTTGTACCATATAGCACCAGTCCATCTCTCTCTCTCTCTCTCTCTCTCTCTCTCTCTCTCTCTCTCTCTCTCTCTCTCTCTCTCTCTCTCTCTCTCTCTCTCTCTCTCTCTCTCTCTCTCTCTCTCTCTCTCTCTCTCATATATTATAAATTAAAATATTTGATGAATATAACACTGGATTTTACTCGATATAAAGAATAATTTCCTTCCACGATATTTATCATGCATAACTTGTATAATTTATACTACAGTTTATGTAATGCATTTGTCCACTGACGTACGTCATGAACACTAATATCTAATGCATGCACTAATCACATTTTAAAATGCACAACCTAACTACGCGTATTACAAAAAAACTGGACACATTACTTTCTTTAATCATTTAATGGATAACCATTGAGTCTAATACCATTTCTTGTCTTACTATGCCACATGGATACATTTCTTACACTGAAATAGTGACCTATGGATACACTGGTTTATTACATGCATGGAATTATAAAGTTACAATACGAGTTCAATACGCCCGTACAATCGTCGATTTGCACTGTAGTTGGATAAGGAAATTTCGCCGGAGCTAATTTCTAAATGGTACTCATGTAATCCAAAATATTTGATGGTGTCATTAAAAAGGGAATGAATTTTAAATTTGTGTACGCATATAGATAAATAAGGGGCATGTAATAAATACAAAACCACACAGATGTTTCTACCCGTATTAACAGACTGCACTTGATCGTCGAAGCGGATGGATTCAACTCGAATGTTCACGTTGAATGGTACTCATGTCATCCAAAATATTTGATTGTGTCGTTTAAAACGGAATGAATTTTGAATTTGTGTACGCATATAGATAAATAAGGGACATGTAATAAATACAAAACAGACTGCACTTGATCGTTGTAGCGGATGGATTCAACTCGAACTATGTTCTCATTAAATCCATCCGCTTCAACGATCTCGTGCAGTCTGATGATACGGAAAGAAACATATGTGTAGTTTTGTCTATTGCATACACTCTAATAATGCAATAACATTACCAGTATGTGTACTGTACATAGTTACTGTAACTAATGAAAAACACAAATGTTCGACATATTTGTATATATTGTCTCCTAAACCTCCTGAAGACTAAGACTTTGGTATAGACTGTGACCTTTACATGTGACAGAATGAACTTGATACTTTGTGACATTACAATATAATAATTACACGACAACGACCGGGTGTATGCAATATAAAAGCTGCGTAACCGATCTCAGTTTATTCGCTAGCATTAAATTTTGTGCATCACGTTTCCAGAAAAATAAGTGTAATGGGCTTATCTATTTCGTCGTATTTTAGCCTCAGATATAGTTCTATAAACTCTTTAACTGTAACTATGGTGCTGTAACTATGAGTGACAAAATGTACAGATTCCCGGAAAATGACATCAAGAAACTAATCAGTTACTATAAAGACGTCTATGTTTTTGTGGGTATCTGTATCATTTTGCCACTCAAAGTCACAGGTCCGCAGTTACAGCTAAAGGGTCTATTGCAACAGTGTTTATACATAAAGATGGGTACTACATATTAATATTGAACTTAATGTACTTTACAAGGTATTTTGTTTCACTGGGCAATCGAATTTTGCGATATTTCACTCGACCGCAAATATAACAATATTAAATGACTCGTTTATACAGAAGAACCATACAGAAGAACATGATTCATTATGGGTTTGTACATTCTTTGCTTAAAATGTTTCTTGATTAATGATTTTGGCAAGCAAAATCGATATTTCAATCACAAAGTTCCTCATGTTTAATTAAAGTTTTCATGGGATGACCTTTGTCTTGCTGTTTATGGAGCATTTCAACAATTTCAATTGTCTTTTCATTGTTTTTCGTATTTTTTGTCGTTGTCAGGCATTTTAAATATGAACTAAATGACCTGCCGTACCATATACCCATTCTTAATGCGATATACAACCATTACTTGACGTTTTAGAAGGTGTAGCTGATCTAAATGGAGTGAAACACAAGATCGTGACTTTAATGTATTTAAAGGACAACAAAATATTAATAAAGAGTAATTAACCGGTTTGTAACAAGGTTGAAAAGATAAAGAGTCAATTATTTGATGTGTCATGCCCATAATAACCTTGTAACACTATTTTGGAAAATCATATAATCTCAACACTTTCTGCGTTTTAGAATATTTTTGGGACATTTCCAAATCATTACTGACTTTGATTACGCTTTTCTTTTTTGTTGAATCACATTAAACTGCTAACACCTGCTAAGTATGTATAACAGCCTCTGACAAACACTTGGAAGTATATAAAAAAGTGACACAAACAATTCTGTATTGTAGAACACAAAAGTTAGACAACTCTAAATTTAATTTAATGCGTAACATTTGACAGCGAAACAATGTTACAGCTGTGATAAGCTCGGCTAAGCTTTGATACCTATTTTAACACCAATGTTTATTCAAGCACAGTAGATACAACATAATTCAATACGATTTATGGTATCATGCACGTATATTTAATAAGGTTTTCGGTGGTACATATATATATATCCAAATAAAGTAAAACCTGCTTTAGCAACCACCTGTGTATAAAGACCACCTGGTCACAAAGACCGACTTTGCTGTCCCCAATAGTACCATTTGTGTACAAATCAATCTCTATGCAAGGACCACCTCCCTTTAAAGACCGATTTTCTGGTGTCCCTCAGGAGGTCGTTATATATAAGTTTCACTGATTAGGTAAAAAAGTGTTCCTCTCTTCTATTTTGTAAATGGGAGGCCAATGACGGGGTATGTGTGATTTTGAAAATTTGAATATGGTCAGTGTGCGTGTGTGTGTGTGTGTATGTGTGTGTGTGTTTGTATAGGTGTGTGTGTGTGTTTGTATAGGTGTGTGTGTGTGTTTGTATAGGTGTGTGTGTGTGTTTGTATAGGTGTGTGTATGTGTGTGTGTATGTGTGTGTATATATATATATATATATGTGTGTGTGTGTGTGTGTGTGTGCGTGTGTGTTTAAAATTATAAGATGATATTTACTTGAGGAAGACCAGTCGTCTTATATTCCCCTTTGCTACTAACTACTATAACAGCCAAAATATGTCTGAATAAGAAATAAAAGAAAATTTGAATGGCGATCTCAATAACAAGCAAATCTCGATGTATGAACAACAACGTTTCCCCTGACCTATTTTTGTTCTATCAAAGGGCAGGCATTATTATTTTTAGTTTGATATAAACAATAATACTACTAAGCTAGTTTAATTCGACAAAATTATATATTATGATTTTTCAATCTTGCATAGATTCCGTACTGGTTTGGTATGACTGCTAATCTTAATACCCAGCGTAATGTACATGTATATCGTTAAAGTGGTTGATCCACTCGATCGAATTATTTTTCTTACTCATGGTAACTCATACTACTTTATGAAATACCACTATTAGCATAGTAAAAACAGTCTGAAAAGTTTTTAAATTATTTTCTTTTTTAACTTTGATACAAACAATATGTCAAAAAGTTTCCAACTTAATTGTAAGAGATTTGACATTCAAGTGGAATATTTGAATTATGAATTAACCTAACAAGTGGGTGTATATAAAAAAACTATAATAAAACAATTTTGGTACCAGCTTAGAACAAACACGAACCATGTCAAGTTTTAAAACCAACATAAAGGGCCCATAAAAGAGCATACCTAGGTACGTACTTAATAAATATATTTTGGTAAAAATTAAAAGCTTCAGGACACGAGAGCTCCTTATTAAAAGACATGAAATGTAGAAATTAAAATAACTCCAGTGTCCATTGACTTATACTTTATAACAGGCACAATGAAATGGAATATGTATGGTAGAGAAATTAAATATGTATGGTAGAGTGTTTATATAAAAAGTAATATAGACAACTATTGTATATCTATTCTTGACTTTCGGCAAAATAATAATATCATATTAGAGTAGAAATGAAAACATTAGTCTTGTAAATTGCAATTTATTGATATCTTGCCCTGGGGTTATTAAGTATATATAAAATTTATCTTTTTTTAACGCGTGAACACTTTTGATAACAAACTGTCCAAGACAATATTTCATAGCATATATTTCGATTTGGGGAATGTAAGACTGTCTGGACCATATAACATTATAGTCCTTTATTTACATAACACGGTACCGCTGCTATGGCTTACTCGCGGTACCTGCATCTACTTCCAGCTATTCTATCTGTCAAAATCCCAATTCCCTCTGAATTATAATTAATTCACTAAAGAACTTTTAAAGTAGAGTGTATGTGACGAATCTGTACAGGAATGGATCTAACCTGATGCGATTAATTTGATAGCTAAAATACAGAAAATTTCAAAATTACTCCGGGTTCATGAAAAATGTATCTATAAAAGCAAATAAACTTTGGTCCACTTAAGAAAGTATTTGTCGGTTGAAAAGACAATCTTACAAAATGATTTACTCGGAAGATTTAGTTATATACATAAACTTTAATAAATATTGGATAATGCATATATTTTGATAAAGGAATTCTGATTAAAATAAAATGTTGGTGTAACCATTGTACGTTGTCCCATCTTAATAGCTTTATTTCTATAGGTCTATATTTGGCACTTGGGCGAAAACTTTTACAACAATTAAAAACAACTTAAAAAAACCTTTTAAACAACCATTTATAATACATTATTCAAATAAATGACATCAGACAAAAGGAATACCTACTCAATCTTCTTTTACGGATGTAGGTGGAAGAATACTATGTCCTATTTCCTATATTTTTCACTGTCATTGTCTCTCTTTGATGCCATAGTTTTATTACGCGATAAAGATCATGAAAATTGGCGTATATCTGTAGTAACGTCTAACGCAATTTACTCGACATGAAATCGACATTGGAAATTGATTGTTCAATTGTTGGATTTTATCATTGTTTGCCATCATTTAAAAATCTAATTTTTTCTGTTATGCACCTTTTTACAATACTTGATATAAGCTATGAATAACTTTAATATTTTACCTTGCAGTTGTCACAAGCACATATCACAAAAACTTGCTATTTGCTTTTGTAATGCAGTTAACCAGTATTTCAAATTTAGTTATTTTTGGACCATGAAATCCGATTTCGTGTCTGGTTTTTTGAAAGTTGATAAGATCTGGTATTATAGTGTCATATGTTCATAGAAAATATTTATGACAATCTACATAAGAATTGTAATCAATATTGATTAAGGTTGATAACAACATGCCAATTTAGCTAGTGTACATATCCCACTCGAACGTTAGGGTTTTATTGACTCTGTCAATACATTATAGTATAATGGACTTGTCATAGCACTCCTTTGCAGTTTCAAATAAGAAGATAGGTATATATCAAGTAGGTTTAACACATACAGCAAGTCTACTTTGTATTCACTATAAGATCTTTAAAGTAGTAACGTAATCTGCTCTGGTTAACCTGATTAGAAAATCAATTGAAACAACATAACTTTCTGTAAATAATTCTTGTGATTATTTCAACTCATTATTATATTACATTTTTCTACATTCCGTTGTTGTAAAACCTTTAAGCTATCTGATACCTTATTTTTATCAAGATAATCACCTTTATAATTTCGTAGTTTTGCATAGATATTGTATTATACCAACTAATGTATACTCCCTCTGTTACCATAAATACATACATACATACGTATATAAATACATACATACATGCATACATACATATATACATATATACATACACAGATACATATAACATACATACATACATACATACATACATACATGCATACATACATACATACATACATACATACATACATACATACATACATACATACATACATACATACATACATACATATATACATACACATATACACACATAAATACCTACCTACCTACCGACCTACCCACATACATACATACGTACATATACACACATACAAACATACATACATACATACATACATACACACATACATACATACATACACACATACACACATAAATACCTACCTACCTACCTACCCACATACATACATACGTACATATACATACATACATACATACATACATACATACATACATACATACATACATACATACATGCTAACAAACAGTCATCATATTCAGTATCATGTTTGATTTTGTAAGAATACCATTTTTTCCATTACGTTTTATTTTCAATCGACGAAGACTGCACCCAGTAAATATCAAATATGTATTTATTATACTTAAGTTTTTTACAATTCCTCTATGATTTATGTTTTTGTTATTTTAAACGCTCACATTTTGAATAACGATATAATTAATCTTTTTTTCACAGATACTTCTTCACTGAGTATTGGATGTCATAACAACAAAAATGGATTATGTAAGTATTTGTTGACAAAATAAAATAAATGGGAAAAAATAAAATATGTCTTTCGAAACCGAAATACGAATAGAGAGAGAGAGAGAGAAAGAGAGAGAGAGAGAGAGAGAGAGAGAGAGAGAGAGAGAGAGAGAGAGAGAGAGAGAGAGAGAGAGAGAGAGAGAGAGAGAGAGAATATATTGATAAAGCAAATAAGAAACGCCGTGATATACAATAAAAATCGGATGCCAGTTATATATTTCGATTCGTGTCTCTCATTGAAATGTGTAGCGTCAGTAACATAATATACTTTTACCGTAACTGCCTGTTTATCAACTGTAATAAAAGTTCACTGATGTATCACTTTTTATATTCTAGTCCATTTATAGTTGGCCTATGGTATGATAATACAACATTCTGTGTAGCAGTTGCTAGTAATTGTATATCTAAAGTTGTAGTTAATATTTAAAAAAAAAGATCAGTCTGTTTTGTTCGTCTGTCCGTTTGTTTTTTATTTTCTGCACTTTTGGTCTCCTACGTCATTATCATATTTTCATTGTTTATATGGCGCTGGTCATTTTTAACATTGAAGGCAAAACTATATAGCGGAGTAGTACTATCTTTTTGTGCATTATAAATCGTGTTCATATACATGTTAGAGTTATAAAGTGTTATATTCGTACATTGTTAAAGTTTGTCCTTTTAGTGCAATGTCATATAAAAACCATGTAGGTTCATTATACGTTTGTGTGAAATAATATCAATTCAGGCTTATCATGGTCGCTTCAAGCTGTGGTTATTCTGTATTTTTGTGAAAAACATGTTTTTATATTCACGCTAATTATCTGCTAAGAGACTTATTACAAATATAAATAAACGTATGTTAATAAGGTATATGCATATTAATTCGGAAATGTTATCATGAATGCATTTATTACAATAGACCTTTTTCGAGTTGTTCCATTGCGTTAAATTTTGTCGGAATAGTTTGTACTCAGATAACAGAGTCGGGCAAGGCTACTTCCGCTTTCGTAATATTTACACTGACGACATTCTGCAATATCTTGTTTGCACGTAAAGTTTACATAAATCTTCTGTCTTGTAAAGATGGCAAGTGACATTTTTCTATAGGCTGCTTATCAAATTTGGTTCCAATCACAACCCAATATCCATATTACAGGTCGAATACATGAAAAACTGCTAAACCGGAAATGATAATGTCCTACTTCTTCCTCTGTAACTATATACTATTATGAAGAACCAAAACGGATCGAAAAAAAGTCGCAAAAGGTCTATAAAGAATAATATGTATAGAAACATATATTATATGGTTTTGTATATTAGAATTGCATTTAGTAGCAACGTGCTAGAAGCATTTGACACTTAATTGTTATGTATTTAATGTTTGTGCGTGTTTGGTGATTTTTATACAGATCGTTTTATTAGTAATACATGTTATTTTGTTCAAGCTTCCTCACATTATACAGTCATTTCCTGGCTTTGTGGACAACAGTCATAATATTGTCCAGAGGCTTAGTGGAAAAAAAGTTTTCACAGCACTTCCTTGATGACAAAGGACACTATTTTGACTTTTGCCGCCAAACCCATGAAATAACTGTTTAATTACCCAAGAATGAAATGAATCTCAACAGATGTATAACGACTACATAAATCCCACACATTTATAACAATGCCACGCGTGTATGATGCCGCAGTTTAATCAGTGACCTTATAGCTGGGCTACAGTTCATTGGTTTGTGGTGAAACAGTTAACTGTTGCCCAGTTGTGACGTCACTGATAAAACTGTGACGTTAGTCAGAAACAGTGCAAAATGATTAATACATTTTACACAGGGCATTGGGTAATTATATTGATGTAGGCTACTATAAATGACTAATTAAGTCATTATAGTTATTCGTATTTTTCGTGTACACCGTCCATATTACTTATATTTACTTTCACAGAAACCGTGGCCAGGCATGGTATGTATTATGTCATAAATAAGATTGACAGGTCAATTCTCTTGTTAACATCCTACCATCATGATGAATAACAAAATGCACCCCGTAATTTGAAAAGATATAAAACTTTCTGGAAGCTAAAGATCACGATGCTAAATAGTTACATTGGCCGATCAAATTGATTGTTGGTATAGAATTTGCCTGAATGGTGGCGGGTTCACATATCCAGTATTCGCATTAGCAAGGTCAAGGAGGTTTCTTTATCAATTTAGAAACTGTACTCTCTTCCTCTTGCGATTGACGTAAGGCTAAAAACCACGGTTGTCGAATAAGGCTTGAACCTGAATTCTTAAACACAGATAGCCGTTTATATCCTATCATAGGGCCATAATATTAGCCTAAGTGTATGGCAGTTCAGCCAGTGGCAGAGTCATTATTTTCACTTCCTTGTCCGAGAGCAAGCGGAAGGTCATGGGTTCGATTCCCGGTCTTTCGGTTGAGACTTAAAACGGAGGTTCCGTGTCACGGAATACCCTCGCTACATTGGCGTCAGTCCATAGCACATATCAAAATTTGTGACATTTTAATTGAAACTGGTTACATCTCCATATTAGTGAAAAATACTTTATGGGATGTTAGAAAGGGATAAAAGATCCAATGATGTATTCAGGAGCTTCGGATAAACTTACGTCGAATCGATTTCTCGCTTCTGTGCTATATTAATATATGTGATTTGGAGATTGTTATATTCTTTCTGTCAAAATGAATAGTAGAATTTTCAAATTTATGTCTTATATCGGATAAAGCTTTTAAAAGATATCTTGAAAAGATATGCAACTTAACACCTGTTTATCAACCTTGTCTTCATTCACTTCGTTTATATATTATATTTTGTCTATGAAGTTAACAACTTTTATTTTAACCATTCACTTCCGACTGTAATATACGTTGTTTGAGATATATATTTTAAATTATATTAAACTATTTCACTGTGTCGCTAAACACACGTGTGAAATAATGATAGCAACTTTGTCGAAAGGTACAATTAATATATACATATATATATATTCTTTCTGGATATTTTCTCTTTCTTTTTCTCTAATGTTTCTATTTCAGATTTGACGTTACGTTTTATTGTATTTTATTATTTTGTAGCAATCTATAGACATAAAGTGAAAAGTTATAGTATGAAGATTCGTAGTTTTCTTGGTGAAGTCTGACGTTTATGTGAATAGATATCCAAAATTGATTAAAAACCGAAATGGAAACGAAACGCATAGGTTGTGACATTTTTATCTATTGAAAGCCTTATATGAACCATTTCGACGTAGCATGTGTATTAGATTTTGGTAACAATCGTGTTTGATTATTGCATCCGTATAAGATGTGTGTTACAGAAATTGTAGATCCATAATATACTCTCATCATTCAGAGTAAAAATGTTGTTATTGCAGTGATGCAGGCCATCTTACAATCTTGACCATCTGAATGACTATTTATGTTGACGAAATTGCTACATATGTCTGTGAATATTTGTATTGTAGGATATTTTATAAAATTATGGTTGAGGGTATATCATTATACATTTATCATAATAATATAATTGTTTTTCAAAACGACGACACGCCAAATTATATTGAAATGTCAAAAATGACATCACGTGACTTTAATTTGATAGGTCTGTCGGGTATTTGAAAGTAAAAGACAAATTACGAAATTTTCAAGATATTGGTCAAATAATTCATAGTATTTGATCATTTAAAATCCGAATGTTGACAACTTTACTCTTAAGAATGGCATGTTTATGCAATAATTCCTTAAACATATGTAAACACTGCCATTCGGTAGATAATTTTTTAAAACGGCATGCAACTTGACATAAGTGGAAATTTTAAATGTATTGACAAATATCTATGGAAAAGGTTGATTGATAGCGACCTGTTCCAACCTTAAGCGTGAAAGCATGCGGAAACAGGATGACTTCCCTCTTCATAATAAATTCCTTAAGTGATTTAGCTGGCCCCACTCTACATATTTCAATACCGTAAATGAATTGGCGTCAATCCAGAACATGTGTATACATAAATAATACCTCACCTATTACATGTAATACATACCCATTATGAATACCTGGAAATGTTTCTGCGACAGAAAATATATTTGCCCTGTTTTAGATTCGCTTTAAATCACCACAATCATCATGGATGGATTGTATATCGATGATTATATTATTTAACTTTGAATTTTGGCTCTCATTCTAAATTCGTCCTCTCATCTGAGGAGGCCAAAGATTGTGAAAATTAAACAGCTATGCAGGTATATATTACTTCATTGGCAATCAGGATACTTATTTCGTCAAACATCACTCTGATTCTACACATAAATACACTGAAGTTGATATAAAAAACATGCTGGAATTTCTAATAGACAATATATATGTAATGTTCGGAGACGTGGTCTTTCAACAAACTGTCGGCATTCCTATGGAACCAATTGTGCCCCTTTATTGGCCGACCTGTTCCTTTATTCATACGAAGCAGACTTCATTCAGAAACTGCTGAATCAAAAGAAGAAAAAGTTAGCGGTGTACTTTAATTTGACATTTATATATATCTACGATGTTTTGTCAATTAATAATGACAATTTTCATACATATGTCAATGCGATATATCCCAGCGAACTAGAAATTAAAGATACAACAGAGTCAAGCACTCACGCTTCATACTTAGACATTTTACTTAATATAAACACAGACGGGAAATTAGCAACTAAGCTATACGACAAACGCGACGATTTCGGCTTTCCCATCGTAAATTTTCCACATTTAAGTAGTAATATCCCTCAGTCACCCGCATATGGAGTTTATATTTCACAAATGATCCGATATGCCAGGGCGTGTACAACATATGAAGATTTCATATACAGAGGTAAACTACTCACTGACAAATTATTGACACAGGGATATCGAAAACCGCGTTTAATGTCAACGTTCCGCAAATTTTACGGTCGGTATAATAATCTTGTTTGCGACTACTCTGTTTCACTAAGTGGAATTTTGAGTTGCCTTTTCGTTGGCGGTTGTTGAGACGTCTGTACCAATTGTGACGAGGATACACTCCTCACGTATTTCATTGTACTTGACTGTGGACTCACGGCGGGTGTGACCGGTCGACAGGGGATGCTTACTCCTCCATGGCACCTGATCCCACCTCTTGGTTTCCAGAGGTCCGTGTTTGTCCATTTTTACCGGAGTTGTATCTATGTCATGGACATTCTATTGATTTATACTTTGGTATCTGAGATTTTTTATATCAATAGTGCAATTTTCGAAAACAAAATCCAGGACCAATATAACAATCAAATATTCATTTGACATATTCTTTTTTAACAGTTGATACTTCATAGGTACATATTTGACAATACATTAAGATTTATTAGTTGGCCTTGTAGGATACCTCATACATTTATATTAAATTCGAGCTCAAATCTTACTAACAGAAACGATCGTCTTGAGCATTTGTTTTGGCCACTTTTCTAAAGCTATAACTTTCGTATTGTTAATAATATATATGAGAGAAATAATATCATTTACTTCTTTTCAGTATTTACTGTCCACATATCAACATGACTTCAATTCGGAGTCGGTAAGTCCTAGAACAAGGACACGGACTGCGTTTAGTTAACATTAACATTGATGCCATACTAATATGTTTGATTTTGTTAGGAAGCATGGGTTGCTGTCGGAGCATGTGTTGAAAATTTGATTATGTTTATCTAGATTTTTTTTTGTCGAAGATCGTGAGAAGAATCTTGATTATGTTTACGACAATTTGGCATATGGACATCTAATTAACAAATGACAAAACAGATCGTACATCAATTTTCCCTTAACAGATTCGAAAACAATTTCCGAAAATATGTCAATTTGTCGTTCTCTTTTTAAATTAACCCCAAAACAGATTATGGTTTATTTTGGTAGAGGGTACCTTTATATGAGGATGGGTAATGGATTTTTAGTTTTTGAAAATAAATGTTTAGTATTTATATTTTCAGTACTTACAAAGGTCTACCTACCAGCATGATTATAATCCAAAAGGGGTAAGTGGTACCCTTACACGGCAACCGAGATAAGGATATGTTTTCATTAGGTTTATGTTCAGCAAATCTATAACAACTATTGTCTTTTTCAGTATATGCAAAGATCCACTTACAAACATGATTACTCAAAAGGAGGGGTACGTAAAATCAGTGTCGAATCCTTGTACTGTTTTGTCAAAATATCAGTTACTTGTAACCATATGCGGAAATATAATTTCGTTATAGAGAATACTATGTCGTCTTAACGAAATATTAATTATCTTGTTATATCTACATATCTTTCTTGTTAAAACAAGATGATGTGTTCTAATAACAAGATACTATGTCGTTATATGAAGAAAAGACCAGATCTCGTTGTAATGAGTTTATTTCGCTATAACGAGAAAAGTCATATCTCGTTATAACGACTCATTATTTCGTCATCACAATAAATATTTATATTTTCACATATAACCTGTGTCGAATTTCATTCATTCTATTCCATAAGGATATAAACTATTTCTTTAAAACAATATGAATATCTCCGTATTTGCAAAGAAAATTACTCAGTTGACAGCAAATGTCAAATTGTCGTAACATAACTGTAACCGTACAGGTCGTGACTGATCTTAAACTAAGAAAAGATTCATTTTGCATAGAAAATATCCGTCCATATATGCAATAAGTTATGTTGCTAAATAAAACTATGAGCGAATGTTATTTCTGTAATTATTTTTTTTCTTATTTCACAAAATGCTTATGTTATGATTACTTTTGCACATTGCACAACATGTTAATTGATTAGTAATGACAAATCTGAATTACTGCTAAAAAATGAATGAAAAGTAAATTGATAAAACGCTAGTGCTGTCAACATCGGCGAAATAGTCAATAAATCTTCTGTGTAGTAAAGATAAAGTATTTCCGATTTCAACAAAAGGGTATACATATATCTTATAGTATTTTGCTTGATACATGAAAACATACAAACATTTAAATATCTTATTCTTTAGGTTTCAGTGTAGATATAATGTCGTAGTGATGTTAGGGTTGGTTCTTAATCTCCATGGTTTATTCGATCGGAATATGATTTGTGTGATTTTAACCCCAGGGGGTACACCAGTCAGTAGTGATTTAATCTCTTGACTTTCTGTGTACAAAGTATATTTAAATAAACAAAAATATTATTAAGACTTATTTTTTTTTTTATTCATTCTCGTTTAAAAAGTCCCTTTATGTTTCTGGGCAAAACATTTGTATATCAAGACAATTATATGGTATACAGCTATAGCTCTACCAAAGTAAAGTGGCACATCCGGTTTCAGTTAAAAACCAAAACAATACGGTCTACTTTCCAAAAATAGGTTGTACTGGTAAAACATATTGCCTTGCACGGAATGCATGCATTACTGAATCTCTAATACTTCTGTGACGACAAGTAGCTTGCCACCCCTATTATGATTTGAATTAGACTCATTTTGTTTGTAAACATGTGCCAATTTACCTTGGTAGACCCCTAATTTAGATGTTTCTTCTGTTAAATACATCGATTAAAGCCAAAAAAAAAAAAATAATAAAAAAAAAAAAAATAAAAAAAAAAAATAAAAAAAAAAATAAAAATAAAATATCGTGGAAATATATGTTGGATTTGAATTAAAACCCATTGTTATTTGTATTTTCTAAACTTTAGTTTGACATTAAGCCTAGTGACTTACATGTTTATGTAGAAACTAATATCAAATGTGTTTTTCTTGGTAAACTAATACCATAACTAATGTACTAAACAAACTGAATAATGTTACCTGAAGGTAATGCAATTTTGAATTCTTTTCAGTTGATATTTTATACAACATTATTTTGAAGAGTACTATCTGTCATAAAACGATATTAGTATGCACCACAAGCACGCTTCAATTGCGCATGACAGTCGAAACAATAGATTTGCATATGTCTCATGAATATTCATTGTTGATGAAAACTTATCCTCGTGTATCCAATACGCTAAGATGAAACGGAAATGGTTTCTATTAAATAATTTTGTTCTTTACATATTTTAGCAATTTGTTTTAGAAAATGGTAAATTAATGAACTTAAAGTTTGACCATTTAACATAATAATCTGACAAAATGATTTTGCTTTTAATCAATCGTGATATCTATGATTTATAAATACATGTATATTCAAAAATAAGATTTTCTTTGTTAAAATCAAATATTGCAATAATTATCTTTTCATGTAACAGTCTCATTTCTGCATAGATAGGACATTTGGTGTGTTACGGCACGTCATATCTTCGTATTCATTTGTAGGGTGCAAACAGAGGCAGATCAATGAATTATCCGCCAAATGTAGCACCTCCAGCTGATATCAACCCGCCGGCGGAGTTTTACAGAGCTCCAGCTCGTATTGACCCCGGAGACCATTTAGCACGAGATGTAAGTTCTCTTTTCGAACATTCAGTAATTGAGACCCCAACTAGCAAAAATTAGATCTACATTAGATACATGGATTTTTCATATTGCGTTATGTATGAAATTTTCAAAATTGAATTTATTAGTATATGATACATTTTATATTCTTGCAGCTGGAAAGACTGGATTTTGATGACAGAACACCAAGGGTATGTCCATTTTATCAAACTACTACTACTACTACTACTACTACTACTACTACTACTACTACTACTACTACTACTACTACTACTACTACTACTACTACTACTACTACTACTACTACTACTGCTGCTGCTGCTGCTACTACTACTACTACTACTACTACTACTACTACTCCTCCTCCTCCTCCTCCTCCTCCTCCTACTACTACTACTACTACTACTACTACTACTACTACTACTACTACTACTGCTACTACTACCACTACTACTACTACTACTACACACTACTTCTACTACTACTACTACTACTACTACTACTACTACTACTACTACTACTACTACTACTACTACTTTTACTACTACTAGTGCTATTTTTACTATTACTACCACAACAATTACTACTGCAACGGATTCTACTACTACTACAACAACTACTACTACTGATACTAGTACTCTTACTACTATACTAGTGCTATTTTTACTATTACTACCACCACCACAACAACAACAAAAACAACAACAACAACAACAACTACTACTACTACTACTACTACTACTACTACTACTACTACTACTACTACTACTACTTCTACTACTACTACTACTACTACTACTACTACTACTACCACTGCTACTTCTACTACTACTACTACTACTACTACTACTTCTACTACTACTACTTCTTTTTCTACTACTACTACTACTACTACTACTACTACTACTACTACTACTACTACTACTACTACTACTACTACTACTTCTACTACTACTTCTACTACTACTACTACTACTACTACTACTACTACTACTACTACTACTACTTATTCTACTACTACTACTACTACTACTACTACTACTACTACTACTACTACTACTACTACTACTACTACTGCTATTAGGAAATTCATGTGTGTAATAATGCTGGTCGATGTTGCTCATTGTTTTGAAAATTTCGCTAAATTCAAATTTCTAGAATCTATGGTTTTTACTTTATGTATGTCGTAAGTATTTATATCAAAATTATATCAAAAGTGTAAGTACATGCACATTTCATATAAAATTTGAGTCGCTACATGATAAAATGTTCACATCACTCAATAATTTGCTATTTTTTGCGTTGTATGATACCACTTTCTGATGAAGTCTCATTTACAGAATCGATAATCTTTAGCATTTATGTTTTTTTTTTTTGCGACACTATTACTAATGTATTAGATTTACAATATATATATGATATTTATAACTGTCTTTTGATTAGACGGAAAGAAGAAGACCAGTAAAGCGTGGAGAGGAATGGGTTCCAGGAGTAAGTTATTTACAGCTACTAACGATATAAGCATACTTTCTTAGAATATATAATTAAATGGTGTTATACACCACTGTCAACAATTGTTTAGTTACATTGTAATTACCAATTTTAATGGTCGAGGGAAGAACTCGGTTACAAGGTACTCGGTAAGAGACCACCGACCTTCCACATGTAAACTATAGCAAAAATGTCTGACAAAATAGACCACACTGACTAGCGGCAAGAGACATCACGTTCGAACCATTCGTCCACGGAGGCCCAAGCATATTTGGAAAATAAATGAAATGATAAATAATATATTCTTATATTCGTTAATTATGACGCAACAATATCTTAGGCCTTCGAACTGCCTCCCGATATTCGCAAAAGAGTATCTGATTGGAAGTCGCAAGACCTTTTTCTTTTTAAAGCTGTTGCAAGCCGTAAATATAGACCAAGTCTTAGATTTTCGACCTGTTGTAAAATGCCCCCCACCCCCCTTACGGTACATAGTGATAATGTTCGGCCTTATAGATACATTTCATGCTATTGATTATCATTTGAAAATGAATACCTTTTATGTAAAACGTATACGTTTGTGATAAAATATTACGTGTATTTACAGAGGCGTTACGAGAATTATGATGAGCCACAAACAGATAGAGGGGTAAGTATATATATATGAGGCATAGTACCATCAATAGAAAATAATAATAATAATAATAATAATAATAATAATAATAATAATAATAATAGTTATTTTGACGATGATGATGATGATGATGATGATGATGATGATGTGTTATAATGAGATGCCATATTCCGAAATTCTTACCATGAAATATTGTCAATTTAAAAATTTTCGTTGTTTATTTTTCAGTATTACAGATCTGCAGAGCGGGTATGTGGTAGTATTCATACTACGAGTTTTATTAAGGGCCCAAAGTCACAATATTTTCTAAATGTTGAAGCTCAACTTTTATTTCATTATTTTGACTATATAATCGTTTGTAAAACTTTCAAATTTGAGTGAATAGAAATATTATTATTTCACACCATTCACAATCACATATAACATTTTGCATCACAATTATGATTTTCCTGTAAAAAATGAATAAATACCTTGAGTACGGAACTCAAAATTTGAGTATGTACTCAAACATTTTTTAATAGTTTTTTTTAATAGTTTTCTTCAAATGAGTGATATCTTTCACCATTATTTATAATTGTATGCCACCGATATACAAACATGTCCAGTTACAGAATCAATTTTGCGTGTTCTTACCTTAAAATCATGAAAAGTTAGTTGAGCTTGAGTATTAAAGACATTGGGGTAGGGTTTTATATAATGTTGGTATAACATTTTGCCCAATCACTTTTTCACGATTTATTGAAATAAAATATGTTTAAACCATTAAGGAAATTTGGTGACTTCGGGACCTATTTTAAATATTTTCATTTAAAACCGCCCGAACTAAATCCAAATAATCTAAGTAATAATGTTTGATATGGGATGAATAACTTTCTGTGTACGTCTGTAATATGTAAGCATATAAAATGTAAATTATAAACTCGGGACATTTCGGAGCACTGTTTTGATAGAAAATAAATTGATATATTACCGTTTTGTTTCGATTTGAGCATTTGGCTTGATATGAAGTAGCCAGCGTTTGCTTGAGCATCACATATACCAAAATGCATTTGTTATAAAGGAATTTAAACAATCAAGCAAGGTTACAAAAGTTGCGATTAAGACCGTTTAATTGTGATAGGTAGATTTTCAACCTGTTCTTGATCAAAATTATTTCTGAATCAAGATAGTCATTTAACTCACTGACCCCTATATTGCATTTGATCTCGTCCATTTTAAAGAATTGTGTTCCAATAGCAGAATTTGGGAGCATTTGGTCTAAGATCCAAATTCTACAATAATTTGATATGCATTGTTAACTTGTTCACTCCCGATTCATGACCATAGATCATACTTTTTATTGATTTGGGTGAGTCTAAGTGTGACCATAGGGGTGGATGAGTTAAGTACAGGTTACGTTTCTTGTTTTTATTTTGTTTAGAATGGTTATGAACAAGAAAGAGGGAGAAATGCATCCCCTGATAGAGTGGTAAGTATCTTAAATACTTCAATTGATAAAAGTATATAACCAACTATTTTATTCCATTCTTTTATCCCTTCATTATTGCATATACCTACCTAAAATCGATATAAGCATAACTATAAAGAATAAAAATGCAGGACACACCGGAAATTTTTAGATATATTGACTGTTTCAATAAAGAATTGAAATTGAAAACTGTTCCGTCATCGAGTTTTCGTTTTAAGTGACAGACACGGGTCTTTCGGATGAGACCTAAAACCAAGGTCCTGTTACGCGTACTGTAAGACTCATTATTGCATTGAAATCAGTTCATTGGGTATGTCAAAATGTGTGGACATTCACCTAAAGCAAGTGGTATTTCCATATAAATGAAAAAAAATTCTTGATAAGATAAAAACAACAACAATAGCAAGTAAACAAACAAAACAAACACGCTGTAAAACATGATCAGATTGAATAATATTACTAAATATAAGGTGTTCACTGAATGACATCTTTTATCTTGAAATTTTCTGGTATTTAACTTATGTAAAACTGTTTTTACACACAAATCAGAATGGTACTGGCATATTTTCAGCATTACGACAGAGGAAGGAGAAGGGACGACGAACAACAGCGGGTAAGAAATTTGTATGTCATTTTATGTCATTTCTGACACTATGGGTATTGATTTCAAATGATAAATAACCATAGGTAACATATCATTTAGATGTCATTAAGTAAAGAACACTCATTCAGGTTGTTTCTTTTTCTTCACATGACCCACGGTATTTGCGTAAGGAACAGATCAATCACAAATGCCGAGGAACATAGATCTGTGTATTAGAATGCATATATAGTGATGTCTGTACGACTATGGAATTTCATCATTCAAAAAAAATCACATGTCACTGAAATGATCTTTGCATCATTAATAAAAAATCATGGAACGATCCTATCAAAAGGTTTATATGTGCTGTTTTAGTCCGTGTTGCACCCATTCCTATATTTCCTTTTTTTTAAGTTTATTATATTTTGAAAACGTTTAGATATGGATATTTTTTTTCATGATTACAATGTGTAATACGATGTCGGTTAAACTATATTTAACATTAATTTAGTATGATATTGTGAACCATAATTTTGTAATTCGATAAAGTGGGTTGTTGAAATAAACAATTTAATTTGAACTTTCGGTGACTAATTAATCAATATATCTGCAGTATCAGAGAGAGAGAGAGAGAGAGAGAGAGAGAGAGAGAGAGAGAGAGAGAGAGAGAGAGAGAGAGAGAGAGAGAGAGAGAGAGAGAGAGAGAGATAATATATTGATAAAGCAAATACGATTTCGATTTTTTTAGTATGTTAATTTGGTAAATGAGGTCTTATATAGGAAAATGAAACCGCACATGTTTCCGTCAGATGAAAATTTTAAATTCTACTCACACGTGCATTGTGCAGTTTCCCTTAATATCTAATTTCTTTTAACGTGTTTTAATTATCATATGAATTTCTACATTTATTTAATTGCGCATCTTTTTGCGACTCAATGAAGTAAGTTGACTTCCGGTGATTTATAAATCGATATATTTGCAGCGTCAAACCAAAGAAGACTTTAAAAATATAGAGCCAACAGTGGTATGTCTGTTGAAAAGTTTCGGTGTTGTGGCTTTTTTATGCAATATATTCAAATTAAAACGTTGTTGTTTTATACATTAATAGTGGATCTAATTCCTTGATACAAATGAATTTTTCGTGATGATCATATTTAAGTGTCGCTAAACTTAATTTAGTATTTAAAACAGGTACCATACCTTAATCATATACAGTAGCTATGAGCCATATTTATAATAACTGATATTGGGTTAATGAAGGGCAAGCATAGGGACGTCCCTGGCCGAAACGTTAGAGCATTGGGCTTTAATCCATGAAGTCAGCAAAGATTCGAGCCCGCCCCGGTAGAACAGATGTGGTGAAAATGCTTGCCATTTATAGTAAAATCCATTTAACCTTTTGGGGTGGAGTCTTGTGAACTCTTTCTTAACCTGGGTGAGTTTAAATTTTAAGAGGTAATAAAGCATTTCATTAAATTTACACTGACAAGAGTAATCTTTTGTACTTGTCACCGTAAATAAGATTGTATCCAGCGAGGAATAAAACGTTTCCCCGTGCAGCTTGTCATAACTCCGCTCCGCCCCGTCATCTTTTGTGAATCGGACAATAACTTAACTTTCCGGTTACAATGTAATCGGCTTATTTCTTCTACAAATAAAACATGACCGTCATCATATAAATGAAATATGTTGATTATGACGTAAACACCATTTAAAGAAGCAAACATGCAAAATTGCAATACTACCTATAGAGTAAAATATCTATTTTAGACATTAAGCTATATTAAAACAATATTACGTGACTCATGAATGCGCTGGCTACCTCTGTATTGGACGTTTTTACAGGTTAAGTCAGGTATTAGATAAAACTTGAAAATATATTTGAGGCTACTTTATGTACCTGGATTAGACAACGATACGCATATATACAGGACCCTGTATTAAGATACATAGAAACAGGTTTGGCAATGTAAATAAAATATTTGCTTATAGATTTTTCACAGCAGGATAATTGTATTATTTTACCATAGCGGATTTAGCATTACTTAAGTGGGGAAAGATACCTGTTCCGTCGATCTTGTTGTGGAGTTGTTACTCTTCACACTTCCGTATGAAGGCAATTATTTTATACATTTCTTCGTGGGAAAAATTATTTTTATTAAAGATTAATGACGTTTTGAGTTTTTCTATAAAAATTTTCTGTAATCACACGGCTTTTAATAGTTAACACTCCAAATACTGCATGTTTTTACATTATAATCATTTTTCTTTGTGTACTCAAACAATTTCATGAATATACTTATTTTCGTATCTTTAAAATTATTTGCTTATAGTTCAGTTGCAGTGGTATATAAATATTTTAGTATACAGTTTGCATTCATAATTTGTACATTTGAACTCTGTGAAGACATAAATAGGGGACATTTCTCAAATTGTAGGTTTATTCTGTGTATCGCTTGGTATACATGCAGGATGTTTAAAAAACACGACCCACTTGAAATGTAGTAACTTTGCACAGACAAAAGATAATTAAAAAATCTCATTAGAAAGAGTATCTATTTTAAAAATTGTAATTGAATAAGCCCAAAACCTTTGAACTCAACGTATTGTATGACGTCATTAATGACATCATCACAAATAACATAATTTGTTTTTTTATATTAATTTATAATGTAATATTAAAACATAGATATGAAATGGTCTTTCTCAATTGAAATTATCTTCCTACCAAATACATCAACAAATTTAGACAATGTTTTATTGCTGTGAAGCATATTTGTTGTTTTTGTTTACAACGCATTCGTACCATTGATAAAGTTAATATGGACTACATTACAAAAATATGATTAAATAACTAATTAAGATGGATTTTTTCAGAAAAACATAAAAGCTCATACACAGGACGACATGAGAACAAACGTATGTTAAATTCAGTCATAATTAACACATATAAATATATATTATAGAAGTGTGTGCTTTCGATACACCCAATATTATATGAATCTTCTCAGCTTGCATGATACCAACTATACAAAAACTAAGCGCGCGTAGAGTGGTGAAGCTTCTTAAAACCATTTACAATCTAATTAATAACGCAATTTGAGCAAAAATACCCGGATCAATCCTATGGGTATGACACAGTATAAAAGAACAGCTTAACATTTCATTAATATTTTATGTCTTCGTCACATATCAAAATGATTTTACCATATAATGACATGCGTATATATTTACATATAATTTTGTGCAGTTTTGTATGTTAAAGTCATCTTCACTCTATACGTGATCAATAACAATGGCTTTATCTATGTTGTTGATTTTTTGTTTTTTGTTATATTTGTGCGAGATTGTGTTTTGAAGTAAGGTTTTGATATTTTAGCACGTGTTTGCCAAAACAAATAGAACACAACTATTCTGTAATATTGCTAGTGTGTCAATGTAATGATATGTTTGCATGTACCTTATGGTGTCTTTATTTTCTGTCAAACTTTATGTTAGAAGCTGCGTTCTTGTATTGTTATGCATTTTTGGAAGCGTTCAGAGCTCATTGTTTATCTGTTTTACGCAGTTTCTGAGGAAAGATTTTTCTTCAATGTTAAAGTGGTATGATATATTCAGATATTGACTTTTAAACAAATAATATTATACTGTCGGTGTCGAATGAATCTTTTCGCGCGTGCGTACTTGTAGTCTTTAAAAAAAGAAAACAGAATAAGACAAGAAACGCAAACAAGCAAACTTACAAACACCTACCCAAACCCAATATATAGTAAAATTGTAAAAAACTAATAAATACTGTTTATTTTTATTTGGTCGAACCATCTCGTTTGTACTAAGCTAATGTTGAACGTGACGTTATTGCACTAAAAAGATAAATAACACGCCGTAAGCGTAATGAAAAGCGAGGCAACTCTAGCGCGATTGGACTGCTGTTTAAACGCTTTGCATATGTTGACCCAAGTCAGACGCTGCGATAGAATTTCCCCGATGGTTAAAGTATGGTAAATTAAACATAATCATAAAAAAATACTGAAATAAAAAGATTTGTATCGTAATTTCAGTACCATGATCGAGACCGTGTACGCCATACATCTATAGATAGGGTAAGACAATTATGATTATTTTATTTCTATTAAAGGACTAATATAGGTGATTGGATCACTGGTGTTCACTTTTCATTTGCATTCGTGTTTTCTACCCATAATTTTTTTCTTGATTCTTTTTTTATGAATCTTTTAAAAACAGCAAGTTTTGGGGACAAAAACGATAATAACTCTGAAATTCGGTATTTACCACTTTTGTAACAAAATTTTTGTTGTAACGTTATTTTTATTTAAAATATTTTTGATCTTGTATCTTGACAAAAGTTCAGAGAGAGATAGAGTCTTGTTGATTATGTAATGTCCGTGTTTTACCTGCAATTGTTAACGCTACTTTTTACAACAATAGTTAGAAGCTATTATGTTGAATTATTTATCTTTCTGTAAATACAAATATTTCCTGTTTTATTATATAACACGAAATCATGTGGTACATAATATACATACGGCTTCACTCGTTTGAATTCAGTCACGTAATACCTTTAAGCATACACATTTACTGTACTTATTGCGAATCACTGAGTCGCACAAACGTTTTCTGTTTAATTGATAGGTACAAATGCTATTGAGTAATACAATTGATAACAATATTCTATAGTTAAATTCCTTTCTAGTGAAATATTTTCATGAGTTTCAACAAATAAAATAGAATATTGTAAATCTGTCAAGGATTGGACACAATGGTTTCCCCTGGGACTCCGTCCCCTTTCCCTTGCAACGACTTATAACGCTAACATAAGAGCCGACAAGATTCATTTATATAAGTTAATATTACATGTTTGTTAATCGTTGTAAAATAAACATACTTTTAATCCTTGTCTTAAATAAATTCAAACTTAAACTCCAAAATAGTGAACACAGTTCCAAATATTGATGACCACTGACATATAGTATATATTTATTTACAGTACTACGATATGGATGGAGAATTCCCAGCACGGCAATCACCTCATAGGGTTACATTTTTTTTTTCTATTTTGTGTTTTTATTATTGTTGGTCACGTGGTTATTACATTAACATAACTGCACACACTTAGATATTCTGTTTTAAACTGAATTTGGATTTAAAAAGTTAGAGATGAATCGCAATACAGTCCATGATGTTTGATGATTTTATTACTATAGCTTGTCAAAAGTGAGAGTAATTAATTCACAAGGTGAACACCAGTGCATACTATTCTATTCCTACTTTAAAAACATATAGACCACGTAAATTTCTATAAATATAGTAAACACTTATTTGAAAACAAGACGGCAATAGCAATTTTATTGTAACCCGAAACTTGCTTCGCGTATGGAACAATAAACTTGCTGTCGTCAGAAATGTCACTAAATAAGGGATTTCTGTTACAAAAATTATCACTGATTTTTGGTCGTCTTATTTTTTTTTACAAATCGACCCCGGAGAGGGATGCAACTATGCCTTCTGCAACATTATCCAGTTCTCGTCTAATAAGCAATAATTCGGAAGTCTCGGGTACGAGTCAATTGAAACGGTAAAATATAATATGATTCCGGAAATTTATTTACCGTAAATCCTCCAATGAGAATTTAGTCTGTTTAAAATTATGGGAACAATTTTGTGCCCAGTTAAAAGTTCTTGAAACTATTAATTGGTTAGTAGTTCTTACAACTATTAACAAATATCAACTAGTTTTGAAATATTTCTGTTTCAGACTATTTACTCATCTATAACTTCATAAAGAAAACAAACACTCACTAGTGATTCAAACTATTTATGTAAAACATATGACAATTCAAACATTACTATATATTAACTTGCACGGGATCTGTCAGAAAATAAACAGATGGACAGTGTCTGTACGCTTCTAAATATCGCGTGAAATATAAAAATGAGAAATTCACGAATTGCATATATGGACATACTTCGATGTTTTAGGTATTTTGTAGATATTTTTATATATAGATAGTGATCTCATATCCACTCAAAACCGATATAAAATGAAATAATATTAACAGACCAGACGTATAGCACCTTACTAGTGCACCAAAATGTTGTTAAAATAAGTGTCTGTGTGCATGTGTTTGTGGCTGGGGTTTGTTTGTGTCTGTATTCGTTACCTTAAAGGGGCGTTAGCTTTATCTACTTTCATTACTTATTATGTATTTTCGTTAGTCAGAGTTATCTCCCATGTCAGCAGGTATCGATTGTGACGTCATGTTTTTACGCGAGAAAAAAAAGTCGTTTTTCACACACACATATGACGTCATAATTGATAACTTTTTTCATTTTACGCAGAAACACATGGCATCACAATCGATACCTGCTACAAGGGGTGGTAACTCTGGATAATGAAAATACCTAATACTAGATGTACAATAACAAATAAGAGCTATACATAGGCATAAAAATCTTACATTCCTAAATATTTTATGATAGTTTCAGGTCCAGTGTAGTATCCATATACAAATAATAAGTTTGAGTTAATCAATTGCATTAAAAAAATCCCATACCTAGGTTTTTCAAGCAAATTTCACAAAATATATATGAAGTAACGATTTTTTATGTCTTTGTATATATCTATTTAGTTATTCTACATCAGTCTAAGTAGTGAAAAGGAAAACAAAAACTTTGAAAAAAACCGAAGCTAATGCCCCCTTTAAATATTATATATAATTTATGATTCAAATTAAAAGAAACTAAATGTGCAAATAATGTCCGAAGATAGAAGACAGAAGGATAAAAGATGTAATTTTTCCATTTTAAAGAAGTATCCTTATCTTGGTGTGCAGTATGATGAATGTTCTGTTACAGTGCATATGTATATCAGTATCAGAATGACATATAATGAACATGCGAAGCGTGAGCTGTTAATCTACGTGATGTAGTCACAGAACGGTTTAACCATATATTGTACACAATCATATCATATACCATTTAGTATTTGTAATTTTGTGTCATATTTTCCATTTACTACAAATTAATTCGTAGATATTCGTAAGCTTTTATTCATTTACAGTCAGTGTTAGTTTCAGTTTCACTTTTATCTATTTAATTATGATGAATCGATATGAATTGTCTGTAACTGACAAAACCAGTTTTCTATACGAAAACAATTTAATGTAAACAAACATAATTCACCCCGCCAAGTTATCTGAACAGGACAATAGTAAAACGCCTAATTTTGGAGAATGTGAACAAATTAAGATCGCTTCGTAATCCATGAGCTGGGTTTTACTTACTCCTTGGTTATGAAAATTCAAATTTGAATCAAAGGTTAAATTCAGTTTTCATTAATTTTCAGTATAACGACCAAGACAGAGTTAGACATACATCTATGGATAGAGTAAGTTCTTATTTTACATTTCGGTAGACATATATAAAAACGAGTCAAGATGAATCGAAAGATATGTGACGTAACTTTAAGGTGGTCGATACATTTTTTTCAGTGACAAATCACCATTTATGTAACATTGTGATAAAACGGAAAAACTATTTATTTGTATTTCTGTAATTTTGTAAGCATAACAGGTTGGTAGATACCCAGTGTTAAGTTTTGTCACTAAACACCGCCGAAATAACATATAAACTGAAAGAAAGAGAAATAACTCGCATATATCTGATAACCATTAAAATAATTTTTTTATATAGTTTACTGAAAGGAGCTGAACCGACAGCTGATGTAAGAATTTGTGTTACTTGTTAGCTATTATCTTTGGCAACATGTTTTCACAGAATCCGAAGGCCAATTTTGTCACGTGTGCAGATAGGTAGAATTGTGTTTCTTCAGTTTTTGGCGTGATTGCAAAGTTCTCTATTATCGCAAATTCAGTAATTTAAGACTGAGTTATGAGCATTTTATTATATCAAAATGATACTTAAAAATCTTAAAAATGTAATGACATGTATTCCGACACTTTACATTTGCCAGGACATGTTCAACGTGTTGAACATTTTATAAACTACTTACTGACAAGTTATTGGCACAGGGTTATCGAAAATTGTGTTTGATGTCAACGTTCCGCAAATGTAACTGTCGATATAATATATAGTTGTTTGCGATCATCATGTTTCATGAAATGTTGAAATACCTGTTCGATAACGGTTGTTGAGTCGTCTCTATCAAAGATTTCCTCATCAATTATTTCATTGAATTTGACTGTGGACTCACGACGGGTGTGACAGGTGGTTATCAGTGGATGCGTTCTCCACCATGGCACCTGATCCCACTTTTGAATTTTCTAGAGGTCCAGGTCTGCCCATTCTTACTCGATTTGTATATTGTATCCTGGACATCCTGAAGATTTATACTTTGGTATTTGGGATTTTATATTCATGTTGTTTGAAAAAAAATATATATCTATATCATTATAAAATATGGATAGATGCGTGACAACGGTTTGTAGCAATATAGTTTTCTTTTGTGAAGACAAAAGACATTCATTACAATCATTTTAGTGACATACATCATCAGTGTTTTGTATGTATAAGAATATATTGAAACACATAAAAATGTTAAAATTATGGTAAAAATAACTCAACAAGGGTAGATCTATTTATCAGTATGATATTATAGATCTTTCAGAGTTTAGATTTACTATTTGGCCTTGTCTGATACCACTTTCTCTTTAGAAACTTTTAAAATTGGAGCTCAACTGATGAAGTCTGATTGACAGAAACGATCGTCTTGAGCATTATAACTTTGGTATTATGTTTAAAATGATCATATTTTAATGTAGTATTATCTATTCGCAGCATTATGACAGAGATTTCTCGCCTCAACGATCGTTACAACGGGTAAGTCATTTTCTCACTATATTATCTGTATTGTTTTTTGTATTCCGATCACGTTTCAATTACAAAACCGTCACTACTGTTACCTGTGTGCCACCAAATTAAAACTCAACATAATTACTAGTTAATCATTTTGGGGTCTAAGCATACAGATTTAATGCTACAAGTTAAATAGATATCTAAGTATGGGTTGAAAAGATACTCTAAATTTAATTAGGTTTGTCCCCAGTTCCTCAGTCACCATAAGACTTACTAACACTGTGTAATCAAAATAACTCGGCAATCAGAACAGTGTCTTGTGCAGAAAAAACCAAAAAAAAATTAACCCCCCCCCCCAAAAAAAAAAACCAAACAAACAATCAAATCAAAACAAAACGACAAAAAAAAACAAAAAACAAAAAATAAAAAATAAAACCAAACTAAATCTGTGAATGTATGCACGTGTTAGCACGTTCCACGCAAGTTGAAACAATTGGCGAGAATTTTGATTAAATCTAGTGCAATCGAAATATTGAAAGCAATTTTCAAGATTTTTGCTGAATTGGTTATAAAATTACTGATCACAGATTGAAATATAAGTTCAGTTCAATTGAAAGGTTGAAATTGATATATAATAATAAGATAATTCAATAATGGCGAAGTATTTCCCGCATTTTCTCAAATGAATTTGCAAAGAAAAATAAGAATATAAATATTCAAAAATAATATACAGAACCGTTATTTGAGTTTATTATGTACCATTGGAATATTAAAGATAAAAAAGCTCATTTAGAAATGAATTGTTCATAACCCATTACCGTGTATCTATAATAACGTCCTGTGTGCTAATTTTAGTGTGTGTGTGTGTGTGTGTGTGCGTGTGTGTGTGTGTGTGTGTGTGTGTGTGTGTGTGTGTTTACAAGCATCCTTGCACCTTGCTATTTATATATCAATTCATCACAATTTTGGTTGAAAATTGTATATAATCAACTATCATTGTTCTAACATGTGAGTACAGAATCTATATAATATAAGTTTATGGACTACAAAACCTTGGTGGTTGGGACCGGTCGGTAGGGGACTCGTAACGCCTGATCCCACTTCTGGATTTCCAGAGACCGTGTATGACAAATGCTCACCTTAGTTGCATATAGTAAAATCCATATAACCTGGTGGAGGTGGAGTCTTGTGAACCCTTTCTTGACCTGAACGAGTTTACATTTTAGGTGATAAAGCATAACATTAAAATTACACTAACAAGAGTAATCATTCCTACTTGTCACCATACATAAGAGAGTATCCAGTGAGGAAAGAACGGGGTTTTTTTTTGCCATAACGGAAAAGTAAGTAATTTTATCCGTATGATAATCAAAAAGATACTCCGCCCCGCCATCTTATGTGAATCGGACAATAGTCGTCTGGCCTTCGTAGCTGTCAAAATTGTGGTATTTGTACTTTTCAAATAAGTGCTCTTTTGCTAGAGTGATAGAATATCTGACAGTAGTGTTTACGTAGGAATATTTATTTTACAGCAGAATAACAGAGATTATGATAGATATATGCAATATCTTAACAGGGTACGTACTCTGTATATATCAATTAGTCAATGTATAATTAGATTTATCTATACTCCATCCCGTAGTAATAATATACTCGTTAGTTTTATTCTGTTATAAATCATCAATCATCAATTGATTTCAAAATCACTTCTGCTATTAATCATCAAATAGATCAGCTATAAACCAAATAATTAATGTAATTTAGTGTGTTTAAATGAAAATCAATATTACGCAAACCTATTTATATATAGTGACATTAAGTGTAATTAAAATACAAGAAAAACTAACCACATAGAAAGTAGATATTTAACCATGTAATTTCTGTATGAATCATAATGGAACTTTAAACTCTTTGGAACTACCATTTCGATACATCATTATCTTAATTCTTACATGCGTCATCGATTTTTCATTCTTATTACGGAGAAATATTTCCCTTTCAATCCCTTGGGTATTGCCAAAATCCACGCCCTATGACTCATAACACAATTTGACGACATATGATTTCTATGTAGTGTGAATGCAGTGCACAAAAAGTAACGTCAGCCTTTATTGGGTACATGTACAAGGATTTGAAACGTAGGAGAAAAATAATCAAGAATGGGTGCGTCAAGTTGAAACGGAAATCTCAAATATAGTGGTGATCATTTGAATGTCCAATCCTTCAGAAACCCTTGGATCGGACAACCAAATTTTTACCACTCGGGTGGAACTTTCCTGATGATTGCGAATCCCAAAACGAGATCTAAATAAAATGCAATATTTCGATATTCAGGCCTGGATTTCTCGAAAAATAACTTTCTAAGTTTTTACTTAAGTTTTATCTCATAACTCAAATTTAAACTCAGCTAAGATTTTTCTCAAGTTGCGTTTCTCGAACCAAACATTGTCATGTGAAATATTTTACTCTGCTGAGTGCAGATTTCCCTTGTCCTAAGCGGTCCTTTTGGACCCTCCATCTTCCAATTGGCAAAATAAAAATCCAAACAAATATTGTTTATTTTGGTCATAATTTTGTTCTCTATTAATTTAAATCCCACGTTTTAAGTTAGAGTGAACCTTAAAATAATCACAAGGCCTATCAATTTTCGTCGGCAAACATACATTCAAAAACGTGAACATAAACATATTCGTTATTAGGATCAATATAGGATAAATAATGTTGGTGTTTATAATGTTTTTAGTGTATTGATAATTATATGTATCACTCAAATGGCTTTTAAGCTCTACCATAATAGATATAAAAATCTCAGATACCAAAGTATAAATCAATAGAATGTCCAGGACATAGATACAAAGCCGGTAAAAATGGACAAACACGGACCTCTGGGAACCAAGAGGTGGGATCAGGTGCCATGGAGGAGTAAGCATCCCCTGTCGACCGGTTACACCCGCTGTGAGTCCACATTCAAGTCCAAACTAATTTCGTTTGTGACAAAATAAATCAGATATAATGGTAGCGGTATTGGAGTATTTGTATAGGATTTATTTAATCTTCCAGTTGTTGTCTGTTCATGGGGTTATAGTATCACCCATTCCGTGCCCCAAATTGCGTCACATTCTCAACAGGGTATAGAAATAGGTTTCCTGTAGGGTGATGAAAGACATGTATTCTGCATATTTTAAAATTCATTTTAAAGACGATTGAAAATCATATAGTAACAAAGATTCGTTAACTGTGGTCATATATGCCTCTGCCTTATAGATTTATAATTACGGTGTTAAAACATCTTCAGCACCCGTCGATAATCGTCTTTATTTGGTTAGCATTATAAAACACTCGTCCCTGGCCCCATTTTACGTCACACGTACTTCTTGCCAAAGTACAATTTCCCAAGAAGTTAGGCCTAGAACACGGTCATGTCGAAGAGCCTACATATTTTAAGCTCATTTGGTCTGTGTTACACATTTCAAAGACGATAGTATTAGAATAGACTTGTATCAAAATTCATGAGAGTTACATTGAAAGTGAAAAAGACAATTTCAGACATAATTTCAGCGTGTAAGTTGTATAACATATTTTTCCGAAAGCACCAGCCTCGAGTTTGGGTGTATTTACCTACCTACAACTCCGTATATACGAAATTCTTAATCAGAGGCGTAACCTTTCCATTTGTTTTAAAGCCATATTTGAGAAAAATATTTTACCAAAGTCCGCTAGATAGGTGACTTATATTTCTACTCATCTGAACCAAAATATTCGACTGAGATTTTTTCGAGAAATGTACTGATTTGAGTTTTCTCAGATTTGACTTTAGAATTTTTTTTTTCCGAGAAATCCAGGCCAGTTTAATTTCCATTTCATTAACATATCCCACTTAACACAATCATGTAAATCTCTATCCATCTTGAATTAAAATATCACATTGTAGTACTACAAATCTACGTTACAGTTTTTAAAAAGATATAAGGACAAATTCGGTTTTCCGGAATGGGTACGTATTTATCACTGCATAATTGAACAGCCGGTATGCAAAAATTGCTTTTCGTAAAAGCTAAAACTAACACAATGGCTGGAGATGAACATGGCATGAAGTATATAATGTATAAAGCTGTTGAATAATTGCTTTATATTGGTTTGCGAATATTAAACGATTAATTGTATGGTGATAAATTTCGTTAAATATAGTTATTTTGCGTTCAACCGTTATTTGTTTTGTTTTTGGTTTGCTTTTGCGTCTCTTGGAATGCAGGTGTTTATTAATGCGCTAATTTAAATATAGACGCCCTATTCATGAGTTTTTCTGAGTAAAAATGAAGAAGTACCAATGGATAATCGAAACTCCAATGCGACAAACTAGATATAAAAATCGTTTCAACATAAAGAACAATTGCGAATCTCAAATGGGATCTAAATAAAATGATATATTACGATAAATAGTCAGTTTCCATTTCATTAACATATTATCTCACCCACTAATATCGAATCAAAATTCATATAAATGAAAAATATAAAAAATATAAAATAGTTTTACGAAAGATGGTAAAACATATTACATCAATCAACTGGTAGTTTCATAAAATATTATTTCAGTTTTTTCTTCTCATATTTAACATAAAATGTACAATATGATTCTGCTATATTGGATCGTATCTTTATATTCCAGATCGAAAATAATTCATCTCATGATATCTTGCTGCTTAAATCAACATGTAAGATATAATAAACTCAGATGTTACGTTTGTAAAAATTAACATTGTTGAAGTTCAAACAGTAACTCTATACTGAAATTGTTTCTGTTGCAAGATATACACTAAACATACCTTAAGGTCATTCCAAGGGTTCTTTTTCATGTTTAAGCGTCCACCTTTTTCTATCTGAAAAAAACGACAGAAAAACAAAAGACATTTTAAGGAAGCAAATGTAATTTAATGCATATTTTAAGTATTTTCCTAATGTATTTACAAAAGAAAAACGAAATAAAACTTAAAAACCATATCATTCGTACATAATTGGCTCTGTGTTAGACCTCTTAAAATATTATTGAACAGTATTATACACAACGCAATAATAACATTAAGAAAACTGCAAATAAGGGCAAATTAGAAATAATAATAATAATAATAATAATAATAATAATAATAATAATAATAGTAGTAGTAATAATAATAATAATAATAATAATAATAGTAGTAGTAGTAGTAGTAGTAGTAATAATAATAATAATAATAATAATAATAATAATAATAATAATAATAATATTAATAATAATAGTAGTAATAATGATAATAGTAGTAGTAGTAGTAGTAGTAGTAGTAGTAGTAGTAGTAGTAGTAGTAGAAGTAGTAGTAGTAGTAGAAGTAGTAGTAGTAGTAGTAGTAGTAGTAGTAGTAGTAGTAGTAGTAGTAGTAGTATAATAATAATAATAATAATAATAATAATAATAATAATAATAATTTCAGTTGTATTTTCTGGTTGTTTCGATTTTTATGTGGTGAGATGTACTTAATTGGTTAAAAAGTATGTGCAGATATTTTATAGGTTATAGCAACAATTTATATCTATACGATTGCATTAACTAATTACACATTCTAAGAACCCAAAAAAATAAATAAATAATAAATAAATAAATAAATAAATAAATAAATGAATAAATAAAACAGGAACATAGCACACATACCTCATCGTCTTCATAACCCTAAGCCTGCGCTTGTGCAAATTATTACATGTTTCTTAAATTTCAGGGTAATTTAAAGATCGTCAATGGCTATCGGATGTTAACTTGATTTCATGTTGATAGCAGATAATTAGTTGTTAAGTTATAATTATGGAATATCCATTCATATGCAGTATAAACTCCTTATTGACAAAGTGGGTCGTTTATTCAACTTTCAACTTACATATTCGAATGAATACCTATGCCAAAATATGTTCTTCAAATGCTGCATGGTTTCTTATTATAGTTATTTAAACTGGAATGAACTATAATTGATGTTTTATTGAAACCGTTTGGATAGAATTAAAGGTGGCTTATTTTCCATAATTAAAGTCAATACACCGTAATGTTGGACTTCATCAATTACTTATTTTAAGATTTTCTGCCTCACAATGAAGTAGAATAGAACTACACGCACGTGTCAAAAACATCTTATCTATTTAAGAAATGATTTGGGGCATTTTAAGATTGTCAAATGAACGATCATTGGAGAAGTAAATGCTGCTGAATAACATTTGTTTTTCTTCTGAAATAAGCATACCAGGTATATATAATTGATGACTTAATTCACGTTTCATTTGTCCTGAATATACCAGATGTACATAATGTTTTTACTGACCAATAAAAAAGAAATGTACCAGTTCTTTTTAAAATAAAAGATAAAAATATTCAATAATTTGCTAAAGAATGGTATTTTATATTTCAGTACGAACGTCCAAGAGATCTGGATGCTTTCGCAAATCAAGGAGTAGGTATCTTACCTGTACAATCATCATCCATCTCTTTGAACAAATGCATGAGTTAAATGGAGAAATGATACATAATTTGGTTTACGTATAATATTGTTCTCCAAAATGATTAATATTGATATGGCTCTGAGAATTTTCAATATTGAATTCAAATGTTTCAAATGACAGACTTATATATCATGTATGATTATCATATATCATAGAACCGACATGAATACATAAAACATTGAAAACTGTTTTTTCGGTAATCTGATTACGTATAACATTACACGTTGTGTATCCAAAAATTTTAAAAATTAATTTCACCTGGAAATAATTTCTCATTTTCAGCGTTTTATCGATAGAACCACATATAAAGACTATGGAGAGGTATGTACACTTCTTGAAAAACTGGTATGACTAACTGATATTTTCATTTATCGATTTCCGTTACTTGTTCAGAATATCTATTTTGATATCATGAAAAATCTGAAAGGAACAAATAATACAATGTTATTATTGAGTGCTAAGTACGCTGCGATAAGAGGTGATTTAACTCAAGGCCGTTGCCACACAACATATGCTAAGTAAAACAACTACATGTATATATATATATATATATATATATATATATATATATATATATATATATATATATATATAGTGTACATAAACTTGTATATAACGACCTCCTTAGGAACACAAGAAAACCGGTCTTTATATTTATAAGTTGACTTGTACACAACTGGTACTATTGGAGACTGCAAAATATGGTTTATGTGACCAGACTGCCTTTATACACATGTGATCGCTAAAGCAGGTTTTACTATAGAAGGTAATAATGACGAATCCTAGCTTAACACTCGTGTAACTGCAATGCAGAGAGTACTTTATCCTGACACGTGGCCTCGGCTGTAAGTCTTATTCTGTAAACACCATATATATTGCATATCCACTAACCTGTATTCAAATATCAAGGTATTGCAGATTGGAATCCACAAAAGCAAGTTGTATGAAAAATATCAACCACTTTTGTGATCCAGGATCAAACCTCGGATTGGACAATGGGTTTATTCTTTTGGATGGCGGTGGTCACGCACGTGGAGTTTTATTCGGGTACCCCGGTTTCCCCGAACAACAAACACCCTTGACACCGATATTAGAGCCAATAATAGACATTTATGTCAGTTTACCAATTTTTCATCATTTTGAAAAATATATAATGATATGTACATGTACAGTAAAACCTGCTATAGCGGCCACCTCTATATAAGGATTACCTGTTTATAAGGGCCAGTGTTTTTCAATTCCCCTTGACTGCATACTTCAACTAAATTGAACTTGTGTATAAGGGTCACCTGCATATAAAAGTCAATATTTTCTGGCCCCTTGGGTGGCCCCTATATACAGGTTTCACTGTACTTTATACACATATGGTTGTGTCTGTACAGATATGGCTATACCAATGTCATTCCTGACATTGCTTTAGTATGAAATGAACATACACTTGTCGGAATTGCGATTTTCCAGAAATGGCATCTAAGTTGATAAACACGTTTTATTTAACACGGAAATAAAATCAGTTACATGTATGTTTATTTCTTACCATTTCTCATTACAGTTTATGGGATCACGAATGAGAGACGAGGAAAGAAAGAGGGTAAATATATTGTATTTATTTAATTTTTATTTCATGTTAAATCTAAATCAGATAATTTTTGTTTTGTAATTATGGTAATTAACATTTCTAATAAAACGTGATGTTTAAAGTTGTTAAATCGCAATCCATAAATAATCCGATTAAATAGAAAACATATCTAGGAAATTTAAAATTAGTGTATTTTCTGAATAGCAGGAGAGAGAGAGAGAGAGAGAGAGAGAGAGAGAGAGAGAGAGAGAGAGAGAGAGAGAGAGAGAGAGAGAGAGAGAGAGAGAGAGAGAGAGAGAGAGAGAGAGAGAGAGAGAGAGAAAGAGAGACTTGTAAATCCAATTTCAAACCACTTGTCTTAAATGATCCAATTTTGAATTCAATCAAGTTGAATAGATACCTGAAATGAAACTCTTTTAAGAATCTGCATATTATTAGTAACCATATTTAACTGGTAGTTCAAACTGTATTTCAAACAAGTTAAATATCTATTAAAGAATTTACATATGCAGTACATTCATTTTGGTGGGTTAAGCAATTTAATGAACAATGCTTCAGGATGATATTTGCTTGTCTTTCAGATGACAATGGAACAGCTGGCAGCAAATCAGGTATGTAATAAAATTGAAACCATTTATAACCACTGCACCAGGATATTCTTATCTGATAGATATTGCAACTAATATTCCTCGATACCTTTACTCCTGTACATGTCTTAAAGAAAGTATCTGGTCTTGAATGTATAGGCAACACAACAGCTCTTTTTCCTCATCAATAATGATCAAATCAAGAAAAAATAGTCTTTCGACCTCAGGGTAATAGAATATATACAGTTAATTCAGTGCACACCTTTATGTTCAGAGCCGAGTAAAACAAACAAACAAATAAACACACACACACACACACACACACACACACACACAAACACACACACATACACACACACACACACACACACACACACACACAGAGGAAAACAAAACAAAATGTTCAGAGCCGAGTAAAACACATACACACACAGATATATATATATATATATATATATATATATATATATATATATATATATATATATATATATATATATATATATATATTTATATATATATATATATATATATATTTATATATATATATATATATATATATATATATATATATATATATATATCCACCATCTACGCACATTCAATAAAAATAATAAAAAATAATACAGCCTTTCAACCAACAAAACTAAAAAGAAAACGTAAAGAAAGGGAATGCAGAGATTTTGTTAAAATTTGGATATTGAATAGTTTTTAGCTATTGAGATTCATAGGCCGTTTAACACATTTGCAAATCAAAACAACATGTTTGTACCATATATAATAGTGTTGATCAAATAACGATTGATACTTGAATTCCAGTACTAACATTACACCTGTGTTTACATTCGATCGCGTGTTTTATATAGAAACCATTTCAAAGCCCTACAAAATCATTTAGATTCTATATTTGTTCCGGATAGCTACCGCTATTGACAACATCCTTGTCACGTGGGTCCTAGTCATTTGATAAATTCTGTCTACGTTAGATATTGCATTAGAAACAGTAAAACAAGCTGGATAGGCTGTGATATACATGTATATGTAGAGGAGCTTCCCATAGATAATGGATCCACAGTGGAGATATTGTCAATCTCGTCTTAATGTCTTAGAAAACGATATTCATTATCAATCTAAAGTTTATAATCAAGTGAAAAACAGAAACGATTCACATTCAGCAAAACTGAAATATCTCGAAGACGAATTGGATACACTGAGGTATCAAAATGTGTCTCTAAAACATGAACTGAATGACTTAAGATGTAAAACTCTGGACGATAGACACCATTCTTATGGTTCACCAATGCCCCCAAAAGAACAACATATTCAGGTAGATGTTTCACCAAGGTATAACAAAAAAGATATTGAAAAAAAGAATGTGGAATTTCAGAGAGAAATGCACACACACCGAGAAGCGTATCGAAACCAGATGTTTGGCACTGACAGAGAAAATAGATTTAACCTTAAAGTTCGGAAACCAAATGATGAATCTAAAGATAGAAATGATGATGTTCAAATAAAGCATGCAACAGACAGAGTTGAATTACATCCGGGGAATTTTAAACCATGGGTTTATCAGCGCCCACTCTACGAGTCGGTAAGAATTCTAGGCTGGTAGTGGTTCAGACATAAAATAATATATATTTTCTACTAATAGAAAAGAATATATGATTTCAATATGTTTTTTTCTGATTTTCTGAGGGTATTGCTGGAATAGGGATTTTTGTTCTGAAGTATCAATTTTAATTGAAAAAAGTCTATAACCAAAGAAAAAACAATGGAAAGACAGTGAGATCGATTAATGGTATTGATAATGGGGACTTTTGTTTCCTCTTTAGATATGGCAGGAGCCTGATCAGTGGTGTAAATTGAAATGTCTTGCGAAAGATGTATTAACTGTTAGTGAAAAACACTTGGGTATATCACAGTATATACCGTCTTTAAAGCCTTATTCTGTAAAATATTGCTATGTAGCCTTGACTTTATTCGTTTAATTTATTTTTACTTCATTTGTAAAACTATAACTTTGGTATTGTAAATAATATTTTTGTGTCGTGAACCTTTAGTGATAGAATTTACCTGGGGAAAATGTTACAATTTACCTAGGGAAAATACGAAAGTAAACTTGCAAATCCCAACTCCAAATCCATTTCGTATCAAATAAACCTTGCCATCAGGTGTCGAAAGGTGTTTTCCTTTATAGCGCGATGCTCTGCTATAAAATTCAGGTCGAAATATGTGTAATATAAATTGAGTTGTTTAGAAAAACAAGATAAACTCTTTAGATTTGGTTTCATTTTAATACCCATTTCAATAACCAAACATAATTAGATATGAAAGATTGGTAATTTTTGCTTTTACAATTTTGCATCTGAAATCTTCAGCATTAAAAAACCCCATAATTTATGCTTTCTCCTTCCAAATATTCAAAACATACTCCACTGCATTTTTTCATCCTTAATATCAAACGTTTTGCTTGAATAAATAAATAAATATATAAAATAATTTAATTCACTTTATATTCAATTGAAAATCGTTGACGTATACGTGATATTTTACGCGTCAGCACAATGCCTTAAATGAATTTAAAAGATATATTAAACCGTACTCTATATAACTGTGATTGAATCATATACAAGTACACCAAATTCAATTAAATTCTATCGTGTACTTTATCGGATGATAAAAGACTTGATAGTGATTTCTTTCGGTATAAAGCAATGACATAAGGTATATTCAAACAGCGTTAACAAATGATGTTTGTGTGTCAGGCCTCAGTGATCAAGTTAAAAGTTGGAAGAGAAATTTTTATCAACAACAAAATTGTATGCAACATAAAGTTCAGTACATATGTTGACGAACGATTGCTTTTATAAATACGTGTATATGGGCTAAATATCGCGAACTATTCCGGTCACCATTTTCGATTGAATGTAATTGATCCATTGCACTTATATTTAAGAGCAATTTTTCAACAGCTTACAACACAATGAAAGTGAACCAGTATAAGACTTCTTGTTGGAAACGTTTCGTACCTTTAGTTAATTATGATCACACACACACACACACACACACACACACACACACACACACACACACACACACACACACACACACACACACACACACACACACACACACACACACACACACACACACACACACACACGCACGCACGCACGCACGCACGCACGCACGCACACACGCACGCAATTGTTTCGTGTAAATGTATTTTACATGATTCCACTCAACAATTCAAACCTTGACCTCTTTTTGCACACAACGTACCTTTGTCTAGCTTTTCACTATGAAAGGACCGCTGACCGTGGCAGAGCTTCTCGTTCTCAATTCCGGTATTGTGTTATACGAAAGACTTTAAAAATGGTAAAACCTTGGGTATCGAGTAAAAATCAAAAGTGAAATCATGTGTCACGACATATGCGGCACGCAAAACAATCATCATTGCATTGGTATGAGGCTAAAGCAGAGGTCAAAATTTGTGGCACTTCACCTACAGGTCATGACATTTCCATGAAAACGAAAAAAATTCCTAGTGGGATAAAAAAAAACAACACTAGCACAAAAGCAATAATTTTCCTTAAAAATATTTTCTTTCGGTTTACTTTCTTTTTACATTTAATCCTTTCATATCATTCTCCGAATCATCATGTATTCAGGTTTCATTTTCCAGTTACATTGCGGATGAATGGGTACCTACGGAAGCGTATCACTGCCACGTGTAAAAATAACCAAAATATCGGGATAATAATTCGAAATTTCGAGATAATTACCTTGAAATTTCGAAATAATTTCTTTTACATGTGGCACCAATACGCTCCCGTAGATACCTGTTTACTCTTGCCTATGTATATGCGTATCAATTACAGACATTTATTGTGAGCTTCCCAAAGCCACGCAGATAAATTAATCAGCTTAATAGGTGGTACGTTAGTTGTATACTCTAGCACAACTGAAGAAGTCCTAACAGGAGCCGACCTGGCTCAGTCGGTAGCCTTCCAGCCGGCGGCAGGTCGGATTCCTTTCCTTTGGATGAGACAGTAAAATACCGAGGTTCCGTGTCACAGTAGGTGTCGGCACGTTTAAAAACCTTCACTGCTCAATGGCCATAAGTGCCGAGCATAGACCAACTTTTGAAACCCTTCACCGGCAATTGGTGACGTCTCCATATGAGTGAAAGCTTCTTGAGTTAAACGACAATAAACAGACAAACAAACAAACCTATCAACAGACACCATCATCTCCAACAGTTATTTTGGCTTTTTCTCACACTTTTAGTTTGTGTATTATTATTTCTATTTCATATATAACATGTTAGGCATACATATATGCCAGTGGAGTAGTGTCAGGCATAAAAGTTATCTGACATTTCTATGACTTAAAAATTTGTGTTAATGATTTTTGCCAATTACTGGTAAAGGTATCATTTCAAAACGTTGTGTTGTTTGGCTTATTGCAATTTAACTGTGTACACTGTGTTAAAAAAACACACTTTTTTACTACTTAGATTGATGTGAATAATGAGAGATACATTTTGTAAAAACAATGGCATATGCATATACAAAGAGTTTGATCGAATTAATCATTTGCAAACAAAAAAAATTTCAAACTGTTTCCCAAGCAATTTTCACGAAATATGTAGTAAATTTAAAAATGGTTTCACCTGTGAGTGTCTCTTTTTTGTTATTGTACATCAATATAAGTTGTACAAAGAAGGAATGCACCTTGAATGAAAATTAAACTCATAATAAATAAAATGCTTGACAAACGTGAAAGACAGGTAAATATAAATGTGTACTTGATGCATAAGAGAATGATATATGTGACTATATAACAACATGAGTATATATTTTCTCTTTTTTCCAGACCGCTCATCATGATGGCGTTTACCTTTTTATCAGAGCTAATAAGTCTGGTAGAGACAAAATTATACATGCACTGAAGAGAAATAGGACTGTGTTAGGTATCTCTGGAGGAAAACTAAAAGGGATTGCTGAGCCTAGTCAGGTGGGAATCATCAATAGGTTGCTAGCTTCCCAAAGCCCCATGGATACATTAATCACGTTAATCGGTGGTGCATTAGTTTTAAATTCGAACTTAACTGATAAAGTCTTATTGACAGAAACAATCGTCATGATAGACATGTCTTATTTGCAAACTATTATTATCTTGTTATATAGTTTTATATATATATATATATATATATATATATATATATATATATATATATATATATATATATATATATATATATATATATATATATATATATAATTATTCATACATTAAACACCAAATAACTTTTTAATAAAAGGTAAAGATGTCACATAGGCAAATTGACTTGTCTATATTATGTGAATTATACGTTCTGGCCTGAAACAGAGATCATTCCGATTTGTATATTCCGTACAAACGTTTCTTTCTTGAATACTTTATTTATATTATTCTTTTGTTTGTTTCTTAAAAAAAAACTAAATCATGTTATCAATTGTAGTGTACTTCTATATTTCTTTATTTTCTTATAACTGCTTTCGAAAATGCTGCGAAACTGTCGGATATTGCGATGGCCCGATAAAGAAGAACGATCTTATTTCAATTGTGAAATTGATTACAATTATACAGAAATGATCTGCATTAAAATGTCTGAATTAGAATTGAACGGTTGATATCAACCGTATCATTTGTAATATATTAACATCCGAAAGGGTCGCAGCATTTTCACTCGTTTCTCTTAAAAATAAATCGCAGTCGTTGAAAGAATACTCATCGCAATATCGTTCAGTTGACAATACGCAAGACGCAGCATTTTCTTCAAAATAGACCGGAAATGACGTAAATGGAAGGAAAGGTGAGCGTCATTGATTTCTTCAATTGTTTTGATATTGTATGTTTTTGAAATGATATAATTTATAACATCATTGATAACGCACGTCTTATATAACTAACTAATTTAAAACAAACATAATTGTGTTTAATTTCAGTTTTATTTAACACACTTGATTAACTTAGCCGTTGAACATTTTATGGATGCACATAGTGACGTTAATATTTCATTTATTTAGGTTCATGTTATTGAAGGATCAACTGAAGGCTGGTTTAGTAATGGTGAAAAGGATATATTTGTTTGTGTTTTATGGTTTGATTCGGACAAAAGAGCTATAAAATGGATTGAGTATGACAAACAGTTTAAGCATCCATCATTTCCAGATCCACGTGGCTGTGACATGATGATTGCTCCAATCAACTGGGAACCAAACGGTATGGCATTCATTTTGAAAGTTTACCTTCACCTAAATCTGCACAATTATATCGCTCATAACTTTCATCATGAATTATTTCTGTCAACTGAAAACAAGATTCATTCTTTTGGTGTAAGATGCATGAGAATGAATTAGTGCAATAGCGTGATAGATTTTGTTTGTTTATTTGTTTTTTGGTTTTTTTTTTTAATGAAGTTTTTCGCCAATCTCAACAATGTTTAAAGCTGTCATCGTAACTTTAAAACATGTTTTGAAGTCCAAAAACAATTATGTTTTTGAAACACCCCCTATTTATTATTCCACAGGCAGACATTTTTGTTAAATGTTATCAATAGGAATTGGCTCGCAATTTCGCTATAAAAGGTTAGGCCGCAGAACGACCGTTATTTCACATCTTTACTCCACAAGCGAAACAATGGACAGATGACATGTAATCAAAATATACACTGTACTCAAATCTTAATCATTAATTTTTACATCAAAGACTTCAATGAAAATTAGTAATAAATAAATTTTATAATTAGTTTTAAATTGATTATTTTAGTATCCGTAAAATAATATTCACTTTGAACGTAAAAAAAAAATATGTTGTTTATATAGTGTCACACATTCTGGTGAACTCGGTAAAATGTGCAGTCGGGTTGCGCACACTTGATCAAAGACAAGTTACCCCTTCTCATATTTTTACAAAATGACAACAAATAAACGTTACAAGAGACATTGCTGTGAAACATTGCTATCAAATTATTTGAAATGGATGCAAGTAGTCCGGGTGATTTTGCAAACTCACCTTTTATATCAGTCATTTTATTTAAAAAAACTGAACAAATATGGCTACCAGTGGAAGTAAAACACTGGGGATGTTTCAAAACCTATAGTATCTTTTTTTATTTGATAAAATATTGGCTTCAATGTTGAGATGACAGCTAATTACGGGCAGTTTTTTTAGTGTGTGGAGAGAACCCTGCTACAGCCAACGCGGGGAGAGCACCGGACTTCAACAAGTAAACTTGTGGACGTTCTCACAAAATAAACTCAGGTTCCGGCGGGACTCGCACCCACGCTGACCTGAATTTAGAGATTTCGTATTTCAAAGTACAACGCTCTAGCCAAATAACTTCCAAATACTAGTGTAAGATCGCCATTAAAATCTCAATTGAACATTTATTCCCTTGTTCGTGGTCCTTGGGGTCATGCAAAATGACATTGCATTTTCTATTGTAATGGATATTCAATCAAATAAAGGTTTTTTTATGAATATACTGTGTTTATGAGAGAGAGAGAGAGAGATAGATAGATAGAGAGAGAGAGAGAGAGAGAGAGAGAGAGAGAGAGAGAGAGAGAGAGAGAGAGAGAGTATTATTAGTATTAGTAGTAGTAGTAGTAGTATCATATCGATCAGGTAGCTACATTTTAATTCTAAACTTCTCAACAGCTAAGATATTCATATTTTCGATGGGTTTATAAGACGGATTTGGCAATATATTTAGATTTATTATTTTGCCTTGTATAATACCACATTTTCTTTCGAATATATTCATTTATGTTAAGTTCGAGCTCATCTGATGAAGTTTTATTGACAGAAACGATCGTCTTAAGCATTTGTGTTAGCCTCTTTAGTTGATCTATTACTTTGGTATTGTTAATAACATTTCATTGAAACACATTCATACTCAATAATTTTCGATTAATTTCTGTTTTGTTTTAAAATATGTGGATAGGTCCACCAAGGTAAACTGGCAAAGATAAAAAAACAGTGAGTCTAAATTAAATCATAAAAGGGGTGACAGGCTTCGTGCGGACAATTATATCAGAGTTTCAGTAATGCATGAAATCCATGCAAAGCAAAACGTTTTATCTGTATTACGTATTTTTGGAAAATGGACTGTATTGTTTTGGTTTTGACAGAACCCGGATGTGCCACTTTACTTTGGTAGACCTGTAGCTTCATTCCTGATGTATATGAAATATCAATTTTATAAACAAATAATACTTAAGGGAAATTAAAAGGCCTTTATGAAAGAAATGAAAAAATATTATGCTTACTCGTTATTTCTTTGATAACAGACTTACATTACCGGACATTCCTTGTAATGGAGTACAAAGGAATTAATGAGGATCAGAAAGCCAAAATCCGGGATATACTCGCAAGACATCAAAAGGGATCTGGAGGAAGTTTTGTTGTCCAAACTGCTGGGGTTAGAAATTACCGTGGAGACTGGATGAAACCTAACACACTGATGACATGTCACGTGTTCCAGTCCACTGATGATGCAGAACGATTTGTAAAAGATAGTAAGTATCTGAGAGATAACATATATCGTCCCCATATGACGAATGGCTTCATGAGAGCCGAAACCATGTACTATTTGGTTTACAAACCTCAGCATTATTTGTAACAACAACTTTTCAATAAGTGTACGGTATATATTTTTGTTGAAACTATTTCCATCATGAAAATCCGAGCGCATCCCTTTTGGAATTCCCCATGCTTAACTTTTGCGACATCATACCCTATTTTCGTTGGGATTATCCTACAAAATATACTATTATAAAATGTGTAGGTAAAAAATTAGTGGAATGGTAGATATTTGTGTGATGTCTTGATTTGATTGATCTTATTACCTGTTTGAACCGCATTGTGCGACAATCCTCTGATATACACACTGCATATTCTGCGTACAAATGGATACGCTGAATACCTAAATGGCATCATAAAATTATACACGCAACCATAGGTAAAATCATCCAACGTTGTCCTGAATCGTTGGATAGTTATGTTTTAGCACTATTCAAATTTTAAATTCTTCAAAAGCTAATATAGTCATTCTTTTACAGTGGTTACTCTTAGACGGTTTAGATTTATTATTGGGCCTTGTATGATACCAATTTCTCATTTGAAATTGACAGAAACGATCGTCTTGAGCATTTCGTAACTTTGGTGTTATGTTTATAATATTTACAGTGGTTACTCTAAAACTGATTTGGCTATACAGTTAGGTGTCTTATTTTGCTTTTTCTAATGGATTTATTGATAATTCGAGCGCAATGGATGAATTCTTATTGACAGCTACAGTATCTGTTACGGCCAACAGGGCATTATTACACGATCATTATGAATTACGAAGTCATTACGACACGATACAATATTCAAAATGATGCCGGACTGTAGCCTACATATTAGCTGTACTCAATATATTCGCTCGCGCAAGTGAAGTTGCCAACATTATTAAACATTATTCATTGACAATTGAAATTTAAAGTTTAAGTAGTTTGATTGACTTATTATAACTGAAATTTAAATATAAGCATTGAACTAAATTTATTTTCAGGGTATGAAAAATAAATAGACACTGATTTTTACCAAGTGCACTTTTTGGCTAGCATGCCACATAGGGTTATGCAAAGTGCACCTGTCAAAATTCTGTATGTTTTTCATTGTTAACATAGACATAAATATTTCCTGTGTTTAGTTTGGTAAATGAATGTATTGAGAAACTGATGTTTTCATAATGGCCCTGCTTTATCCCCAAGGTCTGTAATAATGGCCGAGGTGTCTGTAATGGTCTGAGATCATAGACCATTATTACAGACCATGGACATTATGCCAGTATGAAAACCCCAATAATTAATACTATAATAAAACTATCAAGAAATAGGCGTTTTCATAATGACCCTGTTATATTTTCTTGATCAGTAATAATAATTTTGTTATATTCAAGTTTAACTGTATATGCCATTAATGTCAAGCTGTCATTTTAAAAAGAATTTCTTCAATACAGGTGAATTTACGGGACTGAGGAATGAACTGAAAAGAACGTATGGCGCTGGCATTAACAGTGTTGCTTTTACAGTAGATCAGCTCTACTAGCAGAGACTGTCCAGCTACACCTGTTCTGTACTCCACAAGCTAAGGATGGATTTCCCGTTTATTGTCAGGGAGTGTTCATTTTCTAGTCGTGTTGTGTAATGTCATACATAAAAACAAGAACTGGAGATAAAATGAAACATGTTTGATGGATTGTGTTGAAAGGCATGGGTAGTAAATACGGGTATAGTTGAACAACAATAAAACGTCGAAACAAATGTGACATTTGGGTGTAATTTTTCTTATTTCTTTTGCAAATTTTCATTTACCTTTATCCTTTTCTGATTATTTGTTTAATTCTAATTATAAGAACTTTATTTTTTCTATAAACATATTTATATTTTTATATTTCAAATTATGAATTTTTGTAGATTAGTCAAACTTTATCTTATCTAAATAATTAACCATAACAAAATAATATTGTAAGTCAAGCGGAAAGTATCTCAGATTGTCTGATTTTTTCATTTTTACAGTTCATTAGGACGTTACACTCCCATAACTACCATTAAGCATTAATAGAAATAACGCCGAGGCCATTTTAGTATATTTAAAAAAAATATATTTATTTAAATTATATTTGAATATAAATAATGTAATATTGCCATAGTTACAGCTATTAGGATTATGATAATATTTTTATGAACAAAATATCGCTTCTACTTTCTATAAAAATTCAAATATTTACTTGCATCAAAATAAATTTGCAAAAGGTATATTTGGAAAGCAACTTACTTAAAAGTATGGTATTTTGAAGTTCACTGGTTTCATTGAAAAATGTGCGTTGTTTGAAAAGGAACTTTTGTTCTAATTTTGTGATAAGTAAATTACATGTATATATTTACCTACGTGTATAATATCTGCTACAAATCTGTGATATAAATATTTTGTATTTATGCGTTAAAACTTGCAATATCTAGTTATCATTAAATAAATCAAAAACATATTTGTTTGTAAATAAGAATTATTTATACTATGTTTGGATTGAAAATGTCTTGATTTTATAAATAAAGTATTTTGGAATATATGTGACGGAATATATTGTGTTGTATTTTTCAGGTTACATGGAAAACATTATAGATTTATATCTTGTTTTTCTTGTGTTGAAGTCTTTAGCTGACCTTCGTTTACTTTTTAACTCTTCACCGGTGGTAGCGATACTTATTTGGGACACTGGCGATGATTTTTATCATTTCCCCTTTTTATCACATAGATTGATATACAATAACAAAAGTACATTGTGTATACACAGGAATACAAATTTTAAAATTCCTATATATTTTGTTAAAATTGCGTGATAAACCCAGTTTGGCAATTATTCACTTGCAATTGACGGTTTATGTATATGCATACCACACTGGACCTGACCTTGTTTTTACAAAATATATGGGATTAAAAGGGTTGATTTTTTTTATACCTGTATATCGCTCTTATTTGTTCTTTTACATCAAGTACAAGTAATAAAAGCAGAAAAAAATCGAAATATTTTTTTTCGGCAAACACAGGTAATGCACCTTTAAATACAATGCCAAATTTATACAACTCATCTTAAAATTGAGGTGAATAAGAACATAAATTTTAAACCAAATATCATAACTGAATATTTCATTCACGGTAATATATGGTTTAATTGAAGTGTCAAACACATCCCATAAGGGAGATAATCCAATAGCTGATCCAAACTTTATCCATGAATATGTTATGGCTACATCTACCTGCAGGTAAGATGTACAATATTGTCAAATAGACATCTGAAATATAATCATTATATAGGCAAATTGTGCCTTCTATTCCGTGGCACCCAATTTTCACCTCAGGGTATCCTGAAAGTCCGTGTTCATTACATTTGTATTCTGTCTCCAGTCGGATAACACTTTTATCACCAAAATGAAATAAAATATGAAATGTCCTACATTTAACTCAGGTTAGTCCAAATGTGTCTTCAGGGATGTATAGGTTAAATACAGGGAACTGAGAAAGGATAAAGAGTAAATTCATAAAAAGAGGGTTTTAGGTTAGAAAACGATATATCTGGTTTTACAGATACATTCGCATGGAAGAAGAGTGTAAGTGCTGCACAATGTACGAGCAATGCTAGTATGTGTAGTAGAACTAAGGTGAAACTTCCACATAAGGGGTCATAAATAGCATGACATGTCTAATAACACATACAGACACACGAACACACACATACGCACAGACACGAACACATACACATCTAGCACATAAACAAACGTAAACACACACAAATACACTTACGTACATGCAAATATACACATACGCACATACAAAAAACACACGCACACATATCGAGCACACATACCAACACGTATATACACACGAACACACATACACACACATACACGCAAACATACACACATAATTATTCAATTACATACACACATGCAAAAAAATAAACACACGCACATATATCGAACCCACGCACACACAAATACACGCGCATAAATACACACACGTACAATTTTAAAACTGCGTTTAAAGTATAAATAAAGTATAAAGTATAAAAGTCATAAAGTATTTCCTGGAGTTTTGTAAATCATTTTGTTTTCAGACGATATTGTAATGTACATTACATCAAGTGGATACATAGTTTACTCGTAATGCATCAGTTTACGTGTAATCAAAATGTATTGACATACAACGATATATAAAATAATACCTTTAATACATATCAGACAACTTGTGGTGGTCTAGTGATCGATCGTCCGACTCATAATCGGGAGATCCGATATTAGTGGGACGTAGACAGTGGCGAAACAAAGATTCAAATACAAAAACTAATAGAGTTCAATATTCTATCATGCTTTGTAAAATAATATGGAGTTTTATTGAGCATAATCAAAGGTGACCAATTGCGATCATATTTTGTCTGTTGTCGTGCGCCGTCCGTCGTTAACTTATTATATTTTCGACTTCTTGTCAAGAACCAGTGGACCAATGTTAACCAGACTTGGCACATAGCATGCCCATGTGAAGTCGCATACAGCTTGCGAATGAAAAGATGCTAAGACCCATAGGGGCTTCAAAAGGGGCTATAAAATTCCAATACTTGGTACAACTTTAAAAATCTTCTTCTTATGAACCAATGAATCGATGATTGCATACTTAATATCTACAATGTTTGCGAACGAAAGGGCGCTTCAATAACACAGGGTACAATTGTATTACAATTTGTTTAATTAGTCAAAGCTGATCAACTTTTTGTATACATATATAATGAGAAAGTTGTTAGAAATTATCTAAGGATTATTTTGACAAAATTTCATGGTCATGGTCAACGTCACAGGCACCTAAGTTAACTATAAAATATAATTTTGTTTGTTAAATGTTCGACATTTTGGACTACTTTCTTTGAGCCATTGGGCCAATTTGAACCAAACTTGACAGGAAGTATAACCAGGTAAAGCCGCATAAAGTTTGCGGATGAGAAGGCTAGGACGAAACATGACTTTCATTGCTAAATATAGAACGAATGAGTCAGCAGATATTTTTTATTTAATACATGTATTATTAACTTATTACAGGTAGAAGAAAAAACGTTACCTTAAAATGAGCGGCTTGCAGAAATCTGCAAATATTTTAATTTGGTTGAAATTGTAGGGTCAATCCTTATGTGAGTTATTTCCCCTTTTTGTGGATTTTTTCATGTGTTTTGATGTTTTTTGACATTATCTTGAAAAGTATAGTATTTTTTATTTAAAAATTGTTTCCCCTTTTATTGTCAAATTTGAGAACATTTTGACTTCTTCTCAAGAACCTGGGGCATATATTTAACCAAACTAAGCATGTATCATCCCCATGTGGTGCCGAAAAAATTTTGTGAATTAAAAAGAGCTAGGACCCATAGTGACCCCAAAAGGGACCAAAAGGGGCCAAAAACTTGGTACATCTTTAAAAATCTTCTTCTAATGAACCAATGATCATATGACTCAAATTTTGTATGCATGGTTATATAGTCAGTATCTACAATGTTTGCGAATAAAAATTAAATTTGTTGAAAACGGTCCACTAGGGGGCGTTTGAATAACATAGGGTACAGCTGTTTACAAATGGCTTAATAACTCAAAACTGATTGACCTTTTTGTATATAAAGATATATGAGAAAGCTGTTAGGAATTATCTAAGGATCATTTTGACAAAATTTCAAGATCAAGGTCATAGACGCCTAAGTAAACATAAAGTAATAGTTTTTTTTGTCAAATTTTAGAAATTTTCGACTCTTTCTCAAAAACCAGTAGACTTATTTTAACCAAACTTGAATAGAAATTTTAATCAGGTGATCGTTAAGGCCCATTGGGCATCTTGTTTTTGAATAAGCCAATTCATGACTTCCATTACTCCTCAATAATGTGTCTTCATAGAATAGACACAGTCGACTGAGAGTAAATGCGAATAACAATCTGCATGACATCTAAGTCGGTTTGATGTAATTTTGACGTTTCTATATATTATTAGGGCTCTCTACGCTACATAAAACATAAGGTAAGACATTTGCAATGTGGCTCTTTACACTTTACATTATCAAGTCATTTGCATAAAATGTTATTGATATAATTATGACGGATTTTTAATTTTAAGATCATCAAAATATTTAACAAACACATTTTCCAAATACTGTAGATAAAACTTCTAGAAGGGCGCCATGGATGGAATATAAACGCCCCACTGACAAGAAAAGGTGACTTCTGGGCTGAGCGACATGACAATGTACAACTTGTGAACGACATGATTCTTGTATTCCGTTTCCAACATACACATGACGCTGAGGCATGGCTTCGTACAGAGCCTCATATAAAACAAGCTTACTTTCCGGATCCGGACAGAGCTGACATATTTTATGAACGTGAGAAATGTGCAGATGAAATAGGTAGGTTTATTATCGATTTGAAATCAAAAGATTGGATGCGAAAGGTTCTCTTTTAAAGTTTTTACGACTATTACGAAATAATATAACTAGATATATTGTTTATCACATTGCTTTAAAACTTCGTCTTGATTTATAACACGGTAATAAGTGCATTAACATTGAGAACATCCCAAGTCATGCAAATGATTGAACAATTAAAGGTGCTGTTTTTTGTTATATCTATTATTTTATGTCGATGTGTTATGATAAATTCATCATATGAAAATAGAGCACCTGCAGATGTCTAGTGATAGAACATTCAACTCCCACAAGGAGGATTGCAGGTTCGTTTCCCAGTGTCAAGATTGTTTGTTTATTGTTGTTTAACGTTCCATTCAAGAATATTTCACTCATATGGAGACGTCACCAAATGCCGGTGAATGGCTTCAAAGTTTGGCCTATGGTCAGCACTTACGGCCATTGAGCAGTGAGGGTTCTTTAACGTGGCAAAACCTACCTCGACACGGGACCTCGGTTTTTACTGTCTCATCCGAAGGACAGGAAACCAACCTGCCGCCGGTTGAATTGAACTCACGACCTTACGATCAAGAGTCAGACCGGGTCCCCCAGTGTCCCGTCATGCCAAAGACTTTTTAAATGATAGTAAGTGTTCTTTCACCATACGCTCGGCATACGAAATGAAAGTCTTTCGTATGAGATTTAAAACTGAAGTCACGAGTCACGGCAAGTATGTTAAAGAATCATCACTGCATTGGCGTTAGTCCATAGCACAGGTCATAATTTGTGGCGTCTCTGCTAAAGCTGGTGAACAATTCGTGGCGGGATGTATAAAACAATCAAACAAAAAGGTATAACATTATCATAAACAAAACTTGTAACCTTGCAATTTGACAGTTTTAGAAAAAGCATTTCTAATTTATAAAAAAATATATTTTTCAATCAAAATAATGCAATAATTATGTATTTGAAAACCTTTTAGTTATTTGTTTACGATAAATAGTTTCAAAAGTAAGTCAAAACATTAATATTTTCATATCTACTTATCTTCCAGGGTATGATACATTTTTGATGAGTGAATACCCCAAAATTCTTACACAAGAGTTTGCCCATAACTTTGCACCAAGAATACTGAAAGTCATACGAAGAAGGGGTGCGATAGGTGAAGACCACTTTATGGGAATGCCTCATGGAGTTACCTTAATGCGTGGATTATGGGTGAACCCAAAAAGCATTTTCACGTGCCTCAGATTCCGCAACGAAAGAGAAGCATGGGAATTCTACTTTGATGGTAAGTATTCCCATTTACTTAAAGGACATTTAATTCGTGTAGCTAATCTAGATCATATAACGAATGATTTTACATGAAAATATCCTTAAGGGGAAGAAGGACACCTGGTCACATGACTGGAATGTCAAAAACTAAAATCTAAACTGGAACTGATGTTGGCAATGTAAACAAACATGACGGATGACACAAGTTTGTACCAAGAGAACAGATTGAACATTCTTGGTTTTGTGTCGTCTATGAAGCAAAGCTTTGCACTGTCTGGCATCTATGTAACTCTCTGTCCATCTCCCTGAGTGCAGTCCCAAATTGACATAACAGGTCATAGCTTTCTTATTTTGTGAAACGTACAGGAAATGTTCAGTTTGATGAGATGTAGCACCAAACAGATGTTTAGGTCATGTTCCAGGTCAAATACAAGGTCTAATGTTAGTGTAGTCTTTGGCAAAAGGCCTTATCATTTGTCTCTCTTAGGTTATAAGTAGTCTGATATAAGAGCGCAGAAACACATGGGAATCATCATTTGATATCCAATTTTACTATCTAAGCAAAATCAAATTTGAGAATCAATTATTGCTTTTCCATAGTTTATTAGGTAGTTGATGAAAATATTATATTTGAGGAAGGGGCATAGTTCTTGCATATCTTACTATCCCTAATATACCCAGAAATGTGACAGAGTTCTACAATCATAATGAATACGTATGCATAAATAATAAAAATGTATTGGTTAGTTTTTGTACGACCCAGGGTATCCTTCTTCACTTCAAGTTTTAAGTTTTAGCAAATTTATTTGCAGCAAGTATGTTTTCTGAACTTCTGAAATTGATAAGGACATTTGTATATTGTAGGTGAAATGCAAGAAATTATACTGGATATGAGAAGATATGTGGAAATACATCAACGAAACAACCCAGACGTTTTCCCAATCACTACTGTATTATTTACTTTACATGAACTCCCTTGAACATTCATGTAACGTTACATTATCGTATTTATGATTTTACATTCATTCTCTTTATGTATTTCAAGCTACTTTCATATTATTATGCAACAATAAGCAGGTAGCATATTTATGATTATAGTTTACAAACACAAATTATATGTTTGACATTACAGTATTTGGAACATAACTTTATATGTGTAAGTCACTTTTTTGTTTTAGTTTAAACTGTATATTTGTTTATTTATTTATATAGAAAAAAAAACAAAAAATGTAAAAAAAAAAAATCATGCAATTCAGTCAGCTAAATTTCCTTTAGCCATTATTTTTAAAAGCAACCAATGGTTTGTTAGATTATTTAATTACATATATCTGTTACACCGTGATATAAGCTAGAGCTGAAATGAATACCAAAGATCAGTTTTCGAATACTGTTACCATGGAAATTTACGCGTGGGGTAATTTACACTCATTACGCGATGAAGAGTTTTTCGTGTAAATTACAGTCTTGCACCAGTTCCACAGTTGTGCGCTAATAATCAAATTATGGTTTGCATGAGAAAATCGTACAATTAAAAACACGCGGAAATACCCACGTTTACAGTATTGGTAAATTCTATTCAATTCGTATTCGAATACTAGTATTGGTATTTTTCTGATTTGCAAGGAATCCCTTCGACTAGAAATCGTTCAATGTATTTTCATTTCTGTTTATGTGGGTTTTTTTTTTCTGGTAAATATTTGGAAGGTCAAAGGTTTAGGAATTTTAAAACATACGTTTACACTTGATGAAAATTGGACCTGTATACATGACAGACTGTGAAAGAGTACCTGAACCCACCCCACCCCTGTAGTCAAATTTAGACTCATCTAAATCAATTTACAGCATGGTCTATTGTCATAATTCAGGAGTAAGCAAATTAATATTGCTGGTGATATTTTTGCAGTGTTTAGTTTCAAAATCAAACACTCCCAAATTTTGACATTGGACATTCTTTGAAGTTCAAATGTGGCTACAGGGGCCAAGGAGATGATAGAATGAAATCTCTACTCCCCGTGTATCCATATGACAATAAGCGAAGGCAAAATAATGATACATCGCATAATATTACTAGTACTACACATTTGACCGAACGTTCGAATGGTTTACTATTAAATTAAAAAATAAAAAATTAAATCATACTCCGAACATTTTTTTCAGCTCTGGATAGCTCATCAATACACGAATATATATACGATTTTGTTATCTTTGTAGAAGCAATCAGTTACAGGACTAGTTCTTTAAAATGTACATAGAATTTATATTATTTATTTGAATAGCTTTAACCGTCACACTTTTGTCTTTATAAATATACAGAATGTGTTTATAGTAGTTCCCTGGGTAGTTTTTATAATTACTAAAATGTTTTGGACGATGTTAACAATTACTGTATTCTTAAGCGATAAACACTATATAAATATATATATATATATATATATATATAATCGAGTGAAGATGTGAAAATAGATTTGGAGGAAAAGTGTAAACTGCTGAATTGACAAACGAATGACGATTACATTAATGCTACATGACTCTTTAACGTCCATGGTTTTAAATGTATGCTATGAATGAAAACTTGGAAATTTAATTGAACTCACAATTTTTTTTCTGTCGGTGATATTAACAATTAATTTGATTGTTTGATATGGATCGATAAGTGAAACGCATCATGATTTCCAAACCACGTCAAAATACAAATTTGAATCGTATCAACGGTGGTTTAAAAAAATCCAACAGTAATTAACAGCAGTTAGCCTATTAACCCTTTCACCCCTAAGTATTTATAAATGGTATGTTCTATTCTATTGACTTGGAAGAGTCTACTATGCTCTGTAGTGTTGAAAGGTTGAATAACACGCTGATTTTAGTACGTTATACAGATTTTAATTCATAATATTTTTGTCTTTCATTAATGGTAGAAACGTAAGGAACGAGAAATTTTAATGTGCTTTATTTTCATATATTATATTCATGTATTATATTTATAATTTCCAATACTTATCTTGTTTGTTTCATGAAATATTTTATATAAAGAAACTGTGTTATGAATTTGTAGTATATACAAACTATATGTAGCATATAATATTAGTTATATATATTTCTTTATCAATGTTTAAATAAAGCTGTTACAAGGAGTATAGTCTCATTTGCTTTACTGAAATACAGACCTTCAAACATGCAAACACATGCTCAGAGAGAGAGAGAGAGAGAGAGAGAGAGAGAGAGAGAGAGAGAGAGAGAGAGAGAGAGAGAGAGAGAGAGAGAGAGAGAGAGAGAGAGATTTGTCAAATATTAATGAAAGGCAGATATATAAGTTATTTTTATATTATAACCTGAGGATTTTCACATATTTCCAGTATGTAATTAATTGCACATTTATAAAAGTCTTGTTTGCGATTACTCTGTTTCACTAAATGAAATGAGTTGCCTGTTCGATAGCGGTTGTTGTGATGTCTGTACCAGTTGTGAGGAGGAATTCGTTCCTCACTTATTACATTTGGATTTGACAGTGGAATCACAGCAGGTGTGACTGGTCAACAAGGGATGTTTCCTCCTCCATGGCACTTGATCCCACCTCTTGATTTTCAGAGGTCCGTGTTTGTTCATTTTTTTTTTCAGATTTGTCTACATATCCTGGACATCCTGAAGATTTATACTTTAGTATCTCAGATTTTTATATTGTAGGTAAATCGTGTGACAATGTAAGGTTTTCTCGAAATTTTACGAAACTAGTAAAAGAAAATGAAGATGCAATCTAAAATACTTTTCATGTAGAAGTGTTTTTATCCCCAAGACCTATGATATGCCAAGTAGTTTTGTTACTTTGAATATTCATTGCCAAAAATATATAGGACATATTCTGATCCATAGCATTTATCATAAAGAAAAAAAAACTAAATCGAAATGCAAAATTAATATATTTATATACACGTTTCTATTTTATGTTTTAGAAACTGGCGTAAATTAGAAAAAAAGCATAATTTTTTCCATGAATCATATGAGTTCAATACAATCTAGTTATTTTATATATATATATATATATATATATATATATATATATATATATATATATATATATATATATATATATATAAATATATATATAGTAAAACCTGTTATAGCAGCCACCTCAATATAAGGATTACCTGTTTATAAAAGTCAGTTTTTTCAAGTCCCTTGACTGCATACTTCAAGTAAATTGAACCTGTGTATAAGGTTCACCTGCACATAAAGGTCAATCTTTTCTGGTCCTTTGGGTTGCCCCTATACACAGGTTTCACTCTATATATATATATATATAGTGTTATCAAACAGATGTTTTCAAATTGATACTGTATCATGTCCAATCATAGCCGTATTAGGTCGAGGTCAGCTGCTTTAGCTCGAGGCGTATCCGACCCTGATCGAGACCCAATACGACTGTACAAGGGCATTATAGAGGATCAATATGTAAACACCCATTTCATGACACCTTTATTAACAAGGACATACTCGGATTCATAGCTTTTACCATAAAGAAAAAAAACAAAATCGAAATGCAAATATATTTATATACACAGAAACATAAATTAGAGAAAAGCATAATATTTGTCTGATTTTAATCATATGAGTACAATATAATCTAGTTATTTGGTATATATATAGATAGTGTAATAAAACGGATGTTTTCAAATTTATCCTGTATCATGTCCAATTATAGCCATATTAGGTCGAGGCTAGCTGCTTTAGCTCGAGGCGTATCCGACCCTGATCGAGACCCAATACGACTCTACAAGGACATTATAAAAGATCAATATAAAAACACGCATTTCATGACACCTTTATTAATCAATAACTTAAAATAAACATCAAAATCTGACTAAAAACCACTGCATCATTGGAGACAACATCTCCACGCAAATCTTCAACACATTCTACATAAATGTTACACTTTGGGTTATCCACGAATCCATCACCCGCTATTTCAAAAACAAATATTTGCAAATCGTTTTTTGGACATTTTACTTACTATCTACACAGACGGAAAATTAACAACCATGCCCATCATTTCTGTCCAATACTTTGTCAGGGACTTAAATTTTGTTCGTTGTCGTCTACAGTAATCCATTTCAGTTTACTCTCGATTTTCGACGTAGGGACACAACAATTTCTCAATGCTTCCATTCTCTACCAGGAAGTATAACGTCTGTGTTAGACCAGTTACAATTTTTGTATTATCTGTTTTTTTCTGTATTAGACCTGTATTAATGACCAGTTCTCAGACACATGCAATTGTAATAAATAGACAATTTATAATGTATTCGCAGTCATTGTTTAATAAATATTTTCACCGTGCATAGCACGATACATATTGATTTTAAGTCTACATCATGCAGACTGCTCTCTCGGACAATTTTTATATATGTAATGTGAATCAGTGAACGAATATATTACTCTTCCTGTGGAAAGATTGTTTTATGTTCATATTATTGAAAAACAGAAACAAATACTCTGGATTACGTATTGCTTGCGTTTGAAACGTCATTTTGGTGTCTAGATATCCTTGATGACCTTCTCTTTGTAATTAACATGGCGATAATCGCAAGCAAAATAACTGCTCCAACAACGCAACCTGTAACCGCAAGTACATTTGGCAATGTCCCACTGATGTCTTCATTCTGAAAATTGATATAAAACATAACAATACGGTTTCATTTACTTCATAAACATTAAAACACATGTTCAATGTCCTGTTTACATCTTGATTGTGGACTGATAGTAGGTGTGATCGCTCGACAGGGGATGTCTACTCCGCTGTGACACCTGGTACCACCACTGGATTTCCAGACGTCCGTGTTTGTCCAGTGTTGACCAGATTTGTATATTGTCTCCTGATATATATATATATATATATATATATATATATATATATATATATATATATATATATATATATATATATATATATATATATATATATATATGTGTGTGTGTGTGTGTGTGTGTGTGTGTGTGTGTGTGTGTGTGTGTGTGTGTGTGTGTTTAATCCATTTGCGGAAAAAGTATCTTATTTTTGGGGAGAGGAATTGATATTTGGTGCGGTTTTGGGGGTACTTGACAAAAGAAAATCATTATTTAGTCTCAGTGTGTGTGTGTGTGTGTGTATGTGTGTGTGTGTGTGTTTAATCCATTTGCGGAAAAAGTACCTTATTTTTGGGGAGAGGAATTGATATTTGGTGCGGTTTTGGGGGTACTTGACAAAAGAAAATCATTATTTAGTCTCAGTGTGTGTGTGTGTGTGTGTGTGTGTGTGTGTGTGTGTGTGTGTGTGTGTGTGTGTGTGTGTGTTTAATCCATTTGCAGAAAAAAGTATCTTATTTGAGGGGAGAGGAAATGATATTTGGTGCGGTTTTTGGGGTACTTGACAAAAGAAAATCATTATTTAGTCTCAGTTAAACTTAATTCTTGGCTTTAAAAAGGATCGATCACAGTAATGGATTTACTCCTAGGAGTCAAATTTGATATGTTCGGAAAAATGTACGAAAAACATTTGAAAATTTTAAGCCTATATAAAATTATGCATTACGTAACACATGGAGATATAAACATGTTCAATTTCAATATATCTTACCTTCGACAAATCTGTATCATAATTATCGTGGAAACGTTTTTGTATGACGTGGCGCTTAGCTCGATCTGGAATGTAAACGTCAAGTAATATAGATCTTAGGCTACATAAAATAGTGTCAGACTTCTAATATGGACCAACTTTTTATGTAATCAAATGACGTTCACCAATATCAATATGCCTTCATCATGGAATCCTTTTTTAGCAATTCCTAAATAGTACAATGTTTGAAAAATCTAATTATGTGCCCAATCTCATTTTTTATCTTTTCCTTTATTAACTTGAGTGGTGTTTCATATGTATGAAGGTTGCATTTTTTCATGGTTGAGTAAAAATCCCGATTACAATGCATCCGGGTAGATCACCGGCCTTCTCCGTGTAAACATCTTAGGTTCCAACATGGCGCCAAACTTCTCTTACTGTAGGTGAGACTTCATCGTTTATAGTGCGATGCCCAATTTCGTCAAACTTTACACAATGAATAAATACTACATATATATCCTTATTTGTGTTATTTCCATTTTTTGTTAGCTTTTGCACTATCGGATTTCATCATCATCATCATCATCATCATCATCATCATCATCATCATTTTAATTCTACTTTAAACCATAAAGTGTCTCATCTTTAGTCCGATAGATTCCAGCCCCTGACAACTATCTGACGTTTACTAATTTCCCGGGTGCATTGTCCCTTCATCTTTTACGATCAACCTCTGCCGTATAACAAATGTTTGTGACAGGAAAACAATACAATTTAAAGAAGCAAACAAATACTTAAAATATTATATTTTTTCAGAATTATTTTGGAAGTATTGACATATTCAAAGTTCATTAATTGTACATACAGTGAAACTTGTATATAAAGATCTCCTTAGGTACACAAGAAAACCGATCTTTGTAGGGAATTGGTCTTTATACAGAGGTTGGTTTGTACACATATGGTACTATTGGGGACAGCAAAAATCGGTCTTTGTGATCAGGTGGTCTTTATACATAGGTGGTCGCAATAGCAGATTTAACTGTATATTGATGTAGAAAAAAAAGAAAATTAACAAGACAAGACAAGATGTGATGCATCATTTAGATAATTGATATGAATCAATGGTCAGAAATTACCTTCATACACAGGCGACTTCTTGCTACACACTGTTTTTGTTAGATTTTCTAGTCTTGAGTAGAACGGAATGCCAGAGTTACAACTCCCTTTTATCAGAAAATCAATATGTATATTTTTCTTTAGGGCTAGGTCAACAACTTCCGGTTCCAGTTCTGGATCTTTGGGGTCCGCATCGGAATAAAAGAACAAACAGGACCCGGGTCGAATTATTTTCAATGCTGTAAAATAGGAATATGCACTGAATAAAGCGAACAAAAATAAATTATGCACTACGTAATATATTACAGGTTGACATTAAAAATGTATTATATGAATTATTATATGAAAGAGTCCAAATTGAGCTAACTCTAGGGTCCTCTTTAAGTATATATAATGTAATATAGACTTCTGTTTTATAGACATATTTATTTTCATTGACCTATATGATTAAATTTAAAGGGTAAATGAGTTAGTGTCAATTCAAGAAATTAGAATTACCTTCACGTAGAGCATGGAATGCGTATTCGGGACAGTCTCCACCCCCTTTCTGTGTAAGTGTCTGGAACCATGAAATCATATCATTTCCGTCTGTAGTATTTCGAATAGTGTTTAAAGTCACTGAAAAATTCAAAACATTGACAGAATATTCCTTTTTCAAATTATTCATTGAAACTTAATGTAGATTCAAAATGTTATTAAAGAATTGCATTCAATTTTCCAAGTATCTATCTATCTATCTATCTATCTATCTATCTATCTATCTATCTATCATGCCAAAATGACATTAATAAGTTTTAACGATGCATCTCTCTCTCTCTCTCTCTCTCTCTCTCTCTCTCTCTCTCTCTCTCTCTCTCTCTCTCTCTCTCTCTCTCTCTCTCTCTCTCTCTCTCTCTCTCAAAATTTTCTTTTGCACGCCAAATCATATTAACATGTTAAACTTGGTTTTCCCGGTGAAACCTTTTTTTCAATTAGATCTAGTTTTATTCAGAGTTTCTGAAACAACCAGACCTTAATTAGAGAAAAGCTAGATTTAACACATTAATTTGATTTTGGCAGGAATAATAAACCTAGTTTCCCACAGTATATGCAAGTTTTGAAAAAAAATTAGGTTTACCTGTAGACAAACTACGTTTAACTTCCTAATGGAATTTTGGCGTTGCAATTTGAATTAGCTTAAGAAAATCTAGTTTTAACTGCGTCAAAATAATTATTATACTCATTAATTTGACGCAGTTAGACCTAGATTTTATCTCGGGGATTTATTTCTAGTTAAACCTAGTCAGGAAAACTTAGCTTTTTGAACTTAATGCGGGTGAATGGGAGAAATTAGGTTTAACTGGAGGAAAACTAGGTTTTAAAACCGATACGACAAGCGAATTTTTTTCGTGGTGTTATTCGCCATAGTAGTAGGTCATTCAATGATATGTTGACGACCAACTCAGGTTTATTTTCAAAATGTCTGACTTTTCGAAAGGTAATTGGCAAATTGTTTACATATTAAAATTAAAATTCCTGATTGCCAACACACGTAATGCAGTATAATGTACGGAACAGACGCAGTTGAGCATTGCTTACCTGGATCACTAAACGTGGACAGTATAAAATCATGCGGAGTCGTTTCCTTACTCAGTAATGCCGCCATGATTGTATCTCTTACTTTCAGTTTTATCTGTTTGAGATCTTCGGACATGGAAAGCGAAGTATCCATCACATATGCCAGAGACAAATTTGGTTGGAGGCAATCTTGGCAAGAAACGGGAATCCCCAGCAGTTCACCAAACAGTCTTGGTCCAATTTGGTCAAGGATCCCAGTTACTGAATCGAAATGATTAGTATCATAATATTGTTAGTGTATACATAATCTCATATACTTCGGTTAAATCTTTAGTAAACATCATGAGTCCTGGTACAGCCGAACCCGGATATATATCATTGAATCGAAATCGAAAGGGAATGGATTTTTCTTTCAAACAAACAAGGATTTGACGGGTAATAAAGCAATTTGGTGGGATAATCGAAATAATTATCACATCAAATAATAAAGCGGGATTTCGATGTAACAGTGTTCAATATAAATTGGTTCGACTGAATTTCATTCTGTACAAAACATTGATACTAAAATAAATATAGTAGAAGCATCTAGCTAATTCTATATGCGATAAAATTTATATATATCTATCCTTTTTTACGCTTATAAAACTCTTGTATACTAAATGATTTAATTGTTGAACCTGTGAAAGCATTTTCTAAGATGTATCTTTGAAAACAGCATTTGATGTTTTCGTTAATTCAAAGACCTACCTTCCCCTACAAAGAACTGTGCAGTAGCTTCAACTGCTGCTTCGCCGGCAGCAACATGGAGAGAAAAATGTGGCGATATATCAGGGTCAGAAGTTTCTTTGTTTATTCCACCTGTTGCAGTTTCCTTTTGACTAGAGTCATATCTTCCACCATGGCTGCACTTACCGATGCCGTATGTTGCATTCCCTACGATACATTTGGTTTATAAATGGGTTTGTTAATGGCATTAGTAAGTCTAAGATAGTCATCTTACTCTTAGATGGATTTAGCTATGCATTTAGATTGGTCATTTGGCCTTGTATTATACCACTTTCTCTTTAGAAAATCAATTTAAAATTGGAGCTCAAGTCAAATTGACAGAAACAATCGTCTTGAGCATTATAACTTTGGCATTATGTTTATAATATTTATAACCACTAGGCCGTTGCCACTGCATGTATATTAAATCAAATGCCGGATATGATAGTAGATTTATTTTCTGAATCAATGACCCTATTAAATCATGTAATCATAAAACGAGTATATCTGTAGCTTAAAATGTTTAAATAAAATGTGAAAAATGAAATATGTTTACGTAATATCCGGAAACTGTATTGCGGTATTGGTTTTGTATATTAGTGAATACTACTTGACCACAACAGTACACCGTGACTCAAACTCTGTTTGAAAATATGTTATCTGCTTATATCAAAGGGTTATAAGACGGTAGTATAAACAAAGCTGCAGTTAGTTAACATTTACAAATAACCAACAGGGCTGTTTAAGTGAAGTCAGAAACACTAAATGACGCCATCGTCAACGTTCAGATGAATGAAGAGATTGGAGTGACGTATAAATTTGAAGCAATCACGAGAATCCAAACCCAATAGTGTTTAGACGTGATTTAGTGTAATAATCCATACTACCAATCAATGGTTTTCAGTTATGGTAGAAGCAGATTCGGCATACCTCGTGTCTTTTCATATTTTGAAAATTAAATAACTCGAGTTAGATAAACATGATAATCAACTGACACTCGATGTGGAATTTCTATATCTTCAATATGTTTCATGGAGAATCGAATCAAGTGATACTTATATTCATAATATAACATTTTAGATGTATCTCAGTTCGTTGTCTTTGAATAAATGGAGGAGGAATTGGGTCAGATGACATAAATCTTAAAAGTTGTACGGTTTCAGGGGCGCTGGAGATAAAGTAGATTTTTTAATGGCATATATACATTAATAGATCATTACGGTGGTTTGAAATAAGACACGTAATTATTAGCTAGCTTTTCATTAATTTAAATATAAAATTTTTTAATGACTCACTAAATACATTTAAACACTTTCATGCAATGGTGTATTTATATAATGAGAGAAAAACATATTTCATAAACACATTTTACGTATGTGCAAATTTTACACACTGGAATATATTTATTATTAAAAAATCAACAGTCCAAGTCCAAGACCTACCCTGAGGCTTCGGTATATGTTGATGTCCAAGGTATCCACTGGTTAGATATACGCCATTGATCAGAATATTATCTTCACAAGACCCCTGATCAACTCTGTAAGAGAACCATAACACTTTTTTATCTCCAGTTTCAGATATTATAATTGATGTAAACATGAAATTTTCGCCCTTTTACGACAGAAAATAAATTCATCCCGTCTTAAATTCGGTCCGAATCGCCATACTCTCCTGGATGACATGTACAGCGCTATGACAAAAGCATTCGCGGTTTTTCAAAATGGCGGACGTGTACAACGATGCTCATCGTGAAAATAAACATTAAATTGTATAATAAAAACTGACTAACTTTTATCAACACTTGGTGACGTGACCTTTGGACTTAGTGACAACTAATAGTAGACGAGGAATAGATTCATACAACGATTTAATATAGTTTTCATAGAAGGTATTCTAGATGTGTAAAATCGTGTCAAACAAGTCCTCGGGAGTCTTGACATTTGGAGATTTATTTCGCAAAGTGTTTATTTTTATCTCAAGACATAAATTCTCAATTATACCAATGTATGATGATTGAGCTGGCTAAACATTTGTGGGAATATTATTTTGTTGTTTGTTTTGTTGAGTAATACGCGCTCTATGAACAGGGCTGTTGCCATCTTGAAAAGTCAGGTTTCATTAAAGGAAATGTCGGACAATAACAAGTCAAAGTTGACCTTCAAACATGGAAATGTATTTATCAACATTAATATTTCCATTCACCGTGCTGCTGAGCGTGCCTTTTTTTAAAACTATCCCTTGTAAAAATTTCTGTGACGAACCAGTTTTGATCTGGTTTTGACTGCTTCCGCGGGCGTCCATATCTTTACATAGTTTTGAATTCACCTGTTAATAAATATTTTTTTTTCCAAATAGTTGACTCAGGTATTCGTAATACATTTTCAATAACTAACGTTTTTTATCCTTCTTATTTCATTTCAATAATTGTTTTTCAACGCCATCTGATATTTCTGTTGGTTTCCTACTCACTGTGACTAACTGGGTTATTTACATTAAATTTCAGAATTCGGACGATAAAAACTTTTCGGTGACGTCACTTCTGATGTAACGACCCCTCTGTAGAAAGTTGGATGGCCAACATAGCATATGATTAGAGTTATCACCTATTCCCTGAGCGAATCCATTGCGTAAAATTCGCGAATACTCTTGGCACGGTGCTGTATGTCCGTGATTCAAACATTTAGCAATATTTCCTTCAGTATCTATGTAATAAATTACATATTTTGTACATGTACAATGTATTTGGCTGTTCATAGTAGTAAGTAGCTTGTCTATTTTTTTCAGTAAATAGGACCCCATTCCATAGAAGACAATTGATTAAATAAATGTCACACAAAATTGATAAATGTTTTTGTAGATCATGTAATTAAGTAAACAAATCGCATCCAAATTATTGGACTGTACTTTTTTCACATATATTTTTATTTACACTTTCTGTGTTTTGTAGTTAAGTAAATATTGGTATGAGACTTAATCTGAGGTTCCTTGTCACTATTTGTATAATTTGTATTTCAGGTTAAAAATGTATCTCCTATTGAATTTCACAACACCTCGGTACATTCTATTTCACGTCACTTATAGTTTTTCAAAATGCATGCGTAAAATAAACGTAAAATATTAAATCAAATTTATGAATTAAAATCAATATTAACTTAAACAATGTATCCATGCTCGTCAATTTAACATCCAGTATAAAATAATGAATATAAAAACATTAAAATACTTACTCGGGGTGTGTGTAAGTGCAGTCTATGCAGGTCGGAACATTTCGGGGTGCTGTTGGCATCATTGTTGCGCCCGAAATACCTGAAAGAACGTGATGGCTGAGTTAGAGAATAATAATAATAATAATAATAATAATAATAATAATAATAATAATAATAATTATAATAACAATAATAATAATAATAATAATAATAATAATAATAATAATAATAATAACAAAATAATAATAATAATAATAATAATAATAATAATAATAATAATAATAATAATAACATAATAATAATAATAATAATAATAATAATAATAATAATAATAATAATAATAATAATAATAATAATAATAATAATAATAATAATTATAGTAGTAGTATTTTTTTTTATTTTTATTTTTGTTTTACGCCATACTTAACAATTTTTCAGTCATATGATGGCGTCCAGTTTTTATTGGTGGAGGAGAAACCCCTGGTTACCCGGGTAAAGACCACCGACCTTCCGCAAGAAAACTGGCAGTAGTAGTAGTAGTAGTAGTAGTAGTAGTAGTAGTAGTAGTAGTAGTAGTAGTAGTAGTAGTAGTAGTAGTAATAGTGGTAGTAGTAGTAATAACTCGAAACTAATGTATTCTTCAAATGTAAAATCAGTAAAACAAAATGAAGTATTTAAAACGGCGAGCGTAAATCGAAAGGGAATGACTGGTAGAATCATTTACACATTGTGGCGACTAAATACTTACCTAGTTCTTTGCAGCTCTTGTTCCCCATTGTTTCCACCCAGTTTGTGTTAGAATAAAACATTTGTAATGAAAACAGGTATTCGCCAATAAGCTTCCTCACCTCTGCCATATCAGTGTTCGGTGTGCTAGCTAATTTCAAAATCTGATCACGTAGCGACATCATCAAGAAGTGACCTGCATTAAGTAAAAATGAAGAAGTACCAATTAATAATCGAAGTTCAAGTCCATTGGAACTCGACGAATTAGATGTGCAATGGTCTCAACATGAAGAACAATTGCGAATCAAAAACGGGATAGGACCAAGTGTCCGGGAGGAGTCAGCATCCTCTGCTGGCATGCTACGCTCATCGCCAATGTTCCATGGAAACCTTTCCAGTACGATGAACGGGTCAAATTCGATGAAAAGATCAAGTTTGGTGAAGAAGTCAAGTTCGGTCACTGTCTTTGGCCGTGTTCTAGAATACTGTCTAATATTATTGAGAGGGGGACTTCATAATGTTTAACAAGATCCCCGTATCGACCATAAAACTTCTTAAACGACGGTTTCAAACGTTCAACAACGTAACCTTGTGTAAGTTGTTCATTGGCGAGTCGTTTCGCTCTCAGAATAAAACATTCGTACGAAGAACATATAACGTATAAGTTGTGAAATGAAAACGCCAGGAGAAGATGGAATAATACTACTTAGAAATGGATAGTTCGCGATATGGAAATGGAAACCGTCGCGTTTGTCATAAAGGGAGGTGTGAAGTTGTCCGTCCTTTCCAATCGACAGGAGTAAATCTAGGTAAGAAGCAGATGCGTTGTTCTCTGTCGTCTCATTGATCTCTAGCTCAACAAGATATATCTGGCCTAGGTAATTCTGAATTATTTATGGACAGGACGTCATCGATATACCTGTAAGTAAAATTGAACCGAGATGCTAACTCTTTATTTCCTTTGGAGAGCAGAGACTGTATAAATTCCGCTTCATATGAATACAAAAAGATGTCAGCCAAAGGTGGTGCACTATTGTTACCCATTGGAATGCCGACAATCTGTTGGGAAACTTTTCCCGCAAAAACCACTAATATGTTGTCCACCAAAACCCCAGCACCTTGATAACATCTTTCTCAGTGTATTTGTTATTGGAATCCGAGGGTTCCTTTACAACATAAGGTTCCTCACGACCTAACACTAAATATCTATATCTGCGATGTCCATTTTTTGTATACAAAGGGAGTTTTGTATAATAGATATTAACCTGTTTTTGAGTTTTTGATGAGGAATTGTTGTGTAAAGGGTCGAAAAATCAAAAGACTTGATGCTTGTAATATGTTTGAAATTTGGAGACTTGAAATGTTCCAACAATTCTTTTGAATTGTTTAGGATCCACATCTGATTGACTCTTGAGTAGGTCGTTGTACAGTACTTCTGGAGACCTTGTTTAATATGTGTAAGAAGTTTGGTGAGTAAAATAGATAAAGGCTTGGTGGAACACTAAGGTGACCCCGCAATAAATCGGTGTTTATAATGATGTTTGTGCATCTTTGGAACCAATAAATGTATGGCAATTCAAGCTCTGTGTCACTTGTGAGAACGGATTTATGATAATCTAACACTTCAGAGGTAGAAAAACCGGTGAGAGTGTATGTAGGGTTTCCAGGAAATGTGTTGAGTCCAAGTTCCTCTTGTAGAATGCTGAAGTAGTATCGCTTGCAGACAAATGTGAAGTTGTTAGATGCTTTGTCAGCAGGGACGATATTAAATCAATAATTGATATCCAAACATGATTAGTATTAAAGACGTACTGTAACAAACTGTCGTATAAAGGCTCAAAACACACACACACACACACACACACACACACACACACACACACACATATATATATATATATATATATATATATATATATATATATATATATATATATATATAATTTAATTTATATAAGAAACCCGCAAAGAGCTTTAGACAGTGTAACCATTTTTAATACGCCAATAAAACGTGTCTTAATCAGAGATGCAAGTTTGAACTCTATCGGTGAATAAAGACATTTTATGGTAGAAAAAAAAAAGATATTTTTATATTATTTAAACGAGCACCTTTAATTCAAAACATCACATGAATACGTTACAACAAATAGCGATAGGCAATTGAAAAGCTTTGAACTTAAATCGGTTGGTGCAGGTGCGATAAAGCTAAATACCAGTACATTTGATTTTCCGAAAAGAAACCTATTTTCTGATGTATAGACATAGCACAAATGAACACCATGTTTTAAGAATAGAAAAGGCTGAAAGAGTGAAATGTTTACTGGTACGATCATTGTCAATTACCTGAAATATATCTCAATTCAAATTTATTTTGTGCGTGCACTGCAAAGTTGCTGGGTTTGCTATATGCAGATGTGGCAGGAAATAAAATATTCCATGCCTATATTTGTGTACTTTGAACAGATAAATCTATCATGTTCCCACTTTTCGATTTACCAGGAGATTTACTAAAAAGTGGGATAAATCTATGCAAGATACATAGGTCAAAACTTATTTGAAAAGTGTGATATACAGGAAAACGTTAACATTGTCGCCAATGTAAAAATGATTGGTTGTCTTTGACCGACAGTAAACGTGGAAATTTACGCGTGGGGGTAATTTACACGTACTGTAATGAAGTGTTTGTCGTGTAAATTACCCCCGTACCAGTCCCACACTCGAGCTAAGGACCATCGTTTAGGACAGGACTGGTCACAGTAAGATGTGACATCACAAAATAAAGCCCACGTGTATGGTTTACATAAGGAAATCGCTTAATTAACAACACACAAAATACTCACGTTTACAGTGAAAGTTCGGTCGCGAATCATTTTAATTTTAAAATGAGTCCGAGTGTAGCAAAATAAGGAAGCCACTATGCATCGTTCATTGCCAAAACCACCGCGCTTTACCATTAGGCAGTTATTGCATTGTTAGTAGGTCGATATGAACGATTATAGAATACAGAAAAACAATATCGACCGAGGCAGAAAACCTAGGTTGATTGCATTGTTCAATGTTTGGACCCAAATCATTTAATCACTTAATCAAGCAGTATTGAAAAAGGTACAATTCAAAACAAAACGAGAAAAGAAAAGAATATAGAAAAACAATTAGATTTATATTTATAAATGTTTAAAATGACAATATTTAAAAACATTTATCTTAAAAATGATTTCAAGGACAAATCGGTACAAAAGTATAATCGCAGTTGCCCTATTTCTTTACTATTATATAATAAATGTACCAATGGGGTTTAGTTGAAGCTTAGTTCGACCTATATCTGTACCCGAATTTGGCAAAAAGTCAACATTTGAGCCTTTTATTGACAAAATGTGATACTGTGTCAATGCTTCCCGTATCAACATTTAACAATGTAAATACATGGATATGTTCTGATTGACGATGTATTTTTGTAATTCGAAAAAAAAGTATGTCTAGCTATCTATATTGAAGGATTACATAGTAGTACATACAGAATAGGTAGCCTAAATAAGGGAAATGCTTTTGTAATGTCATGTTAATGATATTTTCAGGACTTAAAATAAAAAGTATAGATTACCATCCGCAGATTTTGCAAATTATCAAAATTGTGTTAGGATTTAATGTATCATATGGTTAGTACAAAATTAGTCAATTTTACAACATACAAAAACACAGATTTAGAATTTATTAATTTGTAGACATCATTGATTTCAACACTACATTTGAATACGCATTTAGGATATACATACATACATACATACATACATACATACATACATACATACATAAATACATACATACATACATACATGTCTCTTCCATACAATTATTTCAATGTCCATTCATATATATATATATATATATATATATATATATATATATATATATATATATATATATATATATATATATATATATTCATTACACGCATGTGTAATCATAAAATACAATACAGAGTTCAATACGCCCGTGCAATACGTAATGTCGGACATTTCGCCAGAGCTACTTTTCTAAATGGCATTCATGTCATCCAAAATATTTGATGGCGTCGTTAAACGCGGAAAAAAATATATATACTACTTAAGTTTTACTGCTCAAGAAGATCGTTTCTGTCAATTAGGCTTCATCAGTTGAGCTCTAACTTAAAATAGATTTTCTAAAGGGATGGTGGCATCATACAAGGCCTAATAAAAATTCTAAATGCATAGTCGAATCCATATAAGAGTAACCACTGTAATAATATAACTATCTTAGCTTTTGAAGTCTTTTGAATTTCAATGGTGTTGTCAGTGCGAAATATTACATTAGCATAAGATTATCAGATGGTACCGAAATACCAAGTACTAGGTTTATATATGCCCTCGGGACTCAAAATAAAATAGAGGATAAAATTATTTGCTTAATGTTTATGAATAACATGTTTATTTCATCCCGCGCTACCCAATCGTGTTGAATACTATTCTTCTGCCTTGCAAGATAAAATAAAAATGTTATTAATAAAAGATGGCACATATTCTATTTATTACATATTTTTTACTTATTTCTCATATAAAAAGAAAGTAGTCACAAAAAGCGAAAAGCATTTTGATTGGCCGAGTGCAAATAAAACAGTTTACATTGAATTTGCATGAAGTGTTATATTTCACACTGAAAAATAACAATTGAAAATAAGAAATTTATTTGATTGATAAATCTTTATATTAAACTACCAAAAATTTGATAAAAAACATTTTTACTAGTGATTCTTCGAATCTACATACTCCATCTATCTACTTTTCTTTTGCAGATAATAAAATCAAACACATTTTATTTAAAATACAGTCAAACGTGTTTTCAGCAGCTACTCAAGGGAAGTTGAAAATGTGACTGCATAAGACAGGTAGCCTTTAGTTACAGGTTGATAAAAATCACCAGAAAATTGTTGTACATTATGCAGTGTATGGCAACACATGAACCTACCAATAAATTTTCATAACAATGTGTGAAACTTTGATATCATTTTATTGTTTATAAAGTTTATTATGTGATTGTCTCTGTACCTACCAATATATATTTACTAATATTAGATGAATGTCTCATTTTATTGTTTAACAAAATAAATAATTTGATTCTGATTTGTGCTCCAACTGATATATCGACCATTCTCACAAAATGGCTGCTGAAACCAGTGTGACCAGGCACTTTGTTGTGTATATCACTGGCTGCTTGTCGTGTTAGACAGGTGACTGCTGGTTTAGGTATGCTTATATAGTGAAATTGATTGGGGGCACAAACTGGCTTTTGAAAACGAGTGGCTGCTGAAAATAAGCCGCTGTGAAAATAGGTTTGACTGTAATATGTTTTGTCATTTTTAATGACAGTCTAGATATCTGTCTATAGTCTATTTGATACGAAAACATGTGACTTACCCGCAGTTATCTGTTCAGCATTCATAGTTCGGATTGCCATATTTCCATAAAGTTTCTGTGCTTTATTGTTGGCATTGACTATCGATACTACAATGGTCCCAAACGCAACTTCGGAAGTCGCATCTGAAAAGTAAAAACCATGAAAACTTGTAGACCACTTACAGATATAAATCCTGTATGCAGACTATAGTTTTGAAGATCTAGAAGAATATTGAAGATTGAGAGACAAAGAATCTATCTTACCAATTCTCAATTACTACACTGTTGATGTGTGTGTGTGTGTGTGTGTGTGTGTGCATGTGCGCGTGTGTGATATCATTAGTTATAATTTGAAAAAAAAAATATAGACTTATATAGCTAATTATCATATCTTAGATTTTTTAGTTAGGATCTAACTGACACAACCACACTTTTTTAAAAACAAAAACGACATGGACGTTTGTCAAGTTAGTTAAAATGATGACTACAATGTTCTCGTGAAGAAAGTAAGAAACTTAGCACAACATGATTAAGTTATACAATTTTAATTTAGTTTTACTTGTTAAACAAAATTTCATATTCTATCGCAACATTAATCAAAGATAATAACTAAGTTTAATATTCAAACACGCATATTTCTACCATGAGAAAATGTTTGTCATTCTTGAAATAAGGTTGTTGAATAGATAGGGCCCAGCAAACCTAAGAACATTCTTTATTCCGGAAAAATTCTTTATTCGACTACTCTATTACAAACTTTTGCTATGGTTGTTGAGTAAATTTTTATGACTTGCAAAATACTTTTTTCCAAGTTGGAAAAGTTCATATTTGAAAATATTAGAAATACATGTATTTCCAATCAAGAACAGGTTTGCCCTACATTAAAAAAATAAAATTTTGATTGCGCATATTGTATTCAGTTGAAATTAGGGAAAAACTTTAAGGGAAGAGAATGAAACAAATTATACCTTTTAATTAGTTGAAAAGAATTAGTCAAATAAAGAAAATTTACCTTCCCTGAAGAAAGTCTCTGTGATGTTTACAGGGTTGTCTGAAGCATAACGTGATGATGACGTCGTGAGGTAATGTTTGATGAATGATGCAGCGGCCTGATAGATGCCCTTCTCTGTGATACTTTGGTGAGTGTAGTCGTCTGCTCTCCCGCTCTCTTGGCTGGGCAAAAATCCCATTGTTAATCTACCGACAGAGAACAGTACCAACAACACTTGCATCATTCTTGCAGACATGCTAAACTCTAATAATCTAAATCTAGGTATAGTTTTGTATTTAAAATGCCTAGTTCGTACATATCAGCGTATCTACGTATATATAAATAATTTATTTCATTTTGTGATAAGAGTGATGGTATATTGGGTGAATACCAGACCAAAAGCGTACATTTACACTAGATTTGAATAAAACCTTCCGATAAATTTTGGCAGTGGTATTAAATCCTGTATCCGTCTTCTGATAAGTGAAAATAGGTTTAATCGTTTTGTAGCAAGATCGATTTTTAAAAGTCGCCGAAACGCATTTCGATCAGATGTTAATTATATATGTGTCTGTTACATCCTCACCTTTTTGGTATTGTTTGCTGCTAAATTTGCAATCCCATATCTTTGATGGAATTTATGCTAATCCGCTTTTAACCTTTCCTCTAATTTATTTACTTAAGAAAGTAAATCGGTCCTTAATTACTTTTTATTTAACAGAAAAATTTATGTATAGATAAATACTATGCAATGGTCTATATTTATCTATGTATCTATTGATATGTATGAATACAATGTATATGGGTGTACGTACAAAAGTACGTACATACATACGTACGTACGCATGGAGCCAGCTTGGCCCAGTAGGTAGCGCACTCGACTCTGGATCGTAAGGTCGTGAGTAAAAGCCGATGTCCCATGTCACAGTAGGTGTCGACACGTTAAAAAACCCTTACTACTCAATGCCGCAAGTACCGAGCATAGGTCAAACTTTCAAGCCCTTCACCGGTGTTGGTGACATGAGTGAAAGATTCTTGAGTGAAACGTTCAACAACAATCCAACCGACAAACAATGTATGTATATGTATGCATGTATGTAAGTATGTAAGTATGTATGTATGTATGTATGTATGTATGTATGTATGTATGTATGTATGTATGTATGTATGTATTGTATGTATGTATTGTATGTATGTATGCGTGTATGTGTCGGTCTGTCCATCTGCCTGTCTGTCTGTCTGTCTGTATGTATATGTATGTATGTATGTATGTATGTATGTATGTATGTATGTATGTATGTATGTATGTATGCATCTACGTACTGTAGTCTGTCTATTTGTCTGTATTTATGATAGTTTTATACCTATTTATTTGGCTGTTTATCTGATTTAAATATGAACTCACGGATTGTGTGACGGGGGATGCTTACTCCATTATTACCTGATTTGTATCTATATCCTTTACATCCTAATGAATGAAACTTTGGTATCTGAGATTTTTATATGTATCATAGTCCGAGGCCACAGTCAAATTCATATAAAAACAAATAAGGTCAACAAAAGTATAGGCGATTCAACAACTTCTGTTGAAGAGATAACTCAACATTTCAGTTATTGATGAATATTAATTGGAAACAAGGTCATTATACCGACTGTTAAGTTTGCAAAATGTTGACATTATATGTTTATCAGATCATAAAAACATTCTTTTTACAACGCTTAATCTTAGACGGATTTGAGGGTTTATTATTTTGCCTTGTTTGATACAACTTTCTGTTTCGGTACTCAACATCTCCTTTTCTAAATTGGAGCTCAACAGATGAAGTCTTATAGACAGAAACGATTGTCTTAAAACATTTGATTTGGCCTTTTTTTGCAAAACTATAAAATTGGCATTATGTATATAATATCCTTATGACAACATCGTTTAAGGAAGTAATTTGAGTATTTATATGAAATGATCATATGTTGAACACGCCCGGAATACTAGATAGTTTACATTGTTAAAATCGATTATCAGTTACACATAAATCCAACCAAATTTGTTTGTTGAAAGTATATATATATTATATATATATATATATAATGCAAGTTTATGCAGATGGTGGATGAAAAAAGATGAGTGACGCGGTTACTAAATTATGTATGCATGTAATCAAACAGAATATCAAGCTTTCCATGTGCGAGAAAAACAATCAAGCACCACATTTGAGTTCCAGATAGAAAAATATCAGTCTCGTGTGGGATGAGTCAATATCCCAACCTCGGCGGACGCCTCGGTTGGGACTTGTTGATCCATCACCTCCTCGACCTATACACTTTTAACTGAAACTCAAAGTGGACTTAGATTCAATAATGCTCAATGTTTCGACATTTAAATCATGTTTCACATTGTTGTCTCTAATATTTAGACATTATATTTAGCTACATAGGATTTATGTAATTGTTACTGTCGGGAGAATGATACATTGAATATTTACAGCAACGTTATTTGTAACAGTGCATTCTGGACGCAAAGTCACCATGTTTTCCCAGCACTTAAGCTCAATGTTAACTTTCACTTTGTTATCTTGGTTATAATTATAGTCGTTTATAAAACTTCTGGCTGTCCGTTTTAACAAGAAGTCGTTAGTCCTACGTCGTAAGGTTATTTGATCTTAAGACAAAACTTTTTATCAACGCTACTCTAATTCATGTCTCAAGGTATAAAAACAGTGACTCATATGCATGATTTTCACAAAGAAAGGAGAAATGACCTTAAGTATAGTACTTGACATTTGAATGTGTGCTATGTTAAATGTCTCTTCAATTTTTTCTTCATATGTGTATTACTACCCATTATCATTTGCAACTGACTGTATGCTGTAAACATGCACAGATATCAAGTTGCAGCGAAAATCCTGAATGTTCTATCAGTTTCTAATACAAAACATTTCAGCTAAGCTTGAATACTGAGTACAATTCAGGTCCTGGAAGAATCGTCTGCCAGTGTCAATGTCTTCTTCGCTTCCTTCATTTATGGCGGGTGAGACAGGTCATCGAGTGCTCATGCCTACTTTTTCTACTGGCACCTGGTCACATCTTTGTGTTTTTCAGTGTTTGTCCAATGTTCACTAGATTTGAAAAAAAACATTCGTTAAGGTTTTTGATGCACCTATCTAACGCACAGCTAAGTTTGGCATTTTGGACAAATTTGAATAAATCAATTAACTAATTATGTATAGGTAACATTTCATTTGCCAAAACAGCATTCGTGTTATCATAATGCTAAATAAATATTCGTATATGTGTTAAAGCGATATAAGCTGTCACTGAATGATTTTTGTCCCACGACACATAGACGAGACGGTGATAACATGTGCGTTAAACGATTATTTGTAGAAAAAAATTCATTAGAATTTAGGTCTTCTCGTACCTTAAAAAATTCCGCTGTATTTCTGAATGCAATAACCTTTCAGAATAACTCTTTTGCAAAACTCAAATGCTCTTTGTCATTCACATACTCGGTCCATCATCAATTTTGGACCCAAACACAATCTGAGTAAAAATGTTAAAGTCGGTCTATTTTATGATTATGTGTTTTATTATTACTTTTTGAATGCAAGATGTGATTTTTATTGGAAAGTATTAGTGAAATATTACAATCCGTTGAAACAGGGAAAAGAAGATAAAGATCAACAGATGATATACGTAGCCTTTACAATTCTATCGAAAGATCAGGATTGAATTGATTGAAGATATGAACCCCAAAGTGAAACTAAAATGCAAATCAGGGGAAATTGTAAAAGGCCTTGCGAATCCTGATCTTGTGTTCAGACGTGCACTATCGCTAACTCAGTGGACACTGTTTTGTCCTTTCCAATTTGTCCTATTCCGACTGCATTATTTCATGACGATGGAACTATAGGAAGACAAATAAGTCTGATCTTGCCCATGGATTGGAAAATATAATTGGATCAGTTCCTAACATATCCATTCGACCACTGTGCAACCGTACTAATCAGAGATGGGGTGAGCATAATTCAGTCAATTAATGGGAAAAAAAGATGTTCAAGTTTTGAAACATGGCCAAATCGTATATTATGCAAGTACAATCATGCTTCCGATTCACAGACAAGGTTGTTGATGTCTTCGATCGCTGTCACACTGAATATTTCTGTAAAACAGCAGAGCGTAATAGACGATCGGCAACAACAACTACACAAAAAGTCATATACCTGAAGGCCGAACAGCTCCAGACTGGATAAAGTTCCTATGAAACAGAAAAATACAAGCAAGCCCTAATTACTTTCCTTGGTGACTAGCTGAGCAGCAATTTGTCTGATATCTGCTTCGAGGAAAATAAATGTTTAGTTCTTGTCGGTGCATTTTCAAATTCAAAAATTATGCGACAACTTTCTGTAGAGCATGCAACTGACCTTCCAGACCTTTTCTGTTTGCATGAAGAAGCTGACACAAGAATCTTGCTTCATGATATGCACTCATGATAAAGTCTTTTAGCAGTTGAATGTAAGGAGAAGAATCATAATCAAGTGTTCTGTTACTAATGTTCTTGGGCTCGGTGTGTATTATTTCAAAGACCTTGTGTCTACTGTACAAATGTGGTTTTTGTGGTCTTTCATCGTTACTTACCAATATTCTCACTGCAGTTCATGATTTAAAGAGTTGTGATACCACTATATTTGGGCTTGGAAAAATAATTGATAAAAAGATCGACGAGTAAGTTTATCTCAAAACTTTGACAATATTGATTTTTTTCCGTCAGCGTTGTCAGCAGCCAGAGAGCTTGTTTCAAGCTTGTAAGACCCAAAAGGCAAATTTGCCTTATCGATGTTGGCCTAAACAAGTTACGTGTTAAACTTGCAACATGCAAAGACACAAGTTTGTTACGATTGCCATCAAGTGAACCTGCATTCAATTAACATGTTTTTAGTCATGTCTTCAAACGAAAATTTGGGTGTCCTGGCATCTCCATCATCCAACTCCTTTGTATCCCTATGAAAATGGGTGGAAAAACAGTTCATATGGCCCGGAGCCCGTCTACATTTTAGGTATGATGACGTCCGGTTTTCTGCAAGATTTTGTATGTTCTGGTAAAGGGAAATATATGTGTAGCAAGTCTTGTGTTTGCTGAGGGCAACAGTGGTCTTATACTGAGCTTTGTCCATGTCAGGGTAGTGATAACTGCTAAAATATTTATTCTAAAGAGGACATCGAGCTCGAAGACGAAACTAATGACAATGATGAAGATGAAAACGATACTATTGACTAGCGAGAGAGCGTGTTAGCAAACGAGCAACATAAAGGTTACCTTAACGTCATTCACATATAGGTAAATATAATTATTGATGTGTTTTTGTAATTACAGCTAAAATAAATACATTGTATATTTTGTATTACATTTGTTGTGTGTTTAATAACAGTGGTAGTTTTAAAAAAAAAACAAAAAACAAATACTAAATTAAAAAAAATACAAAAAAACAAAAAACAAAAAAAAAACAAACAAATGTTATAATGTTCTTATGATCGTCGAAGTAACAGGGGAACGAAAGCATGTCTATTTAACTGTACTGTAATTATGCGTTTTAAAGGACTTTATCGAGATGTTGCAATATAGGTTTATTAATATTTTGTCGGTATAAAAACATAAAAACTATCTATTTATGTTATGTATATAAAACCCATAAAATTCGTATGTTTTTAACACAAAGTAAAATCTTACGGAGCGGTTTACGTCGATACCCCTCAAAAATGTGACTCTCACAAATTACGACATTTTTTATTGTAAATGCGGGTTTTTGAAAATACAACCGATACTGATTTTATAGCTACCATATTTATATTGGATACCTAAACTTCATAAAATCCCATATAAGCAGAGGTACATAGCAGGATCCAGGAAATTTTCTAGCAAACCTTTATCTTTACTCCTTACCAAGATATCGACAGCCGTTAAGGAGAAATTTCAGCAATACTGTACAGTTGTTTATTCCAGAAGCGGTGTAAATCAGATGTGGATACTTAAAAATTCTACACAACTTCAAATTCATGGTATCAAAACATACGACTTTTCTACTCTTTACACAACTATTCCACATAAAAAATTAAAAGAAAGACTTTTTAGCATCATAGACAACTGTTTTTTCACTAAAGGTGGTACCCGAAAATTTAAATATCTAGTGATTGGTTATCATGATACTTATTTTGTCAAACACCACACTGATTCTACACATAAATACACTGAAGTTGATATTAAAAACATGCTGGAATTTCTAATAGACAATATATTTGTAATGTTCGGAGACGTGGTCTTTCAACAAACTGTCGGCAGTCTTGTGTCCCTTTATTGGCCAACCTGTTCCTTTATTCATACTGAATCAAAAGAAGAAAAAGCTGGCGGTGTCCTTTGATTTCACATTTAGATATATCGACGACATTTTGTCAATTAATAATGACAATTTTCATACATCTGTCAATGTGATATATCCCAGGGAACTAGAAATTAAAGATACAGCAGAATCAAGCACACACGCTTCATATTTAGACATTTTACTTACTATTTACAAAGACGGGAAATTGGCAACTAAGCTATACGAAAAACGCGATGATTTTGGCTTTCCTATCGTAAATTTTCCACATTTAAGTAGTAATATCCCTCAGTCACCCACATATGGAGTTTATATTTCACAAAAGATCCGATATGCCAGGGTGTGTTCAACATATGAACATTTCATATACAGATATAAACTACTCACTTACAAATTATTGACACAGGGATATCGAAAACTTCGTTTGATGTCAACATTCCGCAAATAATACGGTCGGTATAATAGTCTTGTTTGCAATTACTCTGTTTCACTGGGTGGAATGTTGAGTTGCCTTTTCGTTGGCGGTTGTTGGGACGTCTGTACCAATTATGACGAGGATTCGTTCCTCACGTATTTCATTTGGACTTGACCGAGGACTCACGGCTGGTGTGACCGGTCGACACGGGATGCTTACTACTCCATGGCACCTAATCCCACCTCTTGGTTCCCTGAGGTCCGTGTTTATCCATTTTTGCCGGATTTTTATCTGTGTCCTGGACATCCTAAAGATTTATACTTTGGTACCTGAGATGTTTTATATTGCTAACGAAACTTAAATAGACTATAGTTTAGCAAATAATAAATTTCATAATATGTTGCAGTGGAGTTTGTTTTTAAACGACATTTTTCTAACAATGTTGTCAATTAATGATTTTCCGACTTTTTTACTTTTTTCTTTTTTTTTGTCGTTTTTACAAAAATTTGACCATTTCCCAATTTTACGACCAGGAAATTCTGTATACAATGAAGGACATTTCGAATGATATATTATATGATAGCTGTGTGTTAGGTAGGTGCATTAAAAACCTCTAAATCCTTGTTTTGACGCTCGCCTAGTCTCCTGGTCCTCTTTACGATCAATGTCGTGAGGAGTATGATATTTATATTGCTATTTCTTACAAATCAATCTGCCATTTTAAGCTTCAGCTTTTTGATGTACCGGTTTATTGGTTTGGGAGGTATTTGCTGGTTTGGTTGAGTTTTGTGGGAGGTAATTGCTGGTTTGGTTGAGTGTTGTGGGAGGTAGTTGCTGGTTTGGTTGAATTGTGCTGATTTGGTTGAGTTTTGTGAGAGGTAAATGCTGATTTGATTGTGTCTTCAGGGGAGTGGTTTTTTCTTTCTTTCTTGCCTATACTTGTATAAAATAATGGTTAATCAAACAGATTGACAAATATATTTAAAAAATAGACTTTTCTTTTCGGAATTGATATATAACTGAACAAATCTCTAATTTCATCTGATATAACCTTCCAATTTTAGCATGATCAATATACATTGTATTTTGTATAAATGGTAGACAAGTAAACAGACCATAAATCATTGCTTTTGTATTCCTATACCACGACGTAAACATACACAACCATTTATAGTCATACTTTAAGATAGAATTTCAGAGATTTTCAAAGTGTCTAAATGTGAAAAATACCTTAAAAATACATATCGAACACGATATTTGGAGCAATAACTCTTCAATCATTCCGTTTCTGTAATTTTCAAATAGTTATTTTAATGGCAGAAGATAACATTATGTGTCAAAACATTGTACTCCCCGAATGTACCGTAAGCTTCAAAACATGTATTCTGTTGATTCGACACTTGCTTTGTAAACTACGTATTAAAAATGAGTAATTTAGCGATCCCCTAATTCGTATATAGAATCGAGGTCGAATATTTCCGTGGCATTGTAAATGTTATTTGAAAATGAAGGAGAAATTACATCGTCTCTAAAATCAAAACTTTTAATACAGAGGGGAATCAAAAGGTCAAGATGGCGGACCTTTCTGTCATTGATCTTCGATATTAGAGTATTCTTAATCTACTAGATTTGTTGTTGCTTTTAAAAGGTTCAATGGCCTTGACATATCGTTCAGATAAAGAAGAAAATATGTTATCCCTGTTTTGACATACCATTCTATCACTGCTTTATCAAAAGAGTTCTTTCAAGGATTTATTTTTAATTTAAAATCCAAGATCTTATTCATGTTTTGATTTATTTCTCTGATGTATTACCTCATCCACCCTGTATCCACATTTGGACTCCTCCGTTTCAAAGAATGGTAAAGTCCACTGTCAGAATTCAGGAGTGTAAAATAAAAAAAACACATAACAAAAAGTCTGTCTTACCGCCAAATAAAATTTTCGGTACTTTACGTGTTCTTGGTGACATCTCCATATTTGTGAAAATTCTTGGCGGGGCTATAGACACCACCACCACCAACAACAACAACAGCAGCAACAACACATACACCCCTCACACATATGAGGGTAGATTGACAAGTTTCGAGCCGCATATGTAAGATATCATTGTCGGCATGACTTTCAGCAAATGTTAAATGAACAGTTTTAAACTTCCAAAATTGAAAATATTGTAATAAAAATATTTTCATTTGAAATAATATATAGCGGCTTTATAACGATGATTCGACTAATTAGTAATCTACAAATTGGTACTGATTCAACCGAATGTAATGACACGTGGTGACGATTGATTTGATTTGATTTTTGGGGTTTTATTTTTGTTTTACGCCATACTCATATAAACTTTTGCGCATGCGTCAAACTGTATATATCATGGAAATTTAGCTCCAGGAATAAGTGAATTTTTAGTGTATATATGGATAAATATCAGGTTTGAGGTTCCAAAACCATTCACCACAAGGTATGTGATTTAATTAACACCAACCCACGAGGCCTTTGCATATCTTGGGGAACTTTATTCTAAAAAGTCGTATATACCCTCAATATCCCAGTATCGAACTTACAGTCATGTTTCATTGCATCCACGCTCCACTGCTTTCACCTCAACCAGTTTTACATAATGGTTGATTGTTCTTCAAAGAGGAAAATGTCCGTAACTCCAGAAAAGCCTGTGGCCAAAAGAGTCACGCAAACTGGCGAATTTGATAATACCGGAGAGACAGACATGCTACGATGTGCAATTATGAAAGCACTCATGGACGAACAAGTTTTATCGTCATTACGCGACCAAATATTAAACGGCGTTCTTGAAATCATTAAGCCGCAAATTGATTCACACATAGAAAATCTCTTTGCAGAAACCGTAGATAATAAACTGTCACTCCTTAAGAAACACCTAATATCAAAAGATCAAGAGATAACTGATCTAAAAAATCGCATTGACAGGCTCGAATCCCAGGCAGAAGAGCAAGAACAATATTCAAGACGTACATGTCTCAGATTCTCTAATATCCCATACAAAACGGTTGAAGGGCGCACTCCTGAGTCACCGTGGCAACTCGGCACCGACAATATTGTATATGCGATATGTCAGAAAGTAGGTGTTAGGGTTACCGATCAAGACATTGGTAGATCCCATGTAGTAGGTGAGCCAGCAAATGGTAAATGCCAGATCATTGCTCGATTTCTCTCCTATAGAGTTCGTCAACAAGTCTATGAACGCCGGTTCCAGCTAAAAAATGACAACCTAAGGCGCTTCATAAACGAGGACCTTACAAAACGTCGATATAAAACTGTGCAACACCTTGCCAAACTCAGGAAGCAACGAAAGATTCACCAACACTGGACACAGGACGACAGAATCTTCATGCGTTTGCGAACTGATGGACCCAAGCTCCTTATTAAAAGCATCGCTGATGCCGACAAGTTTGTCGCCCGTTGAACAAATCCTAGACATTTCCATTGTTACGTAATTGAATCTACCACTATCCTGTCATTCTAATTTATGTAAACTTTACCACGTTATTTAATTTATCTATCAACCTACAAACTAGCTATGTGGCAATGTTCATGGCAAACATACGCCTATATTGTATGTAAGAACTAGTGTTCCTATACTTATGCGTAGACTATTTTTCTCTTTTCCCCGTATATAAACCAACAAAGTGACAACAGTGTCGCTGGCTAGTAAATGATCTTGTAGTATGTTTGAAAATTATTCTTGTGTTCGTGCCTTTAATGGGCAGAATCACGAACTACATTATAACTGATAATATTTGTAAATAAATATTCTATGTATATAACCAAGAATTTACTCAATGTTACAACTATGTAAACTAATCCCAACTGTTTAACGATGATCCAAACCCACACTGCTTTCAACTAACATAGTCTGAACGACACTAATGAACGCATGCATACCTAGTTCTTCAATAGTCACTTACCCCGAGGTCAAATGGACCAACTTTGACCTGACCAAATTAAATTACTAAACATGCGAACTGTACACTAGAAATTCACTGTCTCAACGACATCTCTCTGATTCCACATGTTTTCATTCGTTCCAGCACTCACGTTCCTCCTCTACCCAATGCACTCCCATTTCCTGTCGCTACAAATTCACTCACTATAATCTAATCCTAATAAGAAATGGGTAACGACCTTGGGTTGTACAGGGCAAACATAGGTTCCTTTTATGGACGATGTTATGGTATATGTTCATCATCCTACAAATCTTGTATTTCGACCTCACTAGACTTCAATACTTACGAAACAATATAGCAAATATCCAGTTCGCTCTCATTTTGTTCGTTTTAATTTTGTTATGCAACGACATCGCTGAAAATCCAGGCCCAGATTCGAACATAGTAAACGCTTTTTCTATTGTACATTTAAATATCCGCAGCATTAGACACAAGCTCAGTGACGTTGAGCATCTTATTGGCGAATTTGATATTGCATGTTTCACAGAAACACATTTAGACGCTTCAGTTTTGACCGATACTCTTACTATACCAGGCTTCGAACTGCCTTTCCGCAAAGACAGTACTAATCATGGCGGCGGTATCCTGATTTATTATCGGTCCGGCATTAATGTCAAACCCAGAACAGATCTTGAAAATAACGTGGATGAAATTATTTGGGTTGAAATCTCTACCTATCATAGAAATATTTTACTATGTTGCTTATACAGACCAGAAACATGCCGTAATGATTTCTGGGAATGCCTTGAACAGTCTGTAAGCTCAGCATTTGATATAACCCACAGAGTTTTACTGTGCGGTGACTGGAATGTAGACTTCAGCAAAAGACTTCCCACTAAAGTCTCAGAGCTTATTTCTCTTTTTAATCTCTCTAATGTCATTATGGAACCTACTCGAGTCACACAGTCGTCATCCAAATGTATCGATCCCGTAATCCTCTCTGATTCCTTGACCCATCGGGAATCAAGTACTATAGATGTAAACAGTTTAAGTGATCATAGAGCTACATATGTTACTCTAGACTTTGAATCACAAGTTCGCAAATCTTTTACACGTAGTATCTGGACTTATAAGGACTGTAACTTTGATATTCTCAGAAATCAAATCCTTTATTGACTGGACCTATTTAGATCACGAAAACGACATAGACCGTGCTGTTAACACCTTTTCAGATAAACTCATGACAATCATGGAAAATAATATTCCTCGTAGAAATGTAATTATAAGACCACTAGATAAAGTATGGTTTAACTCGGATATTCGACGGAAAATACGACTACGAGACAGACTAAGACAGACATACGGACGGACGCGCAAAACAAATGACTTAATTAAATTTAAAAACCAAAGAAATAAAGTCAACAACATGAAAAAGAAACTAAAAGAGAAATATTATGAGGGTCTTAATGATTCATTAAACAAATTTAAACGGTCAGACAGTAAAACCTACTGGAAACTCATTCGATCTCTAATCAAGGGGGAGATCCCCAAAGATGACATTCCAACTCTATACTATAATGGTCAGACGGCCTCCTCCGAGAATAGCAAAGCCAATATGTTAAATGATTATTTATGCAATGTCTCAAATTTGGACGATAGTAATGCAGAACTTCCTCCATTTGAAGAACGTACTGGTAATCATTTAAATAATATTGTAATAAGCACACAAGAAATAATAGATCAAATAAAAGTCTTAGATCTCAAGAAGGCCAGTGGTCCCGACGAATTCAGCCATATCCTGCTGAAAAACACAATTTATGAAATAGCTCAACCTCTTGCTAAACTATTCAATAAGTCTCTTCAGCTAGGTAAGTTTCCAGCCAAATGGAAAATTGCACATGTTCTTCCTATATTTAAAAAGGGGGATAAATCAGACCCTTGCAACTATAGACCAATTTCTTTACTGAGCTGCCTGGGCAAATTATTTGAACGAGTTATGTTCAAACATTTCTACAATTTCTTGCAATTTAATAACTTACTATATAATATACAGGCTGGTTTCAGACCTGGACAATCCACTATTACACAACTTATAGAAATGTATCACCAAATATGCGTTTCAATTGATAATAGAGAGTTTTCATGTTTTACCTTTTGTGATATTAGTAAGGCCTTTGACCGTGTCTGGATAAAAGGTCTTATATATAAACTTAGTAAATATGGGTTTAAAGGGAAAGTTTTAGACTGGATATCTGATTATCTTTCTTATAGAACACAAAAAGTCAAATTAAAACACTCTATATCTTCCACAAGACATTTAAAAGCTGGAGTCCCACAGGGCTCGGTCCTCGGTCCACTTCTTTTCTTGATTTTTATAAATGATCTCCCTGATGGGTTATTTGGACTCACAAGACTTTTTGCAGATGATACTTCAAACGCCCTTACTTCATCTAATTTACAACATATCCAAACCTACAATAACCATGATCTAATAATAATCATAGAATGGGCCAATACATGGCTCGTAAATTTTAACCCTCAAAAAACTAAGATAATGATTTTTGGAAATCCGACGTCAGAAACCAATAATATGAGTTTTGACTTCGCTGGTGAGACAATATACCCATCCACTGATCACACGCATCTCGGTATAACATTTTCTAGTGACGCTAAATGGGCCAGACATATAGACTCAGTTAAAACAGATTGCGGTTTTCAGAAAATTAAAATATACCTTGAATAGAAATGCTTTATCGAATATATACATTACATTTATACGCCCCACTTTTGAATACGCCAGTGAAGTTTGGGACAACATCACCAAATCTAACGAGCAAAGACTGGAAAAAATCCAACTTGAGGCTGGAAGAATCGTAACGGGACTTCCAGTCTACAGTACTCGTTCAGCAATCTATTTTGAAACTGGATGAGAAACTCTAAAAACCCGCAGAACAAACAAAAAACTTTGTTTGATGTACAAGATTTTAAATAATTTAGCCCCAGATTACTTGGCAAATCTCTTACCTGCACAAGTGGGTAATATTAATTATAACTTAAGAAACAGAGATAACATTAATATACCCTTATGTAGAACAAGTCTTCTTTACTCGTCGTTCATTCCTTCTACTATTACTACATGGAACAATTTGCCCCTCTCTACTAGAAACTGCACTTCCCTGTCTCAATTCAAAATCTAAATTGAAGTCAAATTACTCTCGTTGCTCTCCTTATTTAGGAAATGGTGAACGTAAATTAAACATCTTACACACTAGACTACGTCACGGTTGTAGTACTCTAAACGGCGACTTGTTCAGAGTAAACCTTACTGCAAACAGTGCTTGCTCCTGTGGCCTTCCTGATGAGTGAACCGAACACTTTTTCCTACATTGTAATAATTATGACCAAATCCGTCAAGAGCTATTGAACAAAATAAATGAGACCGGAGCCGTCCCTGATATAGGCACAATACTCTATGGTAGCCCGGATCTATCACAGATTGATAACAACAAAATAATACAAGCCGTACACAGATATATCCACAAAAGTAAAAGATTCTTGTAGCGACAACCACACCACCTCCCATCACACCTCCTCCCTTAAGTTATGCACTTTTGTGTTTTCTGATCTATTTTATGCAATAATATTCCATATAAAAATATTACACCATTATCAATTTATCATGCCCGACGATAGACTCGGCATCGCACATTGTATTTTACTTCTTCTTCCACCTTTCTTTTTCTTTTACACTCGTCGGATTACCAACTAAATTCATGCATATGTATGTGTATATTTATATATGTATGTGTATGAAAATGTATGAAAGTATATGTGAAAATTGCTACATGTATATATGTTAATTGCCATTGAAGCATGCCTTGATCAACATAATCTGTTAACATTCAAGGAGAGGCGGATCTAAGTTGGCAAAACTTGTCGCCGATCCTTTTGCATCAAATTGAGCAATAAAATATGTTTAAATAAAAAAAAAAACAAAAAACGCCATACTCAACAATTTTTCAGTCATATGATGGCGTCCAGTTTTTTATTGGTGGAGGAGAAACTCCGGTTACCCAGGTAAAGACCACCGACCTTCCGCAAGAAAACTGGCAAACTTTCCCACTTAATTCGAAATGACCCTAGCGGGATTCGAACCAGAGGTGAGAGGCCTTGTGATTTAAAGCGCATTGTTCTAACCACTCGGCCACGGAGGCCCCCTGTGACGATTGATACATCTTGGATTGTGTAATGTCTGCCTTATATATATTACAATTGTGAGGTAATATTCATCTAAGTGTAGTTAAAATTGGGAGACAAAAATTCCGTCTCTATCGTCATAAATCATGTTATAAGTGTAGCAGAATATTCATCAGAAAGGAGAGATTATGTACATCGAAAGCAAGCAGTAATATTAAACAACGGGTTTTAACGGTCACCAGAGTGAACGATATGATTTCAGTGAGAAAAGGAACTTTTTTGTTGTTTTAGTGAGCTGATTTTCAGAAGCTAACTTATATAAAATCACAATACAGACGTCCATACCATCAAAGTTTTCTTTATCAAAGTCCGTCACTATCAAAGTATTTTGAACGACTTGTACAAGAAACTGTGGTAACCATGTGCTTGTAACAATAAACATTGATAACGTCATATCGAAAAAGTCCTTCAAAGATTTAAGAAAAATAGGACGAGTTTTTATTCCATGAAAGTCCGTCAAAGTTCTTTGATGGACTTAAACCAAAGTATTCTTTTACCGCTTCACATGATCGAAGTTTGCGTCAATGACATTGACCAAGAAAACTTTGATCGTGTGAACGGGACTTTAATTTGTATTTTGACAATAGGAAACTAATTTGATAATTGAACAGTCTGACTAACTGAACAATCTCGAGAGAGAGAGAGAGAGAGAGAGAGAGAGAGAGAGAGAGAGAGAGAGAGAGAGAGAGAGAGAGAGAGAGAGAGAGAGAGAGAGAGAGAGAGAGAGAGTAATATATAATATAATTTGGCTGTATAAGGACTTTATCTATAGGTTTACTCCGATGTCGAGTGGTTAGAGCATCAAACCATGAAGTATCTCATCTCTAGTCAGGGCGAGTTCGGGTTCCACCGGAAATTGGCGGAATCAAAGAAACTGATTTTGTGAGAATGCTTGTCAGTTTACTTGCGGAAAACCAGTGGTTTCTTCCCGGGTACATATTGTAAACGGGTTCTCTCCTCCACCACAAAAACCTGGCCGCCAGCATATGACTTGATGAGCGTGTCGTAAAACAACATTCAGAATTCAGAATACAAAACAGAAGTTGTTCCAGCCATACGGAGAGTAACTAAAGGGAGGTAACTCTTTTAAACATTACTGAAATTGCACACGCTAGTCCGTGATTAAACTGGGGATGAATTTTTAATTGTACCTTTATCAACGATAAAAGACAAAAAAAATTTTTTACCTCATATGCGAAATAAAAATGAATAATGAATAGTAAGCTTAAAGATAAATTTATTCTTGTTGTTTTAGATCTATTTAAATTTTGCAAGATTGTAATGTCTTTATTTAAATTATTCATATTTATCTGCCTACACACGTATGTTTAATGCATATTTGTTTCATTTGTTTATTGCATGTTGTTTGTTTAAATTGTTTTTCTGCACTATATTCTGGCTTAGGTATGGCCTTTAGTGAAATTAAAAGTTTTCAATTTACCAAGCTACTGTTTCACTTTTCATGTCTAATATTAGAATAAATCATTTCATTTGAAAAAAAAAAAAAAATCTTCAACAGTGACAGTTTCACATTATTTTAGCCGTTTAAACGAATTTCTATTTTGTTTACCGAATTGTTATTACATTATTGACTTCGTAAATGTGATAAGGAACGCGATTATCACGCATGCAGTAATCCATTATTGAAATTTTCCGTTGACCTTACATGAGAGGACTTTCATAGTACAAAACACGCCATAATTACATAACAATCTCATACACAGAGTTGTCGGTCACTGCACTCTGGTGAATATTTATTGTTTCAAGTTATTCTTAAAACGATGTAATTGTTACAACGTTGTTTAAAGATTTCTATATAATCTATTTATCTTAAATGTACACCTTATTCATTCACCATACTCCACAATGAGTAATTCATTGTTTCAATTCCAAATGTGTTTTATGGACTGGGAACAAATTGTATAGCATTGTTGAAAATATAACAATTTAGCAAATTAGCATGTGCTTTGTGTATGGTGGCTGATTTGTGCCATGTCGACCTTAACTTATTTCGGGGCGAAAAGACGACAAAACGAACGGACGACAAAATTGAGGCAAAAAGACGACAAAATAACCCGCAAATTAGCGACTTACTTTTGTCGTCTTTTCGCCCGGCGTTTTGTCGTCTTTTCGTCCCGCAAATATGCGACTTCATTGTCGTCTTTTCGCCCCGCAAATTTGCGACCTTAAAATATCGTCTTTTCGCTCCGCAAATTTGCGACCTCAAAATGTCTTATTTTCGCCTCGCAAAATTGCCAGCTTAAAAAATGTCGTCTTTTCGCCGCAAATTTGCGACCTCAAAATGTTTTATTTTCGCCTCGCAAAATTGCCAGCTTAAAAAATGTCGTCTTTTCGCCCCGCAAATTTGCGACTTTATAGTCGTCGTTTTTCTCCCGCAACTTTGCAACCTTAATATGTCGCCTTTTCGCCCCACAAATTTGCGACCTTAAAATATCGTCTTTTCGCCTCGGTAATTTGCTCCGTGACATGATATTTAAAAGTCATATATATGTGTCACGTGTAAGATTGAAAAAAAATTGGATATATATAACTATCAGTAATGTATGTACATCTAAAAATAGTATCGAAAGGGGGTTTAGTTCTTGTTATTGTTGAGGCTGTTTTTATATTTTTATATTTTTTTTTTCGGGGCGAAAAAACGACATTTTAAGGTCGCAAATTTGCGGGGCGAGAAGACGACATTTTAAAGTCGCAAATTTGCGGGGCAAAAAGACAACAATTTAATGCCTCAAATTAGCGAGGCAGAAAGACGACAAGACGAAAATAAAGTCAAAAATAAAATAAATTTGCAGGGCGAAAAGACGAGAAAAGTAAGTCGCTAATTTGCGGGTTATTTTGTCGTCTTTTCGCTTAAGTTTTGTTATTTTTTCATTTTCTCGTCTATTCGTCCCGAAAAGACGACAGAATGTTAAGTTGTCTCGAAATAACAAAAAGTAGATATGGCACAAATCAGCCACCATACTTTTCAGATTTTGAAAAATAACTAACTTGAGTTAGATGAACATGATAATCAACTAAAACTCGTTGTGTGTGTATATATATATATATATATATATATATATATATATATATATATATCTATATATATATATATATATATATATATATCATAGGCGTCGGAGCCGGGGAGGGGGGGGGGGGCTTAGCCCCCCACTTTTTTGCAAAGATAGGCATAGGTGTTGAAAATTGGGGCTTAGCCCCCAAGACGTTTCTAGCGTGTGTGTGTTTTAAGTTGGTTTAGCCCCCCCCCCCCCCACGTCTGGCGTGTGTGTGTGTTTTAAGTTGGTTTAGCCCCCCCCCCCCCCCACTTTTCAATTTGCTTCCGACGCCTATGTATATATATCGTCATTCGTTTACTTTAATATTTAACACAAGGAAAGGGTTGCACACTCTTAACTTTAATAATGAAATATTGCGTCAAGTTTCGGTAACAAATTACATCTAGATAGAAACATTATATCCACAATTGTGACTTTATTTCTCTCTCAGTTTGTTTAAGTGAATCATATTTCTTTTTATTTATCATACCTACGTTGTTTCGATTTACATTTACATGTATAAAATTTTACTTACATTTAAAGTTTTATTTCTACCGCATGCAAATGAATTTTTCAGTTTTGACAGTAAAACGGATATGAAATTATAAAAAGCTAACTTTTAAAACTCACAAGTAAATTTAATCCATTACATATGGATAAAAAAGAGACGAGAGTATAGTAATAATAAATAACTGGATTGCACTAACATATAAACGCATTACCACACTCGAGAGCCCACAAAAAGTATAGCCTACATTTTGAGAAAATTTCATTTGACTTCCTTAACCGACTCTGATAATATTTCGATCGCAAAAATGTCAAATGTAGGACCCATCCCCGATATTTTCTTAAAAACATTTCTCAATTATTTTTCAACAAAATAAAATGAATATATTTTTTTTTAAATCTTCTCGAAATTTTATACTCTAATGTTGCCACCAGAATATGTGCGATTAAATTAGGGCAGGGCTCCGTGGGGAAGTGGTTAGAGCATAGCACTTTAAAGTCCAAGTTTCTCAGCAGTAGTCAGCGAAGGTTTGAGCCCCGCTGATACCGGCAAACTGATTTTATGAGAAAGCTAGCAAGTTTATTTACGGAAGGCCGGTGGCCTCTTCCCGTGTACATTGTAATCGGGTTCTTTCCTCCACCATTTAAAACTGATCGCCATCATATATCTGGAAAATTGTTGAGTGTGGCGTAAAACACCATGAAACAAACATATAAACGATTTTCAAGATAATGAAGACAGCTGGTCACCTTCGTACCATGATACTGGTCTGCCGTCTAACCATATAGATCCTCGAATGTGTCGCCATTTGAGTGAAATATCACCCACAGGAGATGGCCATAAGTTAGTATATCTCAATATGCCCCCAGACAGATTATGTCGTCCAACTGGTATAAGTTATGTCGGTAGGGCCTACAAGTCAAGAATCATTAATTAATATATAAATAATTACTAATAACAGAATAATTCACATGTTGGTCGTAAGTATAGTGTTTTGTTGATATTTTTACCTTAAGCGCGCTTTGATCTTTAAGGCCACGCTCAGCAATATCTAGATTATACGATGGCGTGTGTACAACATGACGGGCAAATTTTGCTGTGAAAATCCGATCCAAAACCCCTAGTCTGCCGCATATAAATTGGCAAACCTGCGCGCATTATCAATTGATGACCCAAACTGAGTAGAAATTAAAGGCGCCGTATTTAAAGAGCAATGCTCAACCTACACTAAGATCTAGGTTTCGTGTTTACAGAGCAATGATCCAACATACAATAAGTAGATCGAGAATTCGTATTCACAGAGCAATGCTCTAACCTACACCGAATAAATCGAGGTGTCGTGTTTACAGAGCAATGCTCCAACCTCCAATGAGGAGATTGCGGTATCATGTTTACAGAACAGTGCTAAAACCAACACTGAGGAGGTCGAGATGTCGTGTTCACAAAGCAATGGTCCAACCTACACTACGTAGATCCGTGTCGTGTTTACAGAGCAATGGTCCAACCTACACTGAGTAGATCCGTGTCGTGTTTACAGGGCAACGCTCCAACCTACACCGAGTAGATTGAAGTGTCGTGTTTACAAAGCAATGCTCCAACCTACACTGAGTAGAGCGAGGTGTCGTGTTTACAAAGCAATTCTCCCACCTACACTGAGTAGATCGAGGCGTCGTGTTTACAGAGCAATGCTCCCACCTACACTGAGTAGATCGAGACGTCGTGTTTACAGAGCAATGCTCCAACCTACACTGAGTAGATCGAGGTGTCGTGTTTACAAAGCAATGCTCCAACCTACACTGAGTAGATCGAGGTGTCGTATTTAAAGAGCAATGCTCCAACCTATACCGAGCTCATAGATGAGCTGTGTTTACAGAGCAATGTTCCAACCTATACTGAGGTGTCGTATTTATGCTCCAACATACACTGATCTAACCACTCAGTAAAGGTGTTGCTGATGTGTGTGGGGGGGGGAGGGGTCAAGAATACAAAATTATGGTATTTCAGAAACTTAGTGCGAGCCCGAAACTTAGAAAAATGTCACTTCAAGCATACTCTATATAGCCGAGTAAGATATACTTCAATATCAACTCAGACTTCTTAAAAGAGCAAACAAAGATTTGATACATAAGACAGACTGTAAAAAGATAGTTATACAATATAACACACTTGAAGCCGAATATAAATCATCGATTTACACTTTAAAGGATATTTTGTATATACATTTGATTTATTTGCGTAGCAATACTGGAAACAACAGTCTGGAGAAGAGCCCATTTAATTCGAATTTATCTGTTTGACGAAGGTGTAATAAACAGGTGATTATCAAGACAACGTGATAAAGAATTTGTCTTCAACAGACTTTTACGATACGCTCTCTTTGTTAACAGATAACCAGCTAACGGAACAATACCCTATCAATCACCTTGGTCCGATATTTTCAAGAACGTAATTAAAACATTACGAAAAACAAACCGAACATTTGACAGTTTTATGATTGTCCGCTTTTGTCCTCCAGGTTACGAAATCTTACTGTTGTTTGCATGTACATAAAATAACGTCTAACAAATACCCATGTATGTATCTATAATTATTGTGTAAAATGTATTTTCTAATTACTTTCTCAACAATGTGTCAACCAATTGATAGGGGACCTCTATCTGATTATTTCTAGACCTGTGGTCGATGGTTAGAACAAGGCGCTTTAAACCATGAAGTTTCTAATTTCTAATTAGCGCAGGTTCATGTCCGGCTGGAACCATATATTATTGCTGATTTTATGAGAAAGTTTGCTAGTTTACTTGCAGAGGGCCAGTGGTCCCTTCCCTGGAACATAAAAGCTGGTCGCCACTATATAGCTGAAAAATATGAGTGTGGCGCGCAACAACAAACATTTGTGAGAAATAAAATCTTGTTATTGCATTTATTTAAAGAGAGATAACTTAGACTGCATAACACTGCAAAACCCATTAATTTTATGTATATATTACTGAAATCTGAAAACTTAATTACGTAGTCTTCATAACTTATTGTTTTTAGTGTCTTTATGAGTTTAGTGTAGTTTAATCATATTGTGGTTTAATTTGTTATATTTTAAGAAATTTGATATAAGAATAATTACATGTAATCTGCGAGGTATAAACTTTAACCTCTTGGCTTTATATATCGCTGATGTAATTATTACCATACTGAAGTCAATTAAAGGTAACCTATAAATAGTGTACGCTGTGCCACATTTAAATATATATTTCATAAAATGTAATATTAAAACATTCTTCACTTGTTTATGAATTACCAAAATCTTATCTCTCGATGTTTCTTTAAAAGGAAAAGCCAATATTTTCTTGCAATGACATTTTTCAAACAACCATCCACACAATATGATAGTTCGATAATATATTAGATGTAAATCTCATCAGCCTCCATATTAATCATAGGATAAAAGTTAATCTAAGTATAGCCATGACGTCATACATCTGTATCAATTAAATTGGAATCCTAATGGTATCTAGGTGTCTGTGATTTTGTATGGACTCTGCTAACCAATGTTTTCCATTAAACCGTCAGGTCAGCCACTTGTTTGTAGTTCTGTTGACTTCTTTTTACTTACTATAAAACGTCGTCACGTTATCATACCGCGTGTACCCTAGTCATTTGTCATATTCAAGAGCGCGATATGAATTCCCGACCACTAGAGGTAAGAGTAATCGATTACTGAACAGGTCATTACATATTTGTACTGTACTTTATCAGTTCACGTCTAACTTTAGTTCACTTGGCGATTAAATGTATTCAAGACGAGTAGATATCAAAGAGAAGTCGTATATGTACCGTAGTAATAATACAATTTCTGCCTTGAATAACATCGACGATAGATAAGCCGAATAGATTGTATTTTGGTACCCGATTGATTTTTTTTTCCCTTATGGATAGCAATGCCGTAGCTAGTCTAAAATTATGTATATTCAAAACCAAAATAGACATGGGGTTTGAGTGCCACCTTGAGGCTCCAAGAAGGTCTTGGTCAGAGCCCTGGTACAAAATCTGTATATATTAGAATTTCCAAATTGTGTTGTTTAAGAATTCATTATAACAGTATTATATGGTTATTATAATTCTTAAAATAATAATTTTTTTTAAAAAATTGTGATACATATAACATATATATCAATCACGTATGTATAACCCAGGTTATTGGTAATCAAACCAGAGTCATTCCGGTTGCGATTCAAACGCCCTACCCGACTAGACCACGGCTGCGATCGGTCACAGCGGACACAGGGATGTCATACAGTGCGATTCACTATTTAGAATCAACTGATTAAAGAGGCATTAGCTGTGTTTAATAAAAACATTTTGATTTTTTTTCTACTTTTATTACTTGCACTTGATGTACAATAACAACAGCTATACACAGAGATATTAGAACAAATCAGCTATTCCTATATATTTCATGAAAATAAGGCTAGGTCAAGAGTGGTATTCATATACAAACAGTAAGGCTGAATTGGTGAAATGCAATTGAATAATTGCCAAACCTGGGTATCTCAGGCAATTTTCACAAAATATAATAGGAAATTAAAAATGTTTTTTATTTCCTTTTTTACTGCAAAAGAGATATACACAGGCATAAAAATTCTTAGATCCCTGTATATTTTGTGAAAATTGCTTGAGAAACCCAGGTTTGGTACTTTTTCACTTGCAATAACCTTACTATTTGTATATGAATACCACACTAGATCTGACCTTATTTTTTACAAAATACATGCATATAGGAATAAAAGATTTCTTATGCCTGTGTATAGCTTTAATTTGTTATTGTACATGAATTAGAAATAGTAAAAGTAGAAAAAAAAATCGAAATTATTTTTGATAAACACAGTTACTTCCCCTTTAACAAAGCTCATTCAGTTTACACTTATTTATGTTGCAGATGGCCAGGTTAAAAAAGTGCATTTATGTTTCAGAGGTATCGTGGCCATGAACCTGTCCATATAGAGAACTTGAAGCTCACAAAAGCGAGTGAATTTACCTGCATGAAAACAATTATTTGCCTAGTGTTTATATGCGAGATAAATAGAGGGAATCCTTAAAATACCTTCAACGAAAACGCTTATAGGAATGAAGACATCATTTGTTTTCTCTCCAAATAATATTTTCGAGGCAGGTGCCCCCGTTTTTTTTTTTGAGGGGGGGACAAATTTGATATATCAGCTGATCTTCACGTTCGCCACTGGAATAATTAGTTACGCATCAACCGTGTCACTGAACGATTATGACCACATGACCGGGGCTAGTAACATACAGATGAATGATATCATCTTACAACACAAACTATATAAGCCCGTTATCATAAAAATATGTACAAGATCTGGTAATTCAAGCGGAACAATCAGGTCAACAACACTGACATGTCCCAGACATATTTACTTTTTTTATCACAAAAAGTCATATAACAAAATATCGCCTCAAACCGTCAAGATTTATTACTTTTTCTCAGGTTTTTTTTCATAAACCGCACTGATATTTATTGAAATTCTCTTCGACGCACACACACGCGCTCACTAATGTAAACTTAAGATATTGCATGACAAGCAAAAATGAACATTGGAATATCGATCTATAAAAGAGCATTAATATCAAACTGTAAAATTAAAGGAGCATTAACATTTTTTTTTTTTTTAAAAATCTTTCCTTTTTTTCTAAGTGGATTTGATATACAATAACACAAAAGAGTTATAAACACCCATAAAAATCTTTAAATTCCTATATATTTTGTGGTAATTGCTCGAGAAACCTAGTGTGGCAGTTTCTCGCTTGTGGTTGATGAATTCAACCTTACTATTTGTATATGCATACCATACTGGGCCTGACCTTAGTTTCACAAAATATATAGGAATATAAGATTTGTTATGCCTGTGTATAGCTCGATTTGTTTAATATTGTACATCAAGTACAAGTACTAAAAGTAGAAACAAAATCGAAATAATTTTTTATAAACACAGTTACTGCCCCTTTGACAAAGCTCATTCAGGTTACAGTTATTTATGTTGCAGATGGCCAAGTATATAAAAACGAAATAATACAATTTTTGTTATAAACACAGCTAATGCCTCTTTCATTCAATTTTGACATTTAATTCTCTCTCTCTCTCTTTCTCTCTCTCTCTCTCTCTCTCTCTCTCTCTCTCTCTCTCTCTCTCTCTCTCTCTCTCTCTCTCTCTCTCTCTCTCTCTCTCACACACACACACATGAATTGATTGCATGATAAAGTAGAAAGCAACACTGGTAAATCAATATAAACACGTAATTGTTGTACACAAATATCACAGTTGGTAGACTAGATCTAATACATGAACAACTACTTAACGACTAGATGATGCAATCCTTCCTAAAATTTCTAGATTTGTGACACATGCCAGCTGACATAGGCTAAGTCTAACTCTTTCACACTTGTTTCATCGGGATCTTTGTACCTTTTGCTCATTTTATTTTCATTCACATCCAAGTCGTCGTAATCTTTGAAATGTATGTCTTGAAAATCACCGATTATTTCATTTTCACTAAAGTGAAATTTGTCGTAATTCTTCTGTTCTGAATAATTTGACCCCAATCCATTTACACTCAGTTGTAATTCCTCGTATTCTTTCTTTTCAGAATATTTCGCGTTCACATCTTTTTCACTCAAATTCAGATCTTCGTAATCCGTCTTTTCTGAATATTTCGTGCTCACTTCCTTTTCACACGGGACATTTAAATCCTCGTATTCCGTCTTTTCAGAATACCTCATGCTAAGTTCACTTTCACCCAAATGTAAATTTTCGTAATTCTTTTTTTCCGAGTGTCTCTTTCTCGACAAATTTTCAGTCAAGCTGAAATTCTCATAGTCCGTCTCTTTTGGATTTTTCTTGCTTCCCACATTTGGCCTCCTCTCGAAATCTTCGTAATCCCTGTTTTCTGAATATTTCTTGGTTTTTGCTTTTTCACTCATACTGAAGTCTTCGTACACTCTCGTATCTGAATATTTTTTGTTCACCGCTTTTTCACTTACGTTTACATCTTCGTAATCCCTCGTCTCCGGTAATTTCGTTTCTATGTCATTTACATCCACATACAGATCTTTGTAATCGTTTTCTTGGGGTTTTATCCACTTTTCACAAATGTCAGAACACACGTGTCGGTCAAAGAAATCCTTGATCCCTTCAAATCCTTTATCTCGTGGCCCAAATGTTTTGGCAACGGAATGGATAAATGGCGTCGTTAGCCTATATAGATCCTCATAAAGCACACCTCGGAATCCCCAAAACACGTATTTACCTTCACTAAAATGATAAGAGTAATGCTTAAGGGCTTCTAGAAACGAATCGGTTTCCGTGAATTTTTCGAATTTTCCATGAAGATATTGTTGAACAACCAAGTGTTCCCCCTGAGTTAATGTCCTGTGGTCGTACTCCTTGAATTGCATCATAAATTCATCCCACTGAGAATAACCATTGAAACGAACCTCATATTCCTCTATGAAATCAATATCTCTGTCCTCATCCTCATTCAATAACTTTCCAAATTTTATCGAAATCGCATGCGCCAGTTGCAAACGGGCAAAATACAGAGCCCAGTAGTCGTCTGCTGCTGGTCTGTCGCGCCTCACTTTGACGATAACATCACGTACTGCCCCATCGTCTGCTCCCACTGGCACAAGTGCGCCACAAAACAGTAGGAAACGTTTTGTTCTGTGTTTGGGGAGGAATTCAAACTGTACTTCTTTTAGGTATCCATTATCCGTAGTAAATCTAGCTGTAGTTTGAACGACATCAAAACCACCCCAAAAATTGAGATTCTCGCATTTACACACGTCCATGCCGGGAACGAAGTCTGCCCTCCTAGTTGATCGTACATGTAGATACCTAACTCAGCTTAAATAAAGGTGCAGATATATATTTACACTTCCGACACACAACATTCGATCACTGAGAGATAAACTTATCCGCTTTCGGCAATTTAAAGCAGTAACTATATACCTATATACGAACACAACCCAAATATGTTTGACATTTGTAGTATACACGAGTATAGAAGATCACGTCGATGTTGTGCAAACGTTTAAATAAGTTGACTAGCATGATTCGGGACTAACAAAAATATCCCGCGGTTAAGGTAAACTAAATGATAGATTATACTAACTCCTATCACAGTACACACGCGATGTAAATAAAATATCCTCTGCTTTAAATTCAGTGAAAATTTACGACTCGATAGGTATGGCTGAAAATCTTATTTATGACTTACGTGACCGAGAATAGAGTGTTACGCTTGTTCAATATGTAATGTACTTTCAGTTCAATGCTTATCTGTTGAAAGTTCAAGTACATAAATTTCACATCAGTCTAGAGAGTGACAACATAATTACAAAGCGTAGCCATTTCCCATGATGATCCGATTTTCTGTAATAAAATTTTCTTTTCAACTGGCGAAATCAACTGAAAGCTGTTTCCAGACGAACCGCTATCACCTGGTCACGGCTCGAGGGGAATGGCGAGATGCGTCTGTGTGCATGATGCATCGGTCGACTCCCTTTGTAAGAACTTTCCATATCGCGTATAACATAGGCTAAGTACTTCGTAACATTTCTACATTGGTATGTACATTGCTGTGCTCGGTTGATAAAAGGCGGCTTAAATGAAACGTGTAAACATGTTAGTCAGCTATTGGTATACGTAATGTTAACAGTATCTAAGATGCATTCTTTGTGTATATGGTATTTACGAATTTAAACATTGGACACATAAGATAGGCCTAGTGACTGAAGTGACTATAAATGATCAGTATAGGTGTAGTGACTTAAGTGACTATATATATTATCTATTAGGCCTAGTGACAAAGGTGAAACATCGTTTATGAGAGGGTCTTTTATTAGTTAATTTAAATATAATATTTCGATGAATGTTATAAAATAAGTGATATATAGGCTTTATATATCGCTGATAACATATAAACAACTATATATATATATATATATATATATATATATATATATATATATATATATATATATATATATATATATATATATATATATATAATTTGTTCCCATGTTCGTCGGTACGAGTTTTCGCGCCTGAAAGTTACCCGATAATACGTCATCATCATCATCATCATCATTATCAACATTTGGAGACCAAAGCCGTTTTGCACCTGAATAAATGATTTTGATAGGCTTATATGTATTAATATTTGACTATCAAATTGTATGACCATGTGGTTGTATATTTGCCGTGAACATGTAAAATACGTGCAAGACAAATTAAAAAAAAAATGTTTTTTTATAAATCCGAACGAAACCAATTTGTAATAATTCGGAAGCGACATATGGATCAATAGAGAAACGTGTATGCGCATGTCAACTCGGCCTTCTTACAATAAGGGAGAAACGGACCATAACTACGTTCGGTTCAGCTTTCCTATATTCATTATTGCTGAATTAATCTCGTTTGAAGCGTGATTAGCAAGATTCAGAGCAAAATGTTGATGACGTCACCAACAAATTAAATGAATGGTTCAGTAAGCGAAATAAATTATTAATGTTTACCTACCGACTGTTATTTCCTTCATTGTAGGTATACAGAACGATTGTATAGATATTTCAATTGCACAAGTGGTAGGTCGTCACGTGACCTAAGTGTCAACCGCTTTACTTGAGTCTTCTCTGAAATTTCAACATATGAACGAATAAATAAAGAATAGAATATCACATAATTATTTCTTATTTTTAATACTATACATTACCACAAAACAAACACAATCACAGAAAGAAATCAGAAACACAAGACTAGTGCCTTGTCTACTACGCCTCAAGTACAGACCCATAAAAAGGCCATGTTATTGATCTAGGTCATGTTATGACCAGAGCCACAGGATAGAGAAATGAAATATCGCTTCGTAGTTACGATCGTAACTTGTCTGTTGAACAGAAAAAAAGTTAGGCCTAGTTCAACTTTGTCAAGTATCTCCGATTAACAGGCCGCTTTACCCGATATTCCTGTCAGAAACAGTTCGTCACTCACAAAATGTGAAATCGGCTCCATCCCCCATTTCATCTCCAATCCTTGCTAATTCTGAAGTACATCTTGTTTTCTCACAACATGCAATGTCAATGCCGAGCAGATGTAGTGTCAATAGGCTTCTCAGTAATTGAGTTATTGACAGTATACTCTATAGAATTATCGTTAGTTTTATAAAATATGTGACTAGATGATAAAGGGTTTTTCATAACAAAGGTTCGATAAATAACTTTTACATAGGCCAATAAAAGTTTGTTAAGTCACAACATAATTTGCATTTGTCTTATTTCAATTGATTTGACGGTTTTTCTAGAAGACTATACGCTGAAATACTTACGAAACAGTCATCACGACATTTCTCAGTTGATTGGTAAAAAAGATATTAAATAAAATGGCAACTTCCATTTGTCATGAACGAATTTTAGCTGTCTCCCTTCTCTTAAGTCACACTCAAACTTTTTGTGGTATATTCCATTTATAAAACATCAGATTTGAAACGGAAATTCGTTGTAAAACAGCGTGTCACCAACGACCGATCGCTAACTACATGGTCGCCGACATTTGCATGGGCAATTTTCTTCTGACACATATAATCCTCCATCACCAAGCGGTCGAATATTAATTACCACAAACCAAATCTGAGAATAAATATTCTTTCTTTTGTAATGATATGAAAAAAGACAATAAACCGTAATCCATCTAGTATTTCCGGTCAGCAAAGAGAACTACTTTTCATGTCACACAACTGTTGAGCTGTTTCGTCATATGGAAAAAGTCAATTATATGGAACGATTTTAGTAATCAGTGGATTTCTAGACTGCCTTCTCAGGATCATTTCTCATGTTTTAAAAAAAACATTGGATATAAAAGGAATTGCTTTGAGAAAAAATCATTGTGCATGTGCTGCACAGATTTTTCTCCATGAGTAATTGATTTTATATCCAATGATTTTCAAAAAATAAAAAACTATCCTTAAAAGGCGGTCTATAAATCCACTCATGTGTTTACAAGGGGTTTACCAGACACATGAGAAACAAGTGTGATATTCTTAACAAAAGAGTTCCAAATCTGGCATCATTCAAATCTTCGAATTCTAAACATTAGAAACAGACTAAAACTGGAATCTCTTACAATTTGTTTTATTCTGAATATTTGATTCACCATGTTTAAATGTTACCCCATGTCCGATGAATTCTATAAATGTTATCTTTAAACAAAACTAAACTTAACGAATCGCGTGAGACTTTAACCGAAGTATTATATGGGCTTATAGGGGTTTTTACGGAATTTATTTCTTGCAACTGGAAAATTAAAATGATGTAAGAACAAAAGCTCCCTTAGATAGTCAAACAATTTTAGGATAATTAACTTAAAAGAAAAACACAGGCTTGTCTCAATGCCTTTACTTTTATGTTCCAATGTCATTATCATGTTTTCCACTTTTTGTTTGCCAGGCATAATACCGGAATGTGAAAATATGTTCACAATTTTATCCCCAGATAAACAAAACAAAGTGAAAACACGATATTTTAGAAAATATTAGATGTTAGCATTTCCTGACTTATTAGCTCTATCATGAGTGTAATGGATGTTAATACATAGTACTGATTAAACCGCACGTTTGTTTTCACCTGTGATGATGCAACTAAATCAAAGGTTACGATACCTTGTCAGGAACGTACCGTGTGATCCCTGAATAATTACAAACAGCGATGACTGAAAACTAGATATTAAATAAAACTGATGTGTGGTACCACCGTACGAACGTGCACACAAGCATGCAAGATAACACGCACATTTCTCCACATTCTCTCACATTTTCTGTCAATCTATCTATCTATCTATCATTCTATCTATCTATCTATCTATCTATCTATCTAGCTGTTGCCCTGTCTATCTAAACTCACATACCAACACCCAATCTCACAATATATATATATATATATATATATATATATATATATATATATATATATATATATATATATATATATATATATATATATATATTATGAATTCCATTTTCTCTAGATAATTGTGATATTGTTCACATAATAAATAAATTAAATATTTAGAGTTTTGTCCTCAAACAGTCCTCTTTCGTATGACATAATATCAAAATTAAATGTTGCAAATAAATGTATGATATCATTTAAAATAGTTTTCTTGGTTGTTATTTCTATAAAAAATTATTTACTAATGCATCAGAATATATTTTCACTTCTTGATGATATGACCATGTTTTCACTTTGCGGGAAATCTCTGGATCATAAAAAATACATTGTAATTGTATTTTAGTGCGCCCGATGTAATTATTTTACAAACATACTTTGATATGATAGCTATCACAGTACTTGTATTTGTTTTTTATTATTATTATAAATGTAAACCAAACAACCTATTCCAATCATGAGCACTAGTTGAATAGATACATAAACTGAAATGTTAGAATATAAAGGGTTAAAATCAAGTCATCAATTTCAACTTACCGTTGATAAAATGCCGATACCAGGAAAAATATTGACGTACCGCAGATTACGACAGCAACAACAAGAATAATACTGTTAATAACAACAGTAACAACGGTAACAACAAGATCAACATTAGCAACGGGAACAACAACAGAAGAAACAACAATTGCGATAACGATAGTAACAACAACAGCATCAACAGCAAGATATACAGTAAAAATTATTATAATAAATTTTAGATGATCTACAACTGAAATTTTCAAACTGAGCTGTGACCTTGGCATTTGGTCTGATGACGTTGAAACTTCACATCAATGTTCTTTATCGGAATCACTACTTTCTAAAACTCTTTAACACTGAAGTACACATATATTTGAAAATTCTATTATAATTGTTTATTGATTTGAGACTTTTCAAATTGAGTTGTGATCTTGACGTTAATCCAGTGACTCTGAAACTCCGCACACAACTTCTTAACCATGTTTTCTACAAATCCTCAACACTAACATGTATATGAAAAGTGTATAGTTTTATGGAGTTATTGTCAGTTGAAATAGTCAAAATGAGCTGTGAACTTAACATCTAAGTTTAATACGATGAATTTGAATACACAGAACTATCAGCACATTTCCTACAAAAATATCAACACTAACTGATATTATCAAGACTACATTTCAATTTAACTATTTAGAGTTGACCTTTTCGCATTAAGTTTTAATATTTAGGGATTTTTTTTTTCATTTTTTAAAACCATGGAATATACATGCAGTGGCCCATGGAAAAAAAATTCTGTGCATACATTGATTTTTTCCATGAGCCATTGCATGTGTATTCCATAGTTTTCAAAAATAAAAAAAACCATCCTTATATTTATATATATTACCATTTTCTGTGAAACTAGTCAACTGGATACGAAATCCATTCTCTATATAATTGACATTGCGGGAGAGTTTTTTATAAAACGTAACAGCTGAACAGCTGTGCGAGACGAGAAGAAGTTCCCTATTCTGTCCGGAAATACTAAATGGAAGTAAGGTTTATTTTCTTTTTTATATATCATTTTGAAAGAAACTATTGATATGGAAAATATTGAATACTTATTCTCAGATTTGGTCTGTGGCGATTCATATTCGACCACTCGGTGGAGGAGGGTTAAATATGTCAGATTTTGATAGGCTTGAAAATGCAAATGGCTGCGCCCATGCGAGGTCGAGCACACTGTTTTACAACAAATTTCCGTTTGAATTATGATATGTTATCAATGGAATATACTACAGTGAGTTTGAGTGTGATTAAGATAAGGGAGACATATAGTATTTGTTTATGACCACTGAAAGTAGCCATTTTATTTCGCATTTTTACCAATCATCTGGGAAATGTTTACTGTTTCGTAACTTACGTAAGTATTTCGGTATATAGTCTGCTAGCAAATCCATCAAATCAATTGAAAAAAGACAAATACAGATCATGTTGTGAAATAACATACTGTTTTTGTTCTGTTTAAAAATAAATTATCGACACCTTCATTATGGAAAACCCGTGTAGGCCTGTAATAGATCCATGTGTTATGTAGATCAATTCAGTATTTATCAGATGATGACATATTTTAAAACACGAACACTACAATTATATAGCGTTTCCCGTCAATAATCCCATTACTGGTTACTGAGAAAACTATGAGCACTGCTTATGCTCGGCATTGACATTGCAGGTTGTGAGAAAACAAGATGGGCCTCAGAATTAGCAAGAATTGGAGATGAAATGCATGATGGAGCTGATTTCACACGATATGAGTGACGAATTGTTTCTAACAGGAATATCTGGTAAAGGCAAAACGAGCTATTTATTAGAGATGCTTGACAAAGTTGCACTAGGCCTAACTCTCTTTTTCTGTTCAAATGGCAATAAACAATTATAACTACGAAGTGAACTTTCATTTTTGTGGCCTGTGGTTCTGGTCATAACATAACCTAGATCTAAAGGGCGTCCAGTGTGCTACAGATGTAGTCTTGTGTTTCCGATATCTTTCTGTGATTTTTGTTTGTTTTGAGGATTTAAGATTAAATAAATAAATAAGAAATAAATAATAACAAATAAATGTGATACCCTATTCTTTATTGATCCGTTCATATTTTGAAATTTCAGAAAAGACTTAGGCTTGTCCGACAAATAGATAGAAATGGCTTCTTAAATATCCATGTATTCCTACGCCAAAAACTAAAGCAGTTAATATTTGGGTCACGTGACGAACTAATACTTGTGTTGCTTAAGTGTATATAGAATCGTTCTGTGTACGTGCAATGAAGAACCTTGCAGTCCATATGTATACATATGAATCTACAAAACTTATTCCTGTCAAATTCAGGGTTTTTCAATTACAAAATTACAATTTGATAATTTATTCCATTGAAAATGGCAAAGTTGAATTTTAATTATTAACATAAATGAAGTGATATAATACCTAATTAAAACTACTGCTTATATATTATGTGCAAATGTAGTTACTACAGAAGCGTTGCGATCAAACGTTTTAACGATGATAACTGTCAGACGGATCAATCATATTAAGGACATGTCAATTTCAAATGTAAATTTATACTGTGTCTGTAGACAAAAGTGATTACATACGCTTCACTGATTTAAGAGCAAACATTGCGATGAACGACGTCCTGCTTACTGCAATGAAAAAAGAGAATGCTCTAGGCCTAAAAAGTCTTAAAAAGTAATAAAATATTTAACCAACTGTCAATAGGTCCCTTGGGGTTACAAAAAGGATAGATAACGAGATTAAACGGGGAATTCGGTGATGAAAAAATATTTTGGAGGCAAACAATAGTTTTTTTTTTCTTAATACAGACGGTCATTACTAGATACACGTTCATGAAAACGTAACATTCCACATTTTGTTGACCGTGGGTATATATTGATGAAATATTTCGTTCTATTTGTATTTAATGACTTTCATAGTACGGGAGTTAGACTATAACATTACGTATATTGAAAGAATATTACATTCTATTAGAATTTAATAATTTTTTCAGAGTAGGGGAGTTAGCCATTAAATCCCGGAGAGAGGTATTAGCCCGTTCTGATCGCGGTGGAATTTGATTATGACCGAAACGATTACGAAGGGGTTAGTCTAATATTACGGCATTTTATAGCAAACATGGATAATGCTCCTTCCGCCGTTTACCTATCCGCTGGTCAGTTTTAAAGACACTGTCCTATTTATTCTCTATTATGAGCACCGCACCTCTATCTCACTTTAAACACATTAATTGTCCAATCTTTGAGTTAACCGACAATACTCTAGGACCGAAATTATCAATTCTTACATATCATTGCAATTGCGCGGAGCAGTGTGTCCTTTACTGGGCTCGACATCAAACTATATAGATGCCATAACCTTTTGCATTGGTGCTGCTTCACACGCAGCTTCGATTGGTTTATACGGAAATGTGATACAAAAAGTAGGTCGCTTGAGTTCTACTGTTATGTGTCGGTATATCGGACTTCGTTGAGTGAATCTCCCTAGGTTCTTTTCTTTGGTAGAAACAGACTGGTGCCAGTCCGACACCGCCGCAGCAATGGTAATGTGCCCTACATGGATAGAATGGTGATCATACAATGCCCAGTTAAAGGATTTATTTTTAAGAGATTATCATGTATCTGCTTTCGTCATATTTCGCTAAATCGAAGCCCACGACAGTTTGATTGAAATTGACCCAAAATAGATGATGCTTTCAAGTCATTTCACATACATTTTACTTTATAGTAGTTAAGTGTACAGTAGTTCCTTTGAAAATGATATTTATGCCCCCACCCCGAGACACTGCCAGGTGATTTACATGTTTCTGCAAGCTTCTCCATGTTCCTTTAGTGTTGAGGGTCTCCACCAGATGTTTAACATTTCAACCGAAATGCATTGGATGGTCTAAAACGTAACGAAACTGCTTGAACCATTGAACCATGTAGGGAAATAACGTTCCGCTAAAAAAAACTGTGGCCCTCTGTGAGACAATCTAAACTAACCGAAATACGTCTAATCTGAGGTACCACTATGTCGCCGTGATCAATATATGAAAACACCGCTTAGGACTTTTGGCTAAAAACTGTCGAGAAATGGAACCCGCTAATATATAGAACCTCGGATAACCGTAAGTAGAAAAGTAGTATAAATCGGCGCATTGGTCATTAAATCTGGTGGGAAAACCTTTCACTCTAAAACCGCGCGTATTGGCATCAAAACGGAATGAGTTGGAAAGGGGTAAGGGAATTTAATGTGCTAGACCAGTCATCTTAGGAATTACTTTATAAGTCTTACATTGTTTCTTTGTAAGAGTGCTTATGATTTTTAAGACTCTTAAATTATATAATTTCTTTATTTTTTTATTTGTATAATTACTTTAATATTTTTATTTTCATTGCAAAACTAATACAAATTTTGGTAACACATTTTCCTTAAATATATTGCCATCTAAAGTCTTCCATGTTTTTGCTTTATTTGTATCACAATAAAACGGAACAAATATGATATATGCAGTTATCCATGCATAGCCAGCTATCTTGTATTGATTCTGTCAGCTAAGAAATGTTCGAAAAGGGGAAATTTTGCGAATAATGAGAGGAAGTAAGACTTTATTAGCCAACGCAAATACATTGGCATATATATCTTATAACTGCTATTTATTTCCACATGGATTGACTCAACAGTTTTAATAAAACATCACAAAATAAGACAACCAGTGAAATATCATTTGGGAGAAATCACTCGCTGGCGGTATACGTCGCATGAAACGTAGTTTGTTTATATGTGTAGCTACTGACAGCTTTGGAGATTAAGATTCATTAACATTAAATTCATCTGCATGTTGCATTTGACGTGGAATAACAATTTGCGTCATTAAACTGCTATGATTCAGTGATCGAATGTTCTGGAACGTGCCATAAGCATCGTAACACCGGCCCATTAAGTCTCGTCTAAAACCTTAGTCATACAGGATACAGTTAAAAGAATCACACACACACACACACACACACACACACACACACACACACACACACACACACACACACACACACACACACACACACACACACACACACACACACACACACACACACACACACACATATATATATATATATATATATATATATATATATATATATATATATATAAGCTGATCAAGTATCTAGCTAGTCGATTAAGTAAAGTTGTATATTTTGATAAATACGTATCGGCATCTCTGTTAAATTCCCTATCAATCAATCCACACATCCATCCATCCACCTCTCCATCCATCCATCCACCCCTCCATCCATCCATCCGTCTATCTATCTATCTATCTATCTATCTATCTATCTATCTATCTATCTATCTGTCTGTCTGTCTGTCTGTCTGTCTGCCTATCTATCTACTTACTGACTTATCAAAGTGTGGTTCCAATGAAAGCGAGATAACTTTAACTTGTAAAGACAGCCGATCCTTTTTTGGATAAAACATTTGCCACTACTCCTTCCCAGTATTAAATTATTAATAAGCAGACGATAATTTGACTTTTAGTATTTCCTGCTGGTAATTTCCTGATGGTATACATAATTATGTAATTTAAATCAAACGGATTATTTATATGAACCCAGTAACTACCTAGAAGCTTTTTTCTCTATTTGTATCAAAATGCATACCTTTGTTAAATACTCAATTTTACCAACACTTTTATCAGTTTAATGACAATTGCCTAAAGCACGACTGAAGGGTTACAAAGCAAATCTTTAGTTAACTACATGCCTCTTTTCTGACATGTGTGTCTTCAGAAATGGAGGAGAGAGACAACAGCACAATGTAAATTTAAATACAAGAATATTTTTATATATTTATTATTCATTTGCTTTGACTAGTGCTGGAAAAAAATTCATAGCATTCAATGAATTTGGAAAACGATAAATGAACAACCAATAGTTCGAACTTGAATTTTTGCAAATGAAAATATCTTCATTTAGATTGAGAATTGACTTGCAACATGATTTTTAAATCCTAGATCTATCATATTTTTATTCAATGATACAAATTATGTTTTCTAACCGATCAGTACCATAGAATAAAAACAAACTATTCATTTGATATTATCACAGAGGACAAAAGATGACTGTTTGCGGTTCTCCGAAAAACTGCAAAACTGAATAAAAAGGTTGTTTTGCCATGGAACTCTTCTACCATGAAAGCTCCCCTTCAACATACTAATATGCGATTTCAACAACAACTTTTCATGATAAATTTTGTTTAAAAACACAGATTAAAGTTAAGGTGAATGACTCGTTTATTCCATACATTCAATGCCATTGCTATTTCCATCATCATATTTGGTTGTAACTACGGGGTTGTACAAAAGGGTACTGGAAGGACTGAAATATATAAATTTGTCTGGAAATTTTCTCTTAAACATTTAATCCTGGAACGAAAATGTATAATTTACTTCAAATTCACAACATACATTGGAAGGGATGAGTGATGAATTGATGTAAGAATTATCCCCCTTTGTCTCTCACACGCGATAAACTGTTATTATATATTGTCTCACTGAAAATTGCCATTACGTGTCAAGGGATAACTATTGTAATTATCTAATAACAATTTAAATTCAGATTACTCGTTAGTTCTTTCTTTGGAGCATCCCTATCCCAGTCTTTATCGTCTTTAAATGATTCAATCATTTTCTCTCACCTTTACAAAGTTGAGTAGGGCTCACGTTATCGACCCGGCGCAGAGGTCTGATTTAGAATACTAGTTGTGGAAGATAAAATTTTATCTGATTTTTTTTCTCATACATGAACTAATCTTGCATGGAATATATGTCGTATGCTTCTAAGCATATCATGTGTTAGATGTGTTAGATGTGTTAGATGCTTGCTTAGTATTTTATTTTAAAAGATCACACAGAATTAGTTGATATTAGATTAGTTTGGATTGTAAAACTGTTGTCGTGAGGTGTTATATTTGCTTACCCGGTGTCATTTTCACCATGCCTGTCCGTTTCACCAAGCTTGCGAGGTTTCCATATAACACTGGCGACAGGTGTGGCATGCTTACAGGGAACGCCCATTTATGTGTGGAGAAGTTGCTACTGCACGGCGGTACAATTTTCGACAACTAAATTCCGGATGATCAAAACGTTGTGAGACGCTTACTTGTTGCATGGATGCAGCTACGAATTATCCTGCTACAATCAATGCCTCTTTTTGCTGACTGATAAAAATAAACTGAATAGGTTCTTTATGTATACATATTCATCGATTGTCTGTTCTAGTGTCAAGAACTCATGGTAGTAAAGGCGCATTAAATCGAAGCATTGATATGACTTTGACTTTTGGCCTCCACTGTCCTATTTTTCTTTTGATTTAGCAATCTAGGACACTTCCTGTCGGGGCTTTGACGCTCGATTTTCGCTTATTTCAGTAATCATAGAGCTTTTGTGGAGTTTTCCCAGCCGGGGTGTAAAGGTAAAGTTTTGAAAAAGTGAAATTTGACCCTTCACACAATATTTCGTAAAAGAACACTTTTAGATCGATAATTAGTATTAATATACCTAATGCAGTAATGTCAACATATGAATTTTGAAGAGATTTAGTTTGATGAAGCTTAATATAAAACATCAAGTAACATATTGAATATTTTATTCACAAAAATTTCAAGCAACAGCGATTTTTATACCTATTATATCATCCACGTTTTGACTTTTGATTTCACATTTATAAAAAATATATATCAGACAAACAATCAACGTTATATTCTGAAACGTCCCTAGCTGATTTAATTGAGAATCAACATTCGTTTGAATGAACATACTATTTACATAAACAATGGTTATTATTCACACACACACACACACACACACGCACACACACACACACACACACGCACGCACGCACGCACGCACGCACGCACGCAAACACACACACACACACACACACACACACACACACACACACACACACACACACACACACACACACACACACACACACGCCTTAGTCCTTTTGCAGTAAGTTTATTAAATGTAAAACTCAAGAGAATAAATATATCAGCAAGTTTCAATTGTCCTGAATTGTTAAATGATTTTCTATAATAATAATAATGATAATAATAATAATAATGATGATGATGATGATGATGATGATGATGTTGTTGACGCTGTTGGTGAAAATCATGATGGTGATGTAGATGATGATAATGATGATGTGCAACAACGGCGAAAATAATTATAATAAAGATAATAGTTATGAAAATAATTATTATAACACTTAAAACATTTTCAAGAAAGACATATAAAGTGAGAAGTTTATATTGCAGGTAGATCTAAATGCCTAATTTTTCAGTTTCTGTATCGCCTATATAGATCTTTTAGCAAATCGATGTTCCAATATGTTCGAATGTCCATCCAAATTTTTGGAAAATCAGGTAAAAATAATAATGCAATAACTACGGCAATTATTGCTGTTCCTACTGTTCCCATGGCTACAGCTGAAGGGCGACTCTCATACACACTAATTAAGGACCGCTTATAACTAGATGTATTTTTCACGGATATTTTTAGAGCTGCTATCTTTTCTGATGTAACCGATGTCTGGGTGCTGGTGTTCTTCATCGTCTCTGCATAAGAAAACATGTTACAAAATACGGCAAAATTAACGATCTACAATAACTATATGTTTATATACTTTTATATATCATTGAACACAATGAATTGATATGTCTTTAGATCGTTATCTATGCTGATTGTTCTGAATACAAAGAAATATTATAAACATAATACCAAAGTTATAATGCTCAAGACGATATCGTTTCTGTCAATTAGACTTCATCAGTTGAGCTCCAATTTGAAAAGTATGTGTATTTTCTAAAGATAAAGTGGTATCATACAAGGCCAAATAATATCCCTAAAAGTATAGCCAAAATCCCTCTAAGAGTAACCACTGTAAAAAAAAAATGAACTAATAAAACACGCATGTACTCCATGTTCTTGGTGCGCAATGGAAAATGAAATCAAATTTGCCTTTTTTTTTACTTTATAAACAGTTGGGGGCAGAATTTTACAGGATACAGAGTACGGAATATTACAGATGATACATAATGTATTATGATTGCTTCAATATTACTAGGACAAATTTGAAATGAACAAGATCATACCATGACAAACAGGAGTATGATTACCCCAAGTTCCGTTTATCTGACAAACACGGTACAGATGACCTTCTACCAGATTGTAGTTTCCACGACAGACATAAGTTATGACGTCATCAAGATGGATGCCGGTGATACGTGTTAGTATCGCATTGTCATGTATCAAGTCATCAACAGGGCATGATATTGCTGAAAAGAAAAAAACATATATAAGCTTTTGGTAGTTTAGTGTTAGATCGCTCGATTCGCCAGTGGAAAGCCCCTGATTCAATTCTCGGTACTTCGTCATACCAAAGACATTTTAAAAATGGTAGCGACTGTACCTTGCGCCAATCGCACGTCATGTGGAGCGACATTCACGGGTGTTTCGGTTTAAACTAAAAACCGACGTGTCGTGTCACAGAAGACATGGTACGTTTTGTTTGTTTATTGTTGGTTACCGTCTCACTCAATAATCTTTCACTCTTGTGGAGACGTCACCAAATGCCGGTGAAGGGCTTCAAATTTTGGCCGACATCTACTGTGACACGGGACCTCGGTTTTTACTGTCTCAGTCCGAAGAACAGAAAACTAACCTGCCGCCAGCTAGACTCGAACTCACGATCAAGAGTCGAAGGCGCTACCGACTGAGCCAGGCCGGCTCACATGGTACGTAAAAGAACCCTCACTGCAATAGTGTCAGTCCATAGCACAGGCCAATATTTTTAGCACTTCACCTTAAGTTGGTGACATCTCCACATATGCGAAAAAATTTTGGCTGAATGTAAAACAACTGCAAATACCCCCAAAAATTACACATTTTCTAATATAAGTGATGCTAGTATTTAGTGACGTTTGCGTTGTAGAGAATTGACTGATTTTTAATCACCGCCAATAAATATTAGTAATGATATTGTTGAATATAGTAAAAGTTCCCAATCGCTGATTTTCAAAAAGTATGTGAACGGCGGGTGCCTTTGAATTTTAATTATTTAACATATGTAGACATTATATTTTATTTGAATTTTAGGCATCACAAACGATTTTCGAACTAAGTACTCGAGATGTAATAATCTTCATTTTTTCACCGTTGTTTTGCGTCCCGCTAAGATTTCCCTTCTAAATTGGTGACATTACAAGCAACATTCTGACACGTTTTATGGACTGAACCCACTGCAGTGAATATTTTCTAATGTGCCACCTGCCACAGAACTATCTCTTGGTTTTTGTTTGTTTTTATTTTAAATCCTGGTAATATTTATCATTTCCATTGCAAAAGTCTATATTTGTGGCACTTCTAGTAAAGATTACTAGAAGTGCCACAAATATAGACTTTTGCAATGGACGTACACCAATGCAATGAGGGTACCTTTACGTGAAAGACCTGCTGTGACACGGGACCTCGGTTTTACGTCTCATCCGAATGACCCGTAATTTTAACTTCGTATACCTACTGCCATTTTCAAGTCTTCAGGTATGACCCGCTTCCAGGAATCGAACCCAGGACGCAAGTGATCGCCATAATATTGGATAAGGACCGGTTACCACGTTTATTCGATGCGAACAATTTAAACAACTGTAATTACTTGACCGAATTTCCTCTTGAATGCAATGAAACTAAGAACATAATTGACACGATTAAACTCTGTATATAAGGGTTATATGCATAATTCTACCAAGAATAATAGGCATATGTTTACAAACTCGAGTCTAAATTAATGCATAACAATGCAGATGTTTGATACAAACATATTAGAGGTACATCACCACATGAATAGGTAAGATGATTTACCAGTACATCCCTATTGTTAGAAAATGGACCGTATTGTTATGGTTTTAGACAGAACCTGGATGTGCCACTTTATCTTGGTTGTCTACACTTTGTGCTAGCTCTTTAAGTATGAATTACAAAGGAAATGTGTCTCTGTTTGTGTAGTGACAGCATAACCGTATCTAACGTAAATCCATATAAAATCTATAATGTAATACTGAAAGGGTATTTAAGGTAAATTGCTAAAACTAAAGACGACAGGAGACTGGAATGTAAGTAAACAAGTACATGTGACCGCTTTGGAGTGGCGATATTATTGATGATCATTTCCGGTTGTGTGTATTGATTGTGATTTTGTCAATTTCAGTTAACATCTGAAAAGAAAGTTTCGATTGTATCTATTCTTACAAAGTTGTTGGCAAAATGTCACCATTCATTAACTGCTTTTATTTACAAATGGTTTTTAAATGTCGCTTGTCGTCTTCCGATTGATACTATGAGAATAATGGTGGTAAACAAAGTGAACATACGTTTTATGTATAAGTAATATTGAGATAAGGCGATTCTAGTATCACGATATACTTGTATAGGTAATGCACACAGGAAGCTATTTGCAATCACAATCGTGGCACTGTTTTCAGATAAAGGTGGCAAAAATGCCAATGATAGTTAATGTTTTCAATCATGCCAATTACAACTCTCTTCTGAAAGTTTGACATAATCGCTAAGTGATAACATGAGTTTAGGTTTCAAAGTCTTTTATCTAAAATTTGACGATTACAAATAGTTTGAACAATTATCTACTGATTACTTGAGTGTGCATGTGACAGTTTATCAAGCGCTTCGTTTTTGGAATGCAATGTTACGTTTCTGGTATGATTATAAATTTAAATTGTGCCCGTCAGCATACAAAAGTATATGTACCACTGGTGTTGCTAAAGGTATATATATATATATATATATATATATATATATATATATATATATATATATATATATATATATATATATATATATATATATAAAGATATGTATTATGTATATTTGTATACGCAATTTCCTGTATTATCGAAAGTTGATCTGAAATATTCACTTCCTATAAAAAGTAAATCGTTATTTAGAGAATATAATAAAACAGGTAATTGAAGCAAGACTGTATTGGAGTCCGATAGCAATATATGTCAAGAAAAATCTTTGAAAATACAATATTGTTTTTAAAAAACGAACCTCATATAAAATGTGTATTCTTTCAAAATTCATAAATATGATTTTAGACGAAAAGAAATGTAAAAATAAACTGTGCAATATATTGTTTTCAAACTTTACATTTTTTCTAAAAAAAGACAAAATGGCATCAATTTAAACTTATGAAATATAATCGTGAAAAAATCATGTTTACCTTCACAGTATATATCATTACCACTCCATGTACCGTTTGATTGACAGGTGCGTGACAAACTTCCGAAAACATATCGGTATCCAGTTGAACACGTGTAGTTTACAACATCATCCAGTAGATTACCCGTAATTGTTTTTTCTGTGTTAGATATGATTGTCTCTTCGAGGGGACACGTGATTGCTGAAATAGAACAACACGTTTTATTTTGATTAATTAATCAACAAAGTTTTTCAACAAAGTCACTTTATGAAATTAGACGTACAATCTAGATTGCCTAAGTGATTCCCTGTTTACAGACCCTTTATACTACATCTGTAATTCAGTCCATCCAACAGTGATTTCTATCTAAAATGTAAATGGTATGTTCTACAAACTTCTAGAGAGGATGTTTATCATTTGACTATATACAATGTACATGGCAGTATTGAGTAAACACAAATAAAGCTTACAATTTAAATTACTTAGACAATTTTGATAATAAAGAAACCACATCTTTTTACTAAATACTAGCAAAACTATTAATGATATATTAATGGTTTTAATCAGTTTGAATTTTGAAAAGTGTTTTACCCCACATTCAGCAGTTTTACAGTTGTATGGTGCGACCAGTTTTATTGTTGGAGGTAAAAACCTTGGTGCAATGTAACCGAGAAGACCCACCGGTCTTTCGCAGGTAAACTGGCAAACGTTCTCACACAATATCAGCTTAGGTTCCAATGAGAGACTTAGGGGTTCAACGCGATACTCAAACCACTCAGCCAAGGAAGTCACTAAGTCGAATGATTACAGCGCCCTCTTCCGGTCAAAGTTAATGAAGTAATCGAAGAGAGCAAAATATAACGACTGGATTATTCGGTTTAAGGAAGTCCCGGTTTCAATCAATGAATATAAAAACCTCAGATACCAAAGTGTAAATCAATAGAATGTCCAGGATATAGATACAAATCCGATAAAAAATGGACAAACACGGACCTCTAGAAACCAAGAGGTGGGATCAGGTGCCATGGAGGAGTAAGCATCCCCTGTCGACCGGTCACACCCGCCGTGAGTCCACAGTCAAGTCCAGTGAAACACGTGAGGAGTGTATCCTCGCCACAATTGGTACAGACGTCTCAACAACCGCCAACGAAAAGGCAACTCAACATTTCACTTAGTGAAACAGAGTAGTCGCAAACAAGACCATTATACCGACCGTAAAACTTGCGGAACGGTGACATTAAACGCGGTTTTCGATATCCCTGTGTCAATAATTTGTCAGTGAGTAGTTTACCTCTGTATATGAAATCTTCATATGTTGTGCACGCCCTGGCATATCGGATCATTTGTGAAATATAAACTCCATATGCAGGTGACTGAGGTATATTACTACTTAAATGTGGAAAATTTACGATGGGAAAGCCGAAATCGTCGCGTTTATCGTATAGCTTCGTTGCTAATTTCCCGTCTGTGTTTATATTAAGTAAAATGTCTAAGTATGAAGCGTGTGTGCTTGATTCTGTTGTATCTTTAATTTCTAGTTCGCTGGGATATATCGCATTGACATATGTATGAAAATTGTCATTATTAATTGACAAAACGTCGTCGATATATCTAAATGTCAAATTAAAGGACACCGCTAGCTTTTTCTTCTTTTGATTCAGCAGTTTCTGAATGAAGTCTGCTTCGTATGAATAAAGGAACAGGTCGGCCAATAAAGGAGCACAATTGGTTCCCATGGGAATGCCGACAGTTTGTTGAAAGACCACGTCTCCGAACATTACAAATATATTGTCTATTAGAAATTCCAGCATGTTTTTTATATCAACTTCAGTATATTTATGTGTAGAATCAGAGTGGTGTTTGACAAAATAAGTATCCTGATAGCCAATCACTAGATATTTAAATTTTCGGGTACCACCTTTAGTGAAAAAGCAGTTGTCTATGATGCTGAAAAGTCTTTCTTTTAATTTTCCATGTGGAATAGTAGTGTAAAGAGTAGAGAAGTCATAAGTTTTGATGCTGTGAATTCGAGAAAAATTGTGTGCCTTCAAATTTTCTAAAAGCTGTTTAGAATTTTTAAGTATCCACATCTGATTTACACCGCTTCTGGAATAAGCAACTGTACAGTATTGTTGAAGTTTCTCCTTAACGGCTGTCAATATCTTGGTAAGGAGTAAAGATAAAGGTTTGGTAGAACATTTGCTGGATCCTGCTATGTATCTTTGCTTATATGGGGTTTTTTGAAGTTTAGGTATCCAATATAAATATGAATGTTTTGAAATCTACAAAATTTCTTCTTATGCCCTCGGGATAGTACAATTTCCTAAAATGGGCGTTCAATGGAGGACATTAACTTTGTACGACAACATGTACAGAAAATGACGTCAAGAAATCAGTTACAGTTACAGAATTTATGTTTTTATGGTTGCCTGTATCATTTTCTGTCCACAGTTACGGGACCTTGCTTATCGCGAATAATCCTTGCATGACATTTTGCTCTTTCACTGTCTTTCCCACATATGACGTCACAAAATGCATCCTCATTCATAACATGACGTCACACAACAATATATATATATATATATATATATATATATATATATATATATATATATATATATATATATATATCACTCTTCTTCCCTGAAATTCGCTCTTCCATCAAGATGAAACCGATCACATTTAAGGTGAGATATTCGAATTTCATTGGTATCCCTACATATAAAATATCCCTAAGTATTTGTTGAGTTATACAAAAAAGGTAGGCGAGACCTTTAATTTAGAGATAACATTTATTACAGTGTGTAGTATATTTACCTGAACAGACAGGTTCACTTCCGGACCACTGCGGTCCAAGTTCACATTTCCTGATAAGTGATCCTGCAGTTAATTGGTATTTGTATTGACACTCGTACTCCGTTATGTCTCTATATTGCACTCCACTTCTGATTTTGTCAGCATTTGCTACAGAGCCTAAACTGCTGCAATCCTTTTCTGCAAGCCAATATACTGATTTCAATATTTCAGTCGGCAATTTTACTACACTAATGCATTAAGGTGTAAAGGTTACCAATTAAATACGGAACACATCCTGACTGGCGCCAACAAGTCACATAAAATTAAGAACCACATATTCTACTTACCTCTAAATTGCTCCGTCACATTTTTTATTAAATTCTACCTTTAATAAATTTCTTATTTTAAAATGTTACTTTTTTACTTAAAATGTAATTAATTTCAAAGTTCAAGAGTTCCCATCACGTATTCAAACGCACCTGAGAGATTCCATCTAATTAACTATTATATAAGTTTTTGAAAAATTCTACAAACTATTTTTTTTTAATTTTTATTATTTTTTTAATAAGAAGGATATCCATGATGTTATGAAGTAAACAGTTGTGTTGTGTCATGTCATCTCTCTCTCTCTCTCTCTCTCTCTCTCTCTCTCTCTCTCTCTCTCTCTCTCTCTCTCTCTCTCTCTCTCTCTCTCTCTCTCTCTCTCTCTCTCTCTCTGTATTGGTTTAAGTCTCTGTAGATATGTACAATGAAATGAAGCTGAAATATATTGTTGATCATATAACGAGACTTAAAATGCGTTTAAGTATTTGGGGGACAAATTGATTATGCATTTTTATTTTCAAACTTAGTCACAAAAAAAGGGGACAAATGGATTATGCATTTTTATTTTCAAACTTAGTCACATCGTCCAAGCATTCTTTTAATGTGTAAATTTATCCGATTTAATTCTTTTGTTGATTAATTGTGCATCAAACCAGCAGATGACCGCTTATGGCGGTCCATTTGCAGAGCGTTCAACATGCATGTGGAAGGTCGTTTTCGAACTTTGGTACCGGGTCATGACCAAAACTTGAGAAAAATGTAGACAAAGTTCTTTAACACGTTGGAAACACTCAATGTGTTGGCATTGTTCATAGCACAGGTCAAAATTTTAAAAATAAATATTAATTAGAATAGGACATGAATAAACAAGAAGTCGAATAATACATTGACTGTGAACAACAGGGGGAGATAATATCAAAACTGGCAATTAATTACCTTTACAATTTGGATAAAGTATAGAGCAATCCCTCTTACACTGCAAATAATTTTGTGAACTGGCAGCGAGATAATATTCCTTTCCACAGCTTGTATTTAATCTGTCCAAGTAATAAAGCTCTTCTGTGAACGAGTATGACGTTTTGGATGACGACAAAGTACATCTGACATTTTCTGTAGTGAAAATAAAAGCTAGCAAATGTTACAACAACAACAACAACAACAACAACAACGTCGTCATCTAAAAAGCTGATATTTCATATCCTAGAATCAGTAGTTTTGTAGATTGGTTGGGAGTTAGGCCTTTCTTTGGAAATGTCATGGATTTTATCAAGCTGTTTTATCTGTTTGTATTCAATACTGCTAACTAAAACCAAATTAAAAAGTGTGTTATATTCAGTAATACCTTTCTAGAATCTGTTGTTGTACTTACCCTCTGTTGTAAGTTCCCATATAGTGATGATTATCTTAACATCATCACTATTTTGATGTAACTCAGGATCACCCCACTGTAGATTCAAAATGAATCCGGATGTTCCATTCGCAATCCATAACGCCATTTCCTCTTCATTGTAGCCGTAAACAAGACCACCAAACGCACCAATTGTCCCATCATTACTAACGGATCCGATCGCTGGAAAACGGAAATTCTCATTCGGCCCACTTGTGGCTTCTACCTGAATATGTAATGAAAGAAATAAACATCAGATTATATCTATCGATATACCTTATACGTCTACATTTTAACTTGTCTAAGTCATTGATTTGTACAAGAGTTCATTAGTTTTCATGGGTTGATGATTTAATGAATGGTAAATTCCACTACCAGGGCCGGGCACCATTAAACATAAAAATCACTTAACTGTAAAATTTTACATAACTTTGACTAAACCTTAAATCTGCTTGGACAAGCAGACCAAGTTGAGAATATTCTGAGGCTTGAATCACTAATTATGTTTATGATGCCCAGGCTTAAGGAATAATTGAATAAGAGTGCCAAAAATATTTACCGATTACTCACTTTTTAACCTGAGCTCTAGATTGGTCGTTACTTTTTTCAATACTTTTTTGTCTTATGATTCGGTATATAATACTGACCACCGGAAGCGGTGTAGCATAGATTAAAATCTTGACTGGACGTAAAGCAATAAAACTTTGTTATGAGTTCAGTCTTGTTAACATTTTGGAATTATATGTATTGTCTGGCGATTAATCCTTGATTAATATTTTGAAGACCAATATCAAACCCAGTCGTTTGTTACAAGTACAGTCAAAATGAGGTGAAATATTTATGATATCAATTCGCATCCCCCCCCCCTAGAAAAAGCCGATTCTCAATAAAACGAACATTTTATGTCGCATATATAATATATATACAAAAATCTACAATGCTTAAAGATTTTGTGGATATTCAATTCTACCACTTATTAACATATGAATTTAAACAGCAGTATATCGAACGAAATCTAAAATTTAAATACCGTAGTAATGTGATATGTGCATTCAACAAGAGAAGCTTCTTTTCCTTTCTGGAAACTAGTCAATCTTTGAATCTAAGTCACTGCATAATTATCAAGCGAATTTTTATTACTTTCTTTGATTTATACTACCATATTAATTGTTAAATGAATTATAGAAATTATACTTATTGCGTTTCACGCGGACTAACTTATTAGGAACAAATGAATTCATTGTTTGTTGCTTTCAGCGACCGCAGATTTATTTTCACCAGTATCGATTTAATTCTCAATAATGAAAAAAGAAGGTTTCTTTAATAATTTATTGCACTTACCTCTACAGTTATGAGCGTTTCGTTTATCAGTACAGTGCCAAAGTCAAGCGGAAATAAGAAGAGATTCATATTGGTTGAATTCAGAGTATATGACTGTAGTTTAGTTGACAAAGGAAATATCCAAGCAATTGCAACGAAATGAGTACTTTTGATAAGTCCGAAAGTGTTGTTTCCCCATCCTCCGGTTAAAGATACTATACCAATGTTAGCTGAAAAGGTAATGTTATACATTAACATAGATTTGTTTGACTGTATTTATTCATATGGTGTTTGCGTCAAACAATTTTTCAGCTTTATGATGGCGGCCAATTTAAAAAAAACAACATTTGACAGGCACGGACCTCTAAAAATCCAGAGATGCGATTAGGAGGAGAGCCTTGGAGGAGTAAGCAAATGTAAGAACGTTTGGTTCGCAAACGGGATGAAATTACACGATGACCACTTTCACGTTATAAGTCAATTTTAACGCCTTAAGAGTCCCAGACTTTTTGCATGCAAGTAGTGACATTTGATCAGAAGTTAAATATTTATTAAACGATATTTACTAAATGAAATAAAAGAACATTCAGATTTGATTTGATAATTTAGATACATTTGCTAGGAATATCTGGACATATAAGATGTAAAATGTCAACGATGTTTAGCACCTGAAAATGTGATAAAATGACAGTGTGTTTCGATCTCGTTGATGCCATTAGCTGAACTGAAAAAAATATTACGTCCAATTCATTCACGGACATTTACCAACCAAATCAATATTTTAATCGAAAAATTGTAGGAGTAAAGATACATATTTAGAAAGTTAAAAAATATGGAAATTGATAGAATGTTCGTATTTAGACCACAAACTTTTGTTGTGATGAAAATGTGTCATGATATCAAGCCCCATTTGATTACTAATGAAATGAAACGAGGCCTCTGATTGGTAAATTCCATCGAGTAAGTAAATTTTCATAACTAACACGTTAAAACCCTGTTTTGCATGCAAAAACTGAAAAATCAAGACTAACGCGTTAAATATCCTCTTCTACATTAAAAATCACTACTTGGAAGAAAAAAAGTATGCTTTAACGCATGTAAGGTTTTGATTGTAAGTGGTGACTTTTAAGTTTAAAGTGGTCATTTCATAAGTTCATCCAATTTGTGACCAAAACGGCATTTGACCGGTCACATTATCTGCGAGCCAAATTCAAATGAAATAAGTGAGGAATAAATCCACGTCACAGCCAGTTCTGACGACTGAAAAAACGCCATCGAATAGGTAACTCAACATTTCATTTAGTGAAACTAACAAGACGATTATACTCAAAAATATATAATACATTCTGTAAATGTTAATAGTTTGTTGGTATCAAATGTGCTAATAACTGTTATATTTTATAAAAAGCTGTAATGTAAACCATAAATGAAGTAAAAAGAAAAATATTATTATTTACATAGTCTTAAAGGAAACACATTCTGCAGAGTAGCGTTAAATTAACTGATACACTGAAAAAATGACGTCATCACTTAAAATCTATGCATAACACAATGTTTTGTGAAAGTAACACTTACGGCATTGATCATCATTCGATAGAGGCGCCGAAATACGAATATGAGTGTTGTTATAGCCGAATAAAAGTCCACCCATTGCATTACTGCCATTGCAATAGTCTACGTTTGATGATAAACCTACGAGAGAAATAGTCGGTTATTTTTACTGTTTTACTTATATGGACATAACAAAAGCTACTGACGGACCATGACACCGCATCCTTCCTTTCAAGGTCTCAATAGAAACATCCGTTACTTTTCTTTTTTTGTCGAACATATAATATATATTGTCTTTTCGTTAGACAGAGTTTTCTCCCATGTCAGCAGGTATCGATTGTGAGGTCATGTCTTTACGTGAGAAAACAACGTCGATTTCAAACAAATATATGACGTCACAAACAAATAACATCACAATCGATATCTGCTACAATTGGTGGTAACTCTACATAATGGATATCTAATTGATATCATGGAAGAATATCTTTGAAGAATCCTCAAGTTTTTATGGTAAGTTTTTTTGTTTCAATGATGCTTTATGACACACTTAATAGTGATGACCAGGAACCCGCTTCATGAAACATCATAACTAAGTTTTTGCGTAACTTTTTTACTAAGCGTAAATTTTTGCGTAACACCGTTTCATCAAACGTCGCAATTCATCGCCGACTAATTTATACGTAAGTTCTACCAATCGACTAACTATGCCTATGCGAATTGACTGCTTAAGATATTACGAAAAGTTACATCTTATTTCCGCTACACTGTCCGATGTCAATGTTTGAAAATGTATAATTATGTGCATATTAATATTAGTCTACAATTAATAATTTGAGTGTTTCTTGTGGTTCATAGTAGTAAATTGTTATAGATATGAAAATGAAATTACTGTGAAACTTGTATATAAAGACAAAACCAGTCTTTATAGGGAGGTAGTCTTTATATAGAGGTTTATTTGTACATTGTAAATTGACTAACGCTTACGATGTTTCACGAAACGGGTCCCACTTATTTGGTAGTGAACAATATAACCGGAAAGAGACTATTGTAATTCTGCAAGTAAACTGGGAAACCGTCACAGCGAGAACTTCAGAAATTCCTCGAAAAATCAGTCAACTCGGGATATTTGTTGCGGATCAAATCAAGCGATCGCCGCGAGGAGTCCCTCAGAAAATGGAGAATTCATGTGCAATTCAGAGTAATTAATTGACAGTTTTCAATTCTTTTACGCTGCAAATAAATTATGGTCTTCTGAATTTCTGGGTGTATGTACTGTCAAAAATTCTGTAACAAAATTATTAACACAGTAAATAATAGTTTGCAATACGACAAAACACTATGATTGACTATTGTAAACACTTTGATTTACTCACTTCTTTTTACTATAGCAAAAAAAAAACTATAGAAACCGCTTAGTAAGTATTAAAGCAATTACCATATATATATATATATATATATATATATATATATATATATATATATATATATATGTAACAGAGACAAATACTGCCTCTGCTTGGATTCGAACCTAGGACCCCTGGTTTACAAGTCTGGTGCTCTACCGATCGAGCTAAAGGGGAAACCCCACTAGCTCAAGCTAATAGGAACACCATATAACTAACCCTGCCATATATATATATATATATATATATATATATATATATATATATATATGCGAAAATAGAATTTGTGAAAAAGCAACTTTAAGCAGTTGGCATATGTTAAATAATATAATAAACAGAATATCAAAGATACACTTTTGAAGAATGAGGGCGGAGCAAAATTTCTCCCCAAAATGATTACAGAATAAAAAAAACATACCACTTGCATCAGAGTAATATCCGTTCTCCATCTTTACCCGAACATTCACTAGATGGGGAAACCGATCAAGCCAATGATGTATTTCGACAAATGTCTCGTTTTCTGAAAAAAATGTATGTTAAATAGAAAACAATATATGCTATTGAACAGTACCATATGATTGAAAATGAGTGGTTTAATTTATAAACAAAGTTAACCTGACTGATAATATAATCCATGAGGAATTTTTAATTTACTGTTTCTAACACGTATTAAACTGAAGATTTATCTGCAATCTAACCCGGAAATCGAACGGTCTACCGCTTGAATACCGCAAGCTGTCCACTTGCAGTTGAACAACGTCAATGACGTACTTAATCATTTATCGAAAAGATAAGCAATGCATTGTCTAACTCTATCTAAATACAGTCAATCGTGTATTAAAAGCCACTTTTATATAACGAGCACCTGTCTATAAGCGCCCTAAAATAACCTTGTTAACCTTTTAGATAATTAAAAATGCCCCATTTTTATAACGACAACTATTGTCTGTTCCCTTGAATTACCTTTATATATACGTTTGACAGTATTATGCTATTGATTAATACAGTCGGAGATTCGATCTGTCATTAATTTATGTAACTCTGAATTACAAATTATGTATAACCGTTTCCTTGAACCTTCTGTTCGCATCTGAATGACGTAACTAAGGACTTTATATCATTAATCACAGAACTCATATTGTCCCATAGATCAAGGATGAATAACAGATTGTATATGTTCTAATTGTGTTATATTTATGAGGCATTACATTAATGGTGAACAGAAACATGAACCAGTAAACATTTCCTTTGTTATTTTGTTGAATGTAATTATATGTAATGACACTTTGTGAAATAATGTGTCCTTGATACAAATCATTGGTATCTATGGTATACAAACATAAGCTAATTAGTTTGTTTTGTGTAATGTACACACTAAACGATATATATATATATATATATATATATATATATATAATATCAGTCAACAAAATAGATAAAAAAATTAATTGTTACCATAACATACTATTTAGCGTGCTGATAGGAATTTCACCACTGCTAAAAGATTGACCAATCAAATCCCTATAACCCCATAATTGAACTCTGACCTCTGCACTATTGTATTCCCTGATGATATTAGCAGGACCTTTCCAGGAATTAGCACTACCTTCAAATCAAAGAATTACATAGCAATCAGTTATTTCAACTTTTAAAAAGATAAAAGCACTAAGTAGGGAAACAATATTAACAATAACAGTAAACAAAATATAATATTGACATCATCTATGGATATCTTTATATGCAGTGTCATATATGAGACATTCAGGTGACATACTTGTCCGAGTGGTGGGAGCATTTGGCCTTAAACCATGAAGTATGTCATCTCTAGTAAAGGCTGAACTGAGTCCCACTGGAACCTAAGCTGATATTTGTAAGAAAGATTGGCCAAATTCCTTGCGGAAGGGCTGTGGTCTCTTCCCGTGTACATTCTATCCACGTTCTCTACTTCACCACGAAAACCTGTCCGCCACCACATAACCATATCGCCACTAAAACGTGTTGAGTGTGGCGTAAAACAACGTTCAAAATTCAAAATCTGAGTTTAATTTACTTGATGGAATTTTTAAATACTTTTTAAATGTCATTGAGCTTACATAACTACAAAATGTAATAATGGCAAGCTGTAAATCACATCTCTTAAGAGAGTTTTGTTGATTATGCTGTCAGTTTTTTTTATGGGCCGGTTTTGTTAAAAAAAAGTATCGTAAGTCTTAAATTAGATGTCTTTAAAACAAAACTTTGAACCGTTCTATCAACCTTACCCTAAATCAAGTTTTAAGGTGTGTTCGCACATTTTTCAAGTACAATATTGACAGTTTATGAAAACTCACACTTGCTACGTTTCCAACGATAAAATATGACATTTAGAGCATTAATATAGGTCCAGGTGGACCTGACCTCATCTGGTCCTATGGCACAAGTCCTAATGCTTTGTAAAACAGTCGCAGATCATAAAAGTGGTACTAAGACAAAGTCAAAGACTTAAGACCTATCCTTAAACGGGCTTTTTTTTGTTATTCTTTTTTTATGATTTTGGCAAAATGCTTCTATTATCCATTACAACTGCTGGTCAGGATACATCAAGAAAAATAATAGCGTGTGACATGAAACGGTTGAAGAGTTACATTAGTACTTAGAATTATAAAGATAATCACTAGCATACATAACCTATTTCTGGGATAACAGTATTGTCAGAGAGAGAGAGAGAGAGAGAGAGAGAGAGAGAGAGAGAGAGAGAGAGAGAGAGAGAGAGAGAGAGAGAGAGAGAGAGAGAGAGAGAGAGAGAGAGAGAGAGAGAGAGAGAGAGAGAGAGAGAGAGATTTACCTGTGTAAATGGCTAGTCCCTGACCATTACTACCTTTTCCATTAGGAGCAAATAAACGAACTTCCTGATTATTGTAAATATACACAATTCCACCATAAGTTTCAGTTTGATTGTCATCTACATGGGCAGATCCAATAGCAGGAAATATATAATAACTACTTCCATTAACCAATACCTTAACCTCTGCCAAAACCTTTGCAGGGATTGCATTTAAACCATGAGATATCACAACCTCAGACAAACTAAGTGACTGTGCTTCTATGGGAAACCAATCACTTACGAACGTTGGTGTACTCAAACATTTTGAGAAAGCCAGACCTGAAAGACAAAAAAGCAGCAAAACAATTAAACAGGAAATGAGAAGTAAAGGTAAACCACGTTCATGGGTGCACTGTATATCAATCATGGTGTCAGGCATGGTTTCATAAAATGGAACTGAAAGAAGCAGCATAACTCATTAAAATACTGAACTTTTCAAAACTAAGATATTCGTTTGTACAGTGGTTACTCTTACACGGATTTGGTAATATATTTAGATTTATCAATTGGCCTTGTGTGATACCACATTTTCATGCGGAAATATACATTTTTATTAAATTCGAGTATAATTGATGAATTGTTTTTGGCTTCCCTTGTAAAACTATAAGTTTGGTTATTGTTAATAATATTTGCTCCAAAAAATTTATCTTTTGAAACATCACAATTAAAATATACGCAATACTATCGTTGAATTTCAAAACGACGTATCAGTGATTTGCATATTATCTATTCATTCTAGTAATTTTGCTTTTATGAATTGTGAACGTAAACAGAATTTTAAAAGCTTGAATAACCAAACATTGTTTGTCCAATTAGTTTGTTTAATTTTAACGGAGATGTTTCGTTTTATCATTTTAGCTTTTCCTTGTCATAGGAAGATTGAAAACCCAATATTTGTAGTTTCTTACCTTACCTACCAGTGTTTTATATAAAAATACAAATACCAAAGTATCAATCGTAAAGGTCTTAAGTGGGCATCAGATGAGTGTTTTTTTTTCAAAAGAAACTGTTTCCATTTTACTTATTAGTTTGATAAACAATAACAAAAAGAGATATACAAAAGAATAAAAATTCTTAAATTTCTTTATATTTAATGAAAATTGCTTGAGAATCCAAGATTTGGCACTGTTTCAATTGCAAATGATTAACTCAACCTTACCTTTTGTACATGTATAGGAGTACCACACTGGACCTGACATTATTTTCACAAAATAAAGTCAAACTTGTCCATAAAGGCCACTCAAGGGAACAGGCAAAAGTAGCCATTATAGACAGGTGGCCTTTATAAAAAGTTTCATTCATTATAAAAAAATTAACAATGGATATGTTTGAATATGTTGAATATGTTAATTATAGTCTAAAGATATGTATATTAATTGATGAAATTTTTTTTCTATATATTTCATATGGTTTCATAATTTTTCCAAACATCAATGGAAAATCATTTCTTAATCAAATTTGACAAGAATGTTACTGTAGAAACCACTACAAATTCATTGTATATTTGCTTACAGTGCCCAAAGCTGCTCTGTTGTTCACAATATTCAACAATCAATTTTAAAAAGAAATTAATTTTCTTGTGTCACAATTCCCTTTTAGTAGAGACACGTAAACGTTCATAGCTAAACAAACATAAAAACTTCACAGCATTTCTAGTTAATATTGAAGACTGTAGTAAAACTGAACAGGAAATGTTTGTAATAGGTTTTTCGAAAAAACAACATTGTTTCCATGAAACATACAGAGAAAAATAAAAAAAATATCAATTTTGGTACGTCACTATACATAAAAACTGAAAACATATGCATATGATCTAAAATTGAAACAAATCAGCGATCGATGCATCAAAAACTCTACGTGGGCAGATATGGATAAAGATACTGGTGAATTGATTATGTTTGAAAAAGCAAAATTAGACACTTATATACATTGTTGTCAGACATCCCATTGATTTCGTATGAGCAGTCTTTTCGTATCATTAAAAAGGCAAAACACGTCATAAAGTGCTTACAAATATATAGATTAGAATATTGTATTTTAACAAATTATTAATAGCTTCGTATATTCTACTGCCAACATAAGAACATAATATGAATGGTTATAATACTTTATAAAATAAATCGGTTAAGATTAGGGATAACCAAATACTTTCACATTGATGCTGCTTCATCCAATACATGTATTTCCAAACTGCATTGAATGTAAACAGTTTATTTTGTTAATTGTTGTTTAACGTCCCACTCAAGAATCTTTCACTCATATGAAGACGTCACCAATTACCGGTGAAGGGCTTCAAATTTTGGCCTATGCTCGGCACTTACGACCATTTAGCAGTTAGGGTTCTTTAACGTGCCGACACCTACTGTGACACGGGACCTCGGTTTTACTGTCTCATCAGGAAAACAACCTGTCGCCGATTGGACTCGAAGTCACGACCTCACGATCGCGCTAACGACTGAGCGAGGCCAGCTCCGAATGTAAACAGTACATGTTTGTTTAGAGTAACATTTGCACTAAACGACAAAGATACAAAGGGTGTAAAAGAGTAACGCTATCTAAGACACTTTTCGAGTTCTAAATATAGATATAATAAATCAAATTTAGTAAATATCAATTAATGGGAATTTAGCTGCAATTATTCTTTAATTGTATGAAGTTATGTTCGACTCATAATGCAATTGCGATTCCCGTTAAAAATGAAAACAGCCCCACTCCGAAAAAAAAATGCAAAACTTGAAAATTGATTTCAACTGATAGTCTAATACTTTGTGAGTGAGCATGACTGCATATTGCTAAATATTTATTTTTCAAACATCTATAGATTAACCTTAAAATCTTGTATCAAGATCGCTGCTTGGTGGGGAAATCAACGACAGTAGCAACAACAACAATAATAATAATAATACCAAAAAATGATGATGATGATGATGATGATGATGATGATGATGATGATGATGATTATGATGATGATGGTGATGATGATGATGATGATGACGACGACGACGACGACGACGATGATGATAATGATGATTAGGATGATGATGATGGTGGTAATAGTGATGATGATGATGATAACAATAATATTAATAATAATAATAATAATAATAATAATAATGATAATAATAATAATAACAATAATAATAATAATAATAGTAATAATAATAATAATGATATCAGATAATCACATTTTAAACCTAAAAATTGTCTGTTCCCTGTATTTAGATTACAAATCACATATACCATACATTTTCATACGTCTGTAAATTGTGTTATAACGACACGTTGTAATGGTCGTGCTAATTTTCTATTAATTTGAATCACCACTTTTTCAATATTGAATTAGACAATCAAACACTGGATTTTAACATGTATATTATAATTGCTCCAATTCTGATTCCTTTTACATTTGAAATTAAATTCAAACACTGTAACACATTTAAAGGAAGACTGAGAATTATTTGTCAATATATGACAATCTGTTATATCTAGTTATACGTTTAACATTTAGAAAATGCCTACATGGTTAACAATGCGTTTCACATTCCTTGTGTAATTGGAGTTTTATCGTCAAGTAGTGCTATTGACACGAGCATTACGTTTTGTGATCACAAATTTATATTAATTAATTGAAATCAGATCAATCAAAAATAATTAAATGTTACACAATAAATCTCGATTATATAGCCTCTCCGGACCTCTGAAAGTAACTAGTTGTATAATTAATTCGCTATATTGATAAACTGAATTAACGTGCAGAAACATATACATTATCTAAAATTGTCAACAAACACAGTTTCTTAAGTTTAGTTGGATCCGAAAAAGGCAACTGCTATACACGCAATATGTATTAATTCTTTACCCTAAGGTAATTAGAAATAGATAATCGCGTAGATACAAATAAATTTCAGATATGTCAAAGTATGTTATATCACAGATTATTATACCTGTAATATATATCTTTACTTCTGATTAGTCAAAACCATTTCACGTGATCTAAAACAATTCCTGATGTCACCCTGAAACATTTATGTCACCCACTATGGCGATTTATGTCAACCTCTCGTGCACAGAAATGGATGCGCGTACGGTTCTTTTTTCCCTAGTAGGCTATGTGGTAGTTAGGTGTAACAAAATGTCCGTTTCATAACTCATAAATTACTCGATGCAGACTGGAATGGAGTGAAACAACAGCCGAAATGAATGATTTGGCAGCAGTGATAAATCGTTGTCAAATATATTTGCTGGAGTCAGCCTTGATGGAGGCTTAAGAATAAAAACGACGCAAAGAACGATAAAACATATCGATAATGTTGAGTATCGAAGGCACTCTGTCACATGTGTTACAATCGTTATGAACTGACGTAGGTCAGTTTGTTATTAAAGTTTTATTGCCTTACGGTATAATAAAACAATTATTGCACTTGTTTGGGGTGATATAAATATTTGCCCACCGTCGAGATGTTATGTGACATAACGCCTCACGGGTGGACAAATATTCATGTCAATCAAAAATTGTATATTTTAGTTTATAAGGTCAAGATTTTATTTTCGTGTAAACGTTTGGTTTATTTTGTCAATTGATGGACGATTTGAAAATAGGTAAATAGGTGAAAATATCAATAATATACAAATGTATATGATTTGACATTTTTATGCGTCAATAAATTGATAAAGTGTACATACATACTTCGGTGTAAAGCACAGATACTAAAGTATTAATATTTAGGATGCAACGAGACAATATACAAGTCTGGCGAATATTAAACAAAGTTCAAACTTGGAAATCCAGAGGTGGGATCGGGTACCATGTAGGAGTAAGCATTCCCTGTTGACCTTTCACACCGGTGAGTGCACAGTCAATTTCAAATGAAATAAGTAAGGACTAATTAACCGTCACAACTGTAACATACGACTCAACAAACCCTGTTAAACAGTTAACTCAAGAAATACATGTAGATGATTTGACATTTTTCTACATAGGAGTTCTATATACCACTTTTCTTTCCGAAATATGCGTTTATAATTAACTCGAGCGCAACTGATGAAGTCATAATAACAGACACGGTTTACTTAGGCATTTGTTTTAAGCCTCTTTTGTAAAGTTTAACTTTGTTGTTGTTAATATTTATAACAGGAATACAACAAACGTCTTTTACATACATGAATCATGAATTTAAGCATTTAGAAACATTTTGTTAGAAAATACTTCGTTTTAGAAATTCGTTGGATTGAGAGGATTTGCCATTTTAATATATTTCATGGAAATATACTGGATTTATCTTGCAACTACGAGACACATTATAATATACACCCATACAAACTTTTACAAAATATTGTACTCGGTTAGTTCTCTCAAAAACATCGCCTGGAGAAATAACTTCAGTCTTTTGATATACCATTGATGGTTGAAGCCGAATTTTCTTTGTCTTTTCACAGAAATTACTTAACATATATATCGTCATTCAGTATGGTTTCTGCGACAACATTTTTATTAAGTATATTGACATTAACCTCGTTTTCATTCGTCAAATTCCGGACAAAATTCCGCACAAGGTCAAATAATGTATTTGTTCGTTCATTTTGGTTTGCATTACCAAAAATAAATTGCATTATGTTTATCCCGTATGGTACATTTATTCTTTCATACAAAATGTATATGTTATATACAAATCCATGCAATTTAGAAAAAAATGAAATCTATGATATTGTATGGATGGACTGCTGGATAATTTTTCTAACTTTAACATTTCCTAACTTGGAATTGCATTTTCTCGATGACAAATATATATTTTTACACTGAAATTTCTTTAATTCTTATATTCTAAATAAATATCACAAAATTGCTGAGGGTTTTTAATTTAATTCGGCCTCAATGGGCATTATTTTATTGAATCTAGGTGTGGTGATACAGGATCAATAGAAAAATACTCTTGCAAATTGATAAGAGGTAGATAATCCATCAGACAAATTGCTGCTATGATGATCTGGAGAACATAAATATAGATGTCAAGGAGGAATAACGATATCATGCCGAACGGTCACACCTGTGTTCGCAGTTAAATCCATAATTTAAATAATTCGGTAGGAAAACGCAATACAGTTGTAATGATTAGGTCCGCGGTTAGATGAAAACGCTACTATATTACGAATATAACGCTTGTGTTTTCAAAAAATGTGAAAGAATATTTTGTTATCTGTAAAAATACACGGAGCATTTTTAATCTCATTACTAGTTCTCAGTTCTCGAAGAAAATCTATTATAGTGTAAGTCAAAACAAATCCTGAGTTTCAAACTTAGACATTTTACTTAATATAAACAAAGACGGGAAATTAGCAACTAAGCTATCGTAAATTTTCCACATTTAAGTAGTAATATCCCTCAGTCACCCGCATATGGAGTTTATATTTCACAAATGATCCGATATGCCAGGGCGTGTACGACATATGAAGATTTCATATACAGAGGTAAACTACTCACTGACAAATTATTGACACAGGGATATCGAAAACCGCGTTTAATGTCAACGTTCGGCAAATTTTACGGTCGGTATAATAGTCTTGTTTGCGACTACTCTGTTTCACTAAGTGAAATGTTGAGTTGCCTTTTTGTTGGCGGTTGTTGAGACGTCTGTACCAATTGTGACGAGGATACACTCCTCACGTGTTTCGTTTGACTTGACTGTGGACTCACGGCGGGTGTGACCGGTCGACAGGGGATGCTTACTCCCCCATGGCACCTGATCCCACCTCTTGGTTTCCAGAGGTCCGTGTTTGTCCATTTATACCGGATTTGTATCTATGTCCTGGACATTCTATTGATATATACTTTGGTATCTGAGATTTTTTATATTCACTAAAACTGGTATCGGAAAATTGAAATATCTAGTCACTAGTTATCATGGTACTTATTTTGTCGTCCAACACCACTCCGATTCGCCACATAAATACACGGAAATTGATATAAAAATGATGCTGCAATATTAAACATTTGTAATGTTTGGAGACCAGATCTTTCAACAAACTGTCGGCATTCACATGGAAATGGAAAAATTGCTATGAAATCCTAGAACACTGCTGTGTTAAAATTGAAAGGTTAGCGTCAATAGTTTTTTTTATTTAATCAGCTAAAATCACGAGCATAAAATAACTTAGGCTATAGCATTGAAACGACATAACATATATTCTGGCTTCAAGATGATTATTATTTTAAGATTTATTGTTTTTCGACATTTCATTCATTTACGTAGTTGGATTTACCGAAAACCCTATTTTTGATCAAGAATAGTTAATTTAATGCTTTCTACCCTGGTAGTATTCCTGTTATTATTACTATTCGCTACCTGGGTATAGGGGAATCTGCTTTTTACACATTGCTGTCGTGTGACAACAATTACAAACAAAATGTTATTGAATTGATTCTATTTAAACCTATATATAGAGGATGCCAGAAATAGAATTAACGCTGTGATGTGGACTGTTTTATCCAATCATACCCAAGGATTTAAAACGTGATATGATATAAATATTTTCTGTGTATTTCAGCCAGTACACGCTTTTTGTAAACAAAATAAATATAAAATCCCAGATACCAAAGTATAAATCTTCAAGATGGCCAGGATATATATACAAATCTGGTGATATTGGACAAACACAGACATCTGGAAATAAGGAGGTGGGATCAGGTTTCATGTAGGAGTAAGTATCCCCTGTTGACTGGTCACATCCGCCGTGAGTCCAAAGTCAAATTCAAATGAAATAGGTGAGAAAGATCGTCACAATTGGTACAGAAGACTCAACAACCGCTGGCGAACAGGTAACTCAACATTTTATTTGGTGAAACAGTATAATCGCAAAAACGACTGTTATACTTGCTAAACAAAACATATAAGTTTAATTCACATTAAATACTTTCTGTCACACCAAATGTGTAAATGCCTCGGTCAAGCGTGTTGATAAGTTACTGAACAGTTTATATGCCATCCTCTTGAGAAGTGACGATTAATGATTGATTTTTGAAATTTACACATTATTTACGTTAATAATCGTAACGAGGTTCAGGAGACATATACAAATAAGGTGACCATTGGTCAAACAAGAACCCATGAAAAGTCTGAGGTGGGAAATCATATTTACAAATTAAGAATGTCCTTCTATTTGATTTAAGTACAAGGAGAATTGCAAGACAATCGATAAATAACTTTTCTGAAAGTCATGAACGAATACTATTTTACACTTAGAACCTTTCACCATAAAGTGTAGGCCAAAATAATTCTGAAAGGTCAAATTTCTGTGTTATAATTGATACGAGAATCGTCATTGTATTGATATAAAAATTAAATAACAATTAGCTTAATATTTACACACAGAAGCAATTAATTAGATAAACAAACGCGAGTCTTTATTAAGCAAAATGGATAGTCTAATGAAAATAGAGGCACCTACATTTTTGAACATAGTAGATACTAGGGGTAAAACTATTGTAAACTAAATTTTTAGACGGAGACAATAAGTTAAATATACAAACTCTGGTCATAATCAAAAGGCGTAATTATGATCTGTGGACTTAGGAAGTAAATACATCTGTACTTTGTTGACCGTCCAAAATTTTACAAGGAAGCAACTAAATGATTTATTGTGTGTTGCACAGAAAAGTTTATCATTGAGATATCATTACTTATTCGATAATTGTATGATAGCAATTTTGCTAAGACGTCTGTACCAATTGTGACGAGTATCCCTTCCACATTTATTTCAATTGGATTTGACTATGAACTCACGGTGTGTGTCAACAGGAGATGCATACTATTTCATTTCACCTGATACCACCTCTTGATTCCCAGATTACATTATTGACACAAGGATATAAAAAATCGCGTTTGATGTCAAGGTTCCGCAAATTTTACGGTCAGCACAATAGTCTTGTTTGCGATTACTCTGTTTCACTAAGTGAAATGTTGAGTTACCTGTTCGATGGCGGTCGTTGAGACGTCTGTACCAATTATGACAAGAATTCGTTCCTCACGTAATTCATTTTGAATTGACTGTGGACTCAGGGCGGGTGTGACCGGTCAACAGGGGATGCGTACTACTCCATGGCAACTGATTCCACCTCTTAATTTCAAGAGGTCCATGTTGTCCATTTTTTACCAGATATGTAAGTATATCCTCGATATCCTGAAGATTTATACTTTGGTATCTGGAATTACTGTATTGTTCCTTATATCTGTGGCACGTCAATATCGCATTGATAAGTAAAACCTAGTTTTTCTCTGATACTTTAGCCTCGTTTTCAACTTCCGCACAAATAAGGTATTTCATCGTTCATTTTAATTTGCATTAGCAAAAATAAGTAGCATATCTGTTTATCTCCTATGGTACATTCATTCCTTCATGCAAAATTACTTGTTGTGTATAAATTTCTGGTATTGATAAATAAAAAAACAATCTATGAAATTGTATTGATGGATTGCTGGGGACTTGTACTGATTTTAACCTTTCCCAACTTGGAATTCCATTTTTGGCATGAGAAATATTTATTTGAACATTGAAATATAACTTCTAAGATGATGAAAAATTAATTATTATATTCTAAATCAATATTATTAAATAGCTGAGAGTTGTAAGTGTAATTTGGTTCATTGGGCATTATTTCGCTGGTTTTTATATGATGTCTTTTATACAGGATCAATAGAAAAAGTACTGATACAAAATTGTTGAGCAAAAGGGAATCTTGAAGGGAAAACACAACTATGATGATGATTGGATTACAGTGAAAATAGATGCCATGGAGGAGTAAACATATAGCGCAGAACTGTCGCACCCTCTGTGTATCTGCAGTTAAATCCATGAATTAAAATAATTCAGTAGGAAAACCAAAATATGGTTGTTATGATGAGGTCTGCAGTTAGATGAACACGTCACTATATTAAGTATAAAAAGCTTTCAGTTTGTTGACTGGTCACACCCGCCTTGAGTCTAAAGTCAAATCCAAATGAAATAGATGAGAAAAAAATTCTCGTCACAATTGGTACAGTCGACTCAACAATCTAACAGGTGATTCATTATTTCATTTAGGGAAACAAAATAATCACAAAAACGACCATTATACATGTTAAACACACATGTTGGGAAAACTTCACCTTATTTTATACAATTATAAGGAAGTCCAGGAAATATTGATGTTACATGTCCATGACAAGTCCACTGTTCTACTAAAAAATGATTTTTCTGATTACATACAGTGAAACCTGTATATAGGGGCCACCCAAGGGACCAGAAAATATTGACCTTTATGTGCAGGTGAACCTTACACACAGGTTCAATTTAGTTGTAGTATGCAGTCAAGAGACTTGAAAAAACAGGTAATCCTTATATTGAGGTGGTCGTTATAGCACGTTTTACTGTATATAAGTTAAATCAAAATTAATTGTTTTCTATCACATCAAATGTAAAAATGTCTCGGTCAAGTTTGTTGATGAATTACTCAATAGGTTATATGTCATCCACTTGTGAAGTGACGATTAATGATTAAGAATTTCTTGTTGTTTAAATTAAGTACAAGGAAAAATGGCTAAACAAGATAAATAACTGCCCTTGGAGTCTTGAATGAATACCATTTTACACTTAGAACCTTTCGCCATAAAATATAGGCCAAAACAAATTCTGAGAGGTCAGATTTCTGTGTTATATTTGACACAGCTCTTCGAGAATCATCATTGTATTGATATAAAAATTAAACAAATTACCCAAATATTTAAACAGAGATATTGAATTAAATATTTCACTTATGTTTACGTACTGACTGTAATTCTCTTTATTGTAAGTATATAGAACGATTGCTTTGAACATTAAGTGTAGGTCGTCACCGAACCGTGAACCGAGTGCTGACTGCTTTACTTTTTGGCGTAGGAATATATGAATATTTAAGAAACCTTTTATCTATTTTTCTTCTCTGAAATTGCAACATATAAACGAATCAATAGAGATTAGAATATCACATATTTATTATTTATTTATTGAATCCTAAAAGCCATACATTACCACAAAACAAACAAAAATCACAGAGGAAAATCGGAAACGATTAATGATTAAGAATTTCTTGTTGTTTAAATTAAGTACAAGGAAAAATGGCTAAACAAGATAAATAACTGCCCTTGGAGTCTTGAATGAATACCATTTTACACTTAGAACCTTTCGCCATAAAATATAGGCCAAAACAAATTCTGAGAGGTCAGATTTCTGTGTTATATTTGACAGAGCTCTTCGAGAATCATCATTGTATTGATATAAAAATTAAACAAATTACTCAAATATTTAAACAGAGATATTGAATTTAATATACAAACACAAGTATAATTAAATGATGCAAGCGAAATGGGTTGTCTAATGGAAATAGCGGCACCTGTACTTCTGGTCATAGTAGATATTAGGGTTAAAACAATTATAAACGAAATATTTAGACGGAGACAATAAGTTAAATATAGAAACTCTGGTCATAATCAAACGACATATTATAATATATGGACTAATGGAAATTTGTGTGTGCATTTGTGTTTTGCTGATTGTGCCAAATTTGCACAGGAAGCAATTATACCATTTACCGCATGTTGCGCTGAAAAGTATATCGTTGAGTTATCCTTACTTGTTAAAACCTTTCTCCATTACATCATTTTCAAATTCTAACACCATTAAAAATTAAATTTTCCACGGGGTTACCTTTGTATGTGTAAGAAATTAAAACTTAATCTTATGTTAAGAGGTCGTAATATATCGAGTATCTATTTCCTTAAATTTGTGACATGTTTTCCATATAATTATGAATTATGTCGAAAACGTTGTCATAAATGGATTGCACAAGACCATGAAGAACCGGACATTTTGTCTGAGTGGGTAAATAATGTGCAGTGGTTGATAAAATATCGAATTCTAAAACTGAATGCAGTATAAAAACTTTTTATCCTACCGTATGTAGTGACCCAGAATTGACTAGCGAGCTGGAAAGAACACATTACCAATATGTATTGGTCCCAGCAGACAAAGCCTGAAATAGCACACACACACACACACACACACACACACACACACACACACACACACACACACACACATATATATATATATATATATATATATATATATATATATATATATATATATATATATATATATATATATATACAAACAAACACAGACAGAGATATATAAATACATATATATATATATATATATATATATATATATATATATATATATATATATATATATATATATATATATATATATATATATACAATAATTATATAGAGTATGTCTCCATTACTGAGAAACTTATCAGCCCTACTTATGCTGTGAGAAAAAAAGATAGACCTCAGAATTAGCAGGGATTGGAGATGAATTGCGAGGTGGAGCTGATTTCACACGATGTGAGTGACGAATTGTTTTTGAGAGGAATATTCGGTGAAGACAAATCGACCTGTTTATCAGAGATGCTTGACTAAGTTGCACTAAACCTAACTCACTTTTTACTGTTCAAAATACAAGTTACAATTATAACTGCTAAGAAAACTTTCATTTCTATGGTTCTGGTCATAATATGATAGATATAGTTTCCGATTTTCCTCTGTGATCTTTGTTTGTTTTGTGGTAATGTATGGCTTTTAGGATTCAATAAATAAATAATAAATATGTGCTAATCTCTATTGACTCGTTTATATGTTGCAATTTCAGAGAAGAAAAATAGATAAAAAGTTTCTTAAATATTCATATATTCCTACGCCAAAAAGTAAAGCAGTCAGCACCCGGTTCACGGTTCGGTGACGACCTACACTTAATGTTCAAAGCAATCGCTCTATATACTTACAATAAAGAGAATTACAGTCAGTACGTAAACATAAGTGAAATATTTAAATTATTACCCCCAAAAATGTTTTGTTATATTTAGTGTTGATAAATTTGTGAATTTAACCCTTTCAACCCTACATACCAATATAAACAGACACTGATCTAAACAATAAAAAAGAGCATATCATCTAGATATTTAGGGGTGAAGGAATGAGAAATAATGAATAATTTTGTAATAAAATCATACTATGTATACAATATATATTACCGCTTGCATTTGCAGACCATGATGTTATTTCTTTGCAATGCAATCGTGTACAATATTGCGATTGGTGTCCGACAGAAGAAAAACGTGTGAAAATTAAAACCCGTGGAAATAAATCAGTTCAGAGTATCTTCAAGTGTGTTTTTTCCATCAATATAACATAACATGTATAGATTTGTCAAAATACAAATTTATCGGGACTGAACTCTCAAATTAAATAGCAACATCGCTGAATTATCGAAAGCTTTGTAAATTTACAGAAATTTTATATTATATCCATTTTTATAATATATAAACAGATATAGAATGACAAAAGACAGGATGGTTAAATTCCCCAACATTGCTTCATAGTAAATTGATCAATAAAACCTCGAATTAAAAGCTTGTGTTGCTTTTTAAAAATTTTAACCCTGCAAAGTAACTGCTAATCAATCACGAGGATATTACGATTTCAGCAATAAAAAGAAACATAAATTATGACTTATTCAAAACGATTTTGATTTTATTTTGCGATTTGTTTTATGATTGACGGTTTAATGAATTAGTAATATTCCATTTGAAAGAAGTTACGTAACAATAGGGAACTTTCGAGTTCGCCCGGGTTACCGTTATGATCCTTCTTTTATTCGCGCCTTCTCGAGTTTTTTCCTCATATGTTCTTCCGATTTTCATGTTTACCTTCGCAACGTATGTAAAGTACATGGAAATTGTTTTACTCTTTAGCGCATAAAATTTATGTTGTATAAAGAAACCCAAGAGACTCTTAAAACATACCTGAGTTGGTTGAACGTGAAATTATTGAAATGTATCAGGCAGAGAAAAATGTGCAGACAGACCGGGAATTGAACCCAGGGCCATCCGAACACTTGCATGACACTTTTACCAATTGTGCTATGGGGCTATCTATATAAAATCAAAACCGGATATAATATTAAGGAACATTTTACAAGAATCACGCAACTGGCGATAATAAAAGAAGGATTATAACGGTAATCCGGGCTAACTCGAAAGTTTCCTATTGCAGTATTATCAATGAAATTGGAAAAGGTTGTAATGCATTCGGCTTTTAACTCTGTAGACAAAAATACATAATTATGTTCGTTAACCATGTTATAAAAATTATTTCAAGTGTTTTTTCATTCATCCAAATGTTGAAGGTCATTTCAGACGTGCAGGTGGTCGACCGAGTGCATCATATCAGATTATCATCCATCCAGATGCCGATCGCGCTCGCCGTTGCTAAACTTCAGTACATGGATATAAACTAACCGTCCAGCCACAAAAGCTAGCTATTGGACTAAACAGTTTATCTGCCCTATATCCATGACTGTTCACAATGTAACACAGATTGTCCTGTAGTAGACAATACATGATATGGTCTTTTGTTTTGCACATTAAACGCCAAATATGTCATTAATCTCTCAATACGTATCATATAAAGTTATGTGATATAATATAAAAAGTCTCAGATACCAATGTATAAATCTTTAGGATGTCGTAGATATTGATACATATTTGGTAAAAATGAACGAACACGGACCTCTGGAAACCAAGGGGTGGGATCAGGTGCCATGGAGGGGTAAGCATCCATGACTAAGGAACATGTTTCGGCAATGATTAAAATAGTTCAATGCATTAAGATTTTCACATTTTTCGAAATGCTTGAATAATCATTCAAATAGAAAATTTTGAAATCTAAAATTTAGTTTTTTATTTCTATTGACGCATTTTGAACCAGTCTACAGTTGATTCATACAAATTGAAATATGTTTGACAATGTATAAGCGAGCTATTGGACGACATTTAGTGAAACAAATATTTCTAATTATCATAACATATAAGGCATAACTGGGGTACATGCTTGTACTACTAGATCTAGACTATATATATATATATATATATATATATATATATATATATATATATATATATATATATATATATATATATATATATATATATACCTATTTATTCAGGTAGTTCTATAGGAAAACTGTTCGCTTCCTATGTATAATATATCGGATTCAATTCCCAGTCTGAGTTAGGTCTAAACATAGTTGGATGTATAGTTGTTTAGCGTCCCACTCAAGAATCTTTCACTCATATGGAGACGCCACCAAAAATGCCGGTGGAGGGCTTCAAAGTTTGGACTATGCTCGGCACTTAAGGCCATTAAACAGTGAGGGTTCGTTTACATGCCAACCTACTGTGACACGGGACCTCGGTGTTTACTCTCTCATTCTGCCGCCGGCTGGGCTCGAACTCACGACCTCACGATCGCGCTAACGACTGAGCGAGGCCGGCTCACGCCTAAATATAAACGTCTTTAGAACCTTGTCTCACTTTCTACGCCACGTGTTTGACAAAACCTATATATCTTTTGCGACAGATTCCTTTTTGCGGTAGCTGTGAAACGTTCGAGAATCATCACTGTTTTGGCATTTTTCCAATGTAATGTTCAGATTATTTGTGACATAGAATTGTTGATGTATTTAAATAAAGTGAAAATAAATGCAACAATATAGCTAGAATAGTTAACTAGAATATTCATGTGTATTGACGGACGTTTCGTAATTTAAGACAGTGACAAGGCTGCTTACATCTTAATGATATAAAAATGTGTGTCATGGATGAGACAAATTTTTACAGAAAATAAAAAAGAAAAAGAATATACAACTAATCTATGCAAATATTAATGACCAATTCGATAGGCCACAATCAAAGCATTTCTTGCAATATTCAATTGCGCTTAAAAGCGTACACATTTCTAATTGAAAACGTTCGGAACTATCAAATACATAAGAGAGGGTCCATGATATTATTCAGAAATATGTTATGGGAACATATTCTTAGGTTACGTTTACTGAAGCCTTTTTTGAGTATGGCATTCCCTTTGTTAAATATATCAAACTAAACAGACATGAAATTCACAAAAGGCGTACAATTGCTCAATGTTACATGTTTAAGAGAAAATATCTTGAGTTAACACAGAATAATTATCATACTTTGACGGAAATAAATGTCACGCCCTACAAAAAATGTTCCAACTTAGAAATCTATAACATTTTACTTAAATTATTGCGACTAAATTGTTCAGTGTTCTATTTACCAACAATGATTTGTCACTCTAATAAATAATTCATAATTTGAATCTTTGATTTGCTCTCTGTTGTTTGAGTATCAGCACAATTTGAATTGAAAATTTGTTAAACATAGATATGAGTTTTAGCAATAATATGAACATTTAAAGAAAAAAATGGAAAAATTGTAAGTATTTAAGGTTAGTTTCAAGAAGACATTACTTATTTGCTTCTGAAATATACTGACAAATAAACATTATAGATAGATAAAAAATGTTAGAATATATATTCATACTTACCCCAAAGGAATTTAAAAATATATAACTGAAACAGAAATGAAAACATGTCGACAACGTAACCATTGCACAAATCCAGGTAAGGAAATACGGGTTTTCAATGTTATTGTGGCTATACCTATTTTGCATCGATCTTCAGTGCATCCAATGGAATCGATCGCAACTTACAATTAAAATTTAGCAACAGTGTATATTGTTCTTGTAACACGGTAGAGTTGAATTTTCTGTTTGTGTACATATACTTCATGATGAAAGAACAGTGATGGGGGATGCGCTGGTGTAAAATCTGGAACGAGATGATTTAAATGGTCTAAGTCACACTTTGCAATCACACGAAAAAACGTTGTCAAAAACAGAAGTAAACAATATTAGTATGAAGGGTCGGCTAATCAGGAACTACAGAGCACATTACAAATACTACGTTAAAATAAATCATGCTTTAGTGATTCCTTTATAGGATTTCGGTTTTAGTTATGAATGCGATATTTGACGTCATTCATCTTCTTAATTGTCAATTATACACTTATCAAGGTCGGGGTAATTATCAACATGCTGAAAAAAAATGTTGAAAATTGTTGTATTTTTGCAACGAGGATTGAAAATTCGCAAATTAACTAAACACTGACTATTAAATGAAAACAAATACGTATATATTTTATATTCTTTATCTTCTCACGTATAAATCTCACAGGAAAGGTTTGGCACATACAAATCGAAAAAAATACCCCCAGTGAAAATGCCCACGTTAACAGTATTTCTAATAGGATCTTGTAATGCAAATATATTTGGACACCGAAATAAATCGTGGACTTTTCCTCCATGTATAAAACGAGTTTTGAAACTAAATATGACAATCATGATTACTATTGTTATCCATATGAATATATTCATGATTCTCGTTACCATCAATACTATCATTATTACCTTCATTATCTGCATTATCTGTTATCAGTCGTTCTCATATTTCAACCGTCATTCGATATATCAAGCATATATATATATATATCACGATGTTTATAGAACCTCATCGATTAAGAATCCATTTACGGACCATGAACTTTAGCATATGGTACATTATTTAAACGCTTGTCTATGGAACATCGAGTTTACTTTTTTTTTATTTTTTATTTGTGTGTGTGTGTGTGTGTGTGTATTGTTTTATATCCCGTCAATAATATTTTACTTCTTTTGAAATGTTACCAGCTTTAGTTGGAGTGTTACAAATTTTGGTCTGTGCAATGGGCTGGCGCCAATGCAATGAGAGTTCGTTTACGTGTCACACCTTCCGCGACACGGGGCCTCGGTTTCAAGTCTCATCCGAAAGACTCGTGACTTTCATTTCGTATGCCGAGTGCTTGGCGAAGGAACAGTCACTTCCATTTTTATAGATTTTTATATGACTCGGTCCGAAAATAGAACCCGAGACCTTCCTCTTGTGAGTCGAAAGCTCTAACACTAGACCAGCGCAAGTGATCATCGCGTTTAGGGTCAATCAAGGCCGAGTGCTAAGGTCCTGCGCCAAATCACGAAATCAGTCACCGCTAATCAACAAGGGTTCGACCCCGCCCCCACTGAAACATAAAATTTGAGGAGGTTTGCTATTTTACTATTTTACTTGCGAAAGGCTGGTAACATTTTCTCGTAGACAAAGTAATCGAGATTTTTCATCCACAATTGGATATATATATAAACCAGTGACTTAAATACACTGTAAATTGTCGTACACATGTGTCTGTGGACTGGTCATTAATACAGGGCTAAGACAGAGAAAACGGTTAATACAGACATTGTAACTGGTCTAATACAGAATTTCCACTACAAAATGAACAAAATGTACAAAAGCAACGATTTACACACTCCATTTCTTTTTAATGAATTGGACATATCTGACGTCACTTGCAAATGAATGTTTTCATATTGATCCTGTATTATGTCCTCGTGCAGTCGTATAGGGTCTCGAACAGCTGTACTGGTCCTTGCCTCGAGCCAATACATCTGACCTCTACCCAGACGACTGTACCTCTAACATAATGCAGAATCAATATGAAAACATCCATTTAATAACTCTTATGATATATATCAGAGATACCAGTTTATCTATGTTCAGGATGTCCAGGATGTAATATACAAATCCGGTGAAAAATGGTCGAACACGGAAATCCAGAGGTAGCATCAGGTGCCACGAAGTTTAATGTGGCACTTATGTACCGAAGTAGTTACATATTTACCATTCCAGCAATCAAAATGTATTCGATTTCTATCCGTCTTTATCTCTTTTCTGTGGAAACGTTGGATACACATACACATACTTTCAAATTACCCACTTACAATCCTACCATTGAAATTGCTGAAAAAAATAAACATTTATTGTTTTAATTGGTTGAACACAAACGTCTGAAATAGACAATACAATCAATAGCACACAGACACCCCCACCACTATATGCACACCGGAAATGTATACTGGCCTCAATTTGATGTCTTATGTACTGAATGCTTATTGAAGGTGTACAAATTTAGTATAATTCTAGTGTACAGACCGTGATGATACAAAACATATTTCCACCTTTAAATTATTCATTGATTATTTGTACATTCTAATGTGTGATCATAAAGCTAGCTTACTTTCAAAGGATTGGTGTACTGGAATGAATACTTTTAGATTACAAGTTTTATTTGAACTTTCTTTTTATTCTCATCAATATTTCCAGTTACATATTAGCATGTTCGTAGTTTACTAATATTAAAAACGAAGGATAAATGAATATTTAGCGCATTCTGTTAATGAAAGGTATTATCTTATAAATAATGATAAAAAACTCAGATACTGAAGTATAATTTTTCAGGATATCCAGAATAAACAGTCAAGTGAAGACAATGAGGTTATAGTGGAAGTTGTTGACTCGGACTCTTTTCCCTGCATTGCTATACGTCATTGATAGTCCCAGTGTTGTCCGTCCGCGAGATTACGACCAGTTGAAATGGATTTGTTGTAGGATGAATCCAACAGTAATAATAATTACTGAAGTAATTAATAATCACTGGGCAAATCAAGCGAGAAACTGGGAAGGGAGCCCGACTAAATTCAGCAATGTTTGGTATTGGTAAACATTTAAGAGTTTCAATTCCTGTCTATACCCCTCTGGATTCAAGTCCTCGGCTCAAGTGAGATAAGCAGAACCGATAACAAATAACGTGCGAAGCAATGACCGGTCAAAATGTTATCCCTGTCGTAACTATGTTACATGACAACGCGAAATGAAAAGGAAATTAAATAGACTTCATTACTACTACTACCGTCATCCTTACTACTACTACTACTACTACTACTACTACTACTACTGCTACTACTATTACAACCACCACCACCTCCACTACTACTACTACTACTACTACTACTACTACTACTTTACTAGTAGATATCGTTTGGTAATTGTAAAATTAAAATCATTCACCAATGTAATAACCAACAGGTCGTCAAGGAGACATTTCCGGTTAACATTGAACAAAGAATTGATCAGGTGCCATGGAGAGTAAGCATCCTCTGTTCACCAACCACATCCGCCGCTAATCAACAGCCAAATTCAAATGAAATACACGAGGTATAGATCCTCATCACCATTGGTATAATTAATTCAACAACTACTATTGAACATTATGACTATGAAGTCAGCATTTCTTTTCGTGAAACAACAAAATATTTTCCACAATGTGTATCGATTTAGCTGGAAATAAAACGGTCATCCATGATTTTTACATAAAACTAACTTTCTGCAACACTGTGCAAATGCATTTGCCTTTGTATAAGATATTATGGGGGTACTTAATTCCAAGACAACTACAATAAGTTAGCTATAATTTGAATGTTTTGTTACTTGTTTGTTTGTAATTGGTTAGTAGTCGTTCCAGATGGTGAACAATGATCATACCGATACAAAATTACAACACAGTTATCGCAGTATTATTCTTCAGGGTGTCTAGGTTACAATATACAAATCTGGTAAATATTAAACAAACATTGACCTCTGGAAATCAAGAGGTGGGATCAGGTCCCAAGAGGAGTAAGTATCACTCTGTTTTCATTTTGTCTTGATCATCCTAATGGTTGGCGTAAAGAGATCCATGCTCCTAATTGGCCAGGACTCTCGATTTCTTCCAATTTGGACCGCTCAAAGGCATATTTCCAATATGCAACTTTATGATACATTTTCTCAAAGAAACATATTCCCATTGCATTGATATAATCTTCATATGACACCCGATCCTGTCTCTGGATTCACACAGGTCCGTGTATGTAAAATATTCACCAGGTTTGTATATGGTATCCTGGACATCCTGAAGATTTATACTTTGGTATTTGTGATTTTTATGAGATATGAGATGTTAGAAACTATTAACCCTTTAAACCCTACAGGCCATAATAGACTTGTCTAAACAATAGAAAATAACATACCATCTAGATACTTAGGGTTGAAAGGGATAATGATACTAACAAATGAAAATTTCCTAAACTGACTGATGCTGAACATATTGCCACAATACAGTGCGAGAGCTTGAGATAGGATCACCTAACCTCCACCTTCCATGAGCACAATATTGATTTCCGGTGTCATCATACTCGAGTAATTTGTTGGTCATTGTAATGTACTCTGCGCGTAAATGGATTTTTTTTAAAAGTTGGATGTACTCTTCTAGTATACAGATGTCGGACTTCCTCTGCAATCATTTCAACTGACCAGATGTATAGAACTGTATGTAAAATGCAAAAAACGCCGCTAGAAATCAATATAGGATCCCGTGTACTTTTAACAGAATACATACTGAATTAGTTTTGTAAAAATTGATAAATTAATATAAGAACTGTTTTCCACATTTCTCATATATTGTCAATGTAGAAATTCTATAATGTTCACCCTGACATTAATTGCTGCATAGTTTAAGAGATAAAGTGATTGATAAGTTTTCAGTACTTGTTCATACGCAAATTTTGATAATTCTTTCTCTATGCTTAACTTTACTTCTTTCATAGATAATTTCTTTAATTCATGTATGTCCATTACAACAAATAAGCCATTTAGTAAAATATCTATCCATGTATCTGCTTGCCTATTTATATATGTATATTTCTTTCTCTCTGTCTGTCTATCTGCCTGTCTGTCTGTCTATCTATCTATCTATCTATCTATCTATCTATCATTCGTGTTGATCAAATGAATAGACTTAACTATGTCAATGCAACCGACTTTACTGGAGTTGTCTGTACATTGTGTACAATGCACTGTGCCCGTCTCTTGTACTGGAGTTGTCTGTAATATTTTGTACATTGTCAAAGCATTGTACCCGTCTCTTGTACTGGAGTTGTCTGTAATATTTTGTACATTGTCAAAGCACTGTACCCGTCTCTTGTACTGGAGTTGTCTGTAATATTTTGTACATTGTCAAAGCATTGTACCCGTCTCTTGTACTGGAGTTGTCTGTAATATTTTGTACATTGTCAAAGCATTGTACCCGTCTCTTATACTGGAGTTGTCTGTAATAGTTTGTACATTGTCAATGCACTGTGCCCGTCTCTTGTACTGGAGTTGTCTGTAATATTTTGTACATTGTCAATGCACTGTGCCCGTCTCTTGTACTGGAGTTGTCTGTAATATTTTGTACATTGTCAAAGCATTGTACCCGTCTCTTATACTGGAGTTGTCTGTAATATTTTGTACATTGTCAATGCACTGTGCCCGTCTCTTGTACTGGAGTTGTCTGTAATATTGTGTACATTGTCAAAGCATTGTACCCGTCTCTTGTACTGGAGTTGTCTGTAATATTTTGTACATTGTCAAAGCATTGTACCCGTCTCTTGTACTGGAGTTGTCTGTAATAATTTGTACATTGTCAAAGCATTCAAATCGCTTTGTTTGTTTTGTTTCGTGGAAGTGTTATTATGTTAATTTGGTTCTGATTTGATGTTAATAATTATATTGACCAGTTTTGAGTTCCAGTTAATGTATTCTGTAATTCTTTGTAATAAAGGTTCGTGATGAGGAGGAATCAAATGACCAAAGAATATTTAGACATGAATATTTATGACCGTCTATGATATTGATCTATGAATATTTTAAGTTTTCAATACACAAACTTGCTGAACTTAATAGCGAGTACAATCTACCTGGTAACAGATATTTTATCATGCTACGTGTTGGTTAACTTCGATACTGTTCCAGATATTATCTGCAAACATTAAGAATGAACATTAAGTTCTCCAGAATTATTCCATATTTTCTTATACTATTTTTTGCCATTGGTATTGGTGGCCAGCATGGTAAGATAATTAATTACGTCATCCGATCTTTGACACATGGTTTCTCTTTTCATACTTATCCAAGTTTGAATGTGTATGTTCTCTGATATGTATACATATATAAACATACATAGTACAGGTGCAACTGCACCCTTTTGTAAGTGTATACTGTATACAAATATACAAGGATGGAAATTGTTCCTTATTTAAAACGATGCTCATATTTTTATGCTAAGATCATGATATTTGGTTTCAGGAAGGGGAAGTGACGTAACGTTCGTGACGGCCCTTTATGACATTGGGCGTGCACATTGGATAAACTGGAGCAGGAACTTTACAACATATCCTGCACACTTCGAAAATCTTCTGCTATGTACTATTAACGTGGTAATTTTCTGTGAGAAAAATATAGAAGATCACATTCATGTTCATAGCAGAGCAATGGCCAACATGACTGTTGTTAATTTGATGAAATTCGGTGAACTAGAATTATATAGCTACCGACAACACATTGAAAATGTAATGGAAACAAAAGACTTCAGGGAGGGAAACGCCATGGGAAAGCATCCAGAAGGGTTTTCTTCCGAGCATGTGATTCTCATGAACAACAAAATATCTTTCTTGTATCAAGCTACGAAATCATTTTTTTTTAATTCATCGCACTTCTTTTGGATAGATGCTGGATATGGCCACGGATCTGATACAACATTCACAAATATAAAACTTATGTTACAGTCCTTTACAGAAATTCGCAAAAAAATACTAGCAGCATGTGGTTTACTATTCGGGTTCTATAAATAGACCCTCTCGGGTTCTATAAATAGAACATGACGTCATCATGGGTTTTCCCTCTTATTAACATAATGAAGTAGATTCTATAAATAGAATATGACGTGTTTGACATTCATTAACATAATTATGACGTCATCAGATATAAAAAAAAAACCGCCAAAGCAGAGTTTTGGTGAATATATATAATTATATGATACATAGTTATTATGAAATAACGGGTTGATCTATTTTGATGGTGTGAAACACGTTGAATGAGTGACAGTCCTCCGAGATGATGTAATGTTGTTGCGAAATATGTCGAAGTGATCATATGATTGGTCTTCAACAACGTCATACATTGAGGGGAGGCGTATCCATTCTCTCCGAGATGCTAGGAATGGATTGTGAAATAACCCAGAAAACGATTTCATTGGTTTGTGATGATGACATTGTGTATTTCCAAGATTAGAAATTCATGTATAATGTTCCGAGTTAAGAGATGTATATTTTGCAATGTCGAGACGCGTAAATTCATTGGTTGTTCCTGTTGTCATCATCAATAACGTTAGAGTCTGAGACATGTATAAATAGAGCCAAAAAATAATAAAAATGTATTTTGAAATAAAAAAATAAGAACATAGATTTTTTGTAGATCACAATTTATTGTACAATTCAAAATGTTCAAGAAGAGATCATTGGAATTCTGAGAAGAATAGAACAGTTAAAAAGAAAGATACACCTGTAAAATAAGAAAAAAAGGTAAGTTTGCTTCTTCCTGTACTTACGTACTTCAGGCTATCCGGACGATAATCCAAAAAGTATTATAAAATGATCCGTTTTAGGTTATATTTTCACACTTGTTGTTTTTACACTTGTTTTTTTGTTTTGTTTTTGTTTTTGTTTTGTTTTTTTGTCCACTTGAAATCAGCCATCTATAAATACCGTCCATGAGAGAGAGTGTGAGATTGAGAAAGAGAGAGAGAAGTTTTAAATCTCTTCCAAGTCCCTAAGTTCCTTCATATTGCTTTGATATCGAACAATCAAGGAATCCACGATCCTTTGATGTTTTTCTATTTTTTTTTTAAATTTTCCCATTTTGCCCCTCAATAGCGGACTTCAGATACCGCATGCATGCATGACGTCTGAAAAATAAAAAAAATAAAAAATGATCAATACACTTTAAACAGGTATATGATATATAAATATATATATATTCGGTAAATACAACTTAATTTTGTATGTATAGAACAAGAAAACTTACTCTCGCTCGGCATCTTCATGCCACTGCCAATGAACTCTCGCCTCTGCAGCCATAGGCGATGATTCGCTTTTGGTTGATGACGATGACGACGATGGAGATGATGATGACGATGATGATGAAAATCCATCGAGGATCACGTCATCATCTAACGGGTTTTCGTCAGTCCTGAAAAAAAGATAATTTTGAAATATTAAATATAGGTGAAGGTAACATATCAAATAATAATAATAATAATAATAATAATAATAATAATAATAATAATTTAAAGAATATACCTTAGTTCGAGCCAATCCGAAAACGGACTCATCGACATTAAACTGTCGGACTCCTCGTTGTCTACGGTGGTGGCCGAAGAAATTTCATTTTCTTCATTAATCCTACAAGCGAAAATAACACTAATAAGTCGTAAAATAAAAACGAAATTCTGAGTTCTTACTACAGTGTATCACAAATAGAAAAAAAATGAATCAAAGAAATAAAAAACAATCTTACATTGCTGTTAATTGAGCTTGAGCCATCTTGATTTTCTTACTTTAACCCCCTAACTGCCAGCGGGCCGATTTGGGCCGATTGTAACATGCCCTGACTGCCAGTGGGCCGATTGGGCCGATGTACAAGTTTGGCAAATTCATGATTTTCATCATTCATGATTCTTGATTTTTTTTTAATAAACAATTGCATTATATTACTTTCTGTTAAAAAGAGTGATGTAAAATTTTAACAAAATTAATGAACGAAGTAATTGACGATAAACGTCACGATGACGTCATATTCATTTGAGAATACTTACGTCTTGTTGATAGTCATGGCCAACATATGGCTCAGAGTATTTCTGCAAAAGCCACCAAAACGCGATGTTTATATTGCAAACCCGTCGATGCATGATATGCCACAGCAAAATTCCCCACCCATTGCGTATTTCAATCTCCTCTTTAATTTTGGCCTGATGCAGGATTTTGTCAGACAGACGAACGTACAAAGTTCTCCGATTCACATTTTATACAATTTAAACACATACCAATCAAATCTACTGCACACACCGCAATTACTAGTAGTCAGAAAATGATAAAAACAACATGATACGAACACCCCTAATTAGCGATCGCACGTGTACGGGTCACTGCTGTTACATCGATGCGGAAAGCATGTCAAACATGAATGTACGTCAAATTGTGGAAAGTATTTCACCGAAAACTGCCATTATTCATTTTTCTAAATAAAAATATTGAATACCACAGTTAAATAGATAAAAACAAAAGAAAGTATTGGTATTCTCCGACCAGTTTGAGTCTCCACGATTGAACAGAAGTGTTATATAAATAACCTTGACAGACTGAGGTTGCTTCAGGGGAAATTCAAGGAAAGGTGGCAAATTATTAATTTTGTTTCAGCTTCATTTCCTTCCTCATAACATTTCAACGCTCTATTTCTGTTTCTAAACGCACCACACAATTTCTTTATCGATTCTATCTCCCGTCTTTTCTGTCCTTTGTGTGTTGTTTATTTGCTACCTGTATGGCAATGTGTTTACTTCTTTGTGGAATGTTGGTAAACTCGGAGCCATCTCGATTCTTGTTCATCTCAACTTGTATTCCCTTTGGCTAAGTCATGCCTACGGTTGACTGACTCGTAACCAAAACAATTGGGAGAGTCGTACCCATCGTTTTACTGATTTGAAAACAGTAACGTTGGAATTATGGTTACACCGATTACATAGAAAAACTACCCGGGGTCGGTCATTATTCTACGTAGGAATCATGGACATCCGTTACGCTTTTCGGTCTGTTCCAATCCGTTTAGTTTTGTCGGAATAGTTTTCACCTTAGAAAAATGACCCAGTGTCATATCATGTGACCTCAACAGAATGTCGAGCAAGATCGTTTCCGGTTTCGTAAAATTTACATTGACAACATTCAGTGAAATCTTGTCTCAGTTCTTCTCGTAGGATTTAATTGTTGATAAATGTTGCAATTCCTTCTTGTAACGACTACAAGTGCCGTCACTTTCTTATAGGCTGCTTTTCACATCTGACATCTGACTGCATGGTATCTAGATTTAAGGTCATATATATAAGGTAAAATGTTTAACTGGAAGTTCTCTGAAATTGCATACTATTATGACAAATGGTAACAGAAAAATCAACCCCAAAAAGGTCTATTGACCCATACCATCAGGAAAAATTACCCGTTTTCCAGATAACTTATTTTACGGATATAGAAAAGGCACGGAAATATTTTTCACCTTAGAAAAATGACCCAGGTGCATTTTCTACTAAAGAAAAAATAACCCAAGTGTATTTTCACAATAGAAAAAATTTTTCAACAGTTAATAATGAAAAATCCGACATAGTGATTCCTAAATCTGCAATGAACTGTAAACAAACAGTATAGGGAGCCCCATCGCTATTTTGTTTTTATTGTTCAATGCGAATAAACTGGCTCGCGCATTCGTCAGCTAATCAGATCGAGACTATTGAACAATTTCAGAATTGTATTAGATCAACGGACTTCGCGATAACTTCCGTTTCCGATCACACCTACTGTGATAGGATAAATTGAACACACTTACTCCTTTTTTAAATATTCATTAGCTACGAGAGTATCCGATTACGAGTACATGAAACCAAGGGTAGGCAAGTGCATAACGATTCCGGACCGTGGTTTTACGACTATGAGGGCGCCCATCTATATAAACATCTATACACGTTCGGGGTTCTAAATGTCTTTGTTTTCGAAACCAATATCAAGTCGCCAAAAGCTCGAAAATTGTAACAACCCCTTTACATTATATGCATATAATCTGGCGGGATGTAGTCTCGTGAACTCTTTCTTGACTGACCTGGACACGTTCAAATTTTAGTCAATATCATGTTCTCACTTTTTGATTTACCAGGGGTTTTACGAAAAGTGGGAACATGATAAATGATCATGTTCCCACTTTTTGGTAAAACCCTGGTAAATCAAAAAGTGGGAACATGATATCAATACAGAATAATGACACTAAATTTACACTGACAAGAATAGTGTCGTTTATAAATAATGACAATTTTCATACATATGTCAATGCGATATATCCCAGCGAACTAGAATTAAAAATACAACAGAATCAAGCACACACGCTTCATGCTTAGACATTTTACTTAACATAGACACAGACGGGAAAATGGCAACTAAACTATACGACAAACGCGACGATTTTGGCTTTCCCGTCGTAAATTTCCACATTTAAGTAGTAACATCCCACAGTCACCCGCATCTATGGAGTTTATATTTCACAAATGATCCGATATGCCAGGACTTGTACAACATATGAAGATTTCATATACAGAGGTAAACTACTCACTGACAAATTATTGACACAGGGATATCGAAAACCGCGTTTAATGTCGACGTTCCGCAAATTTTACGGTCGGTATAATAGTCTTTTTTGCGATTAATCTGTTTCACTAAGTTAAATGTTGAGTTGCCTTTTTGTTGGTGGTTGTTGAGACGTCTGTACCAATTGTGACGAGGATTCACTCCTCACGTATTTCATTGGACTTGACTGGACTCACGGCAGGTGTGACCGGTCGACAGGGGGTGCTTACTCATCCATGGCACCTGATCCCACCTCTTGGTTTCCAGAGGTCCGTGTGTTTCGATTTTTACCGGGTTTGTATCTGTGTCCTGGACATTCTATTGATCAGTACTTTGGTATCTGAGATTTTTTTATATTATTCTTGTTATCCTACATACGAGTATCCGATTCCAGTGGGGAATAAAAAGTTTTTTCACATATAGAGTGTGCGCTGCATAACCGAAAATTGAGTAAAATCATCCGCAAGATAATCATGAGATTAATCCGCCTGTCACGTTTTGTAAATTGGATTATACCTCTGTAAGCGAAGTATTTCTGAAGCCAATTCATTCCCACAGATAGTTGTATGTCATTTCAATACCAAACGGCATGTTTATGGTAATTACGTTTTTGGTAAATGCATGTATACCCTCATAGATGATTCTATAATCAAACAGGCGATGGACACGAATGAGTTAATCGATGGGCACGAGTCAGCTAAAACATGTGTACGAGTCAATCAATTCACTTAGGTACGAGTTGTGATGGATACGAGATGACAATAACCCATATGTTGAACTTATTCATCCGAGGTTGCCTTGAATACTACGCAACTCCATTTGTATTTATTGTCGTTACGAGTAAAAAAATAATTTGATCTTCAAACTCAAATTGCTAGAAAACAGTGAATCACTTGGAAGTGTAATTAAAGAAAAGATAATAACTTTATATAAGAATTTTGAAAAGCATATTATAACTAAAAACAAAATTAACAGCCTTGCTGAGCGTACACCGCCGGTCATGGGCCTTTTAGTATTTCAAAATGAGCATTTATTCAGCAAAGAAAAGTTAATAAACCTATAAATTTGTGTAATCACAATCTTCACAATTTTACTAACCCACATGGGTATGACGAGTTTTCAACACATAAATTGAACATTTTGTTAAAATTAAATAAAAATCAATTATCTTAATTTCTAAATCAGAAAACTTAAAATCAAAATATATACTGCAATGAAACTGCATTTAATTATTTATTTCGGTGAAAAATCTATTGATTAAAAATTGGGTTAATTTACAAAATACTAAAAGATCGAAACACACTTTTCATATTATGCATAATTAGTTGTGTGGAAATTCAACGCATTTTTATCATAAAGAAAAAGTGATGTTGTTTATGACGCAAACGTCATTCTTTTCCCCTATCTGTACATTGAGTCGTCGTGGCTTTTATGTTGCTCGAGTGGAAAGGAGTTCAAACCCCACCTCGGCTCGTCTGACAAGGCAGTAAATCTGTGTTTCCGAGTCATGGTAGAGATTGACACATGGAACTTTTAGAAACACGGTCGAATACGACTTTTAGAACTGATACCACGACAAGAAGAAAATTATTTGTACCATATCTTATTTCCTTATCCCAGTGTCTACTCGATAAAGTAGAATCATTTCGGTGCGTAATGTTTACATGCTTTTAGATATGACAGTGACACAGATGTGTTTGGTAATTTTAATTTTGAAATACTTGCAAATATGTAAAATGATTAAAAGAAAATGTGCATTATTTCTATTATGCGAGCGCGTATACTAGTCTGTCGATATAATCGGTTAAGCTACAACGTGCTCACGTACTAGGTCGTGAAAGAGCATAGCGATTCCGGACCATGGTTTTTACGATGGTGCGGTTAGATCTAATATATATATATAATTTCCTCCTCGGTGTCACCGTCACCTACCAATCAAGTACAGTAAAAAAATTGCTGTTTATGCTTGGTATCCATATACACGTGCAGGCTAACAACTTGCTACACCGTGTTACACAAAGGTTTGTTAGTTTTATTGTTTTAAAATTGGTTGTCGATATGCAAATTCATGCTCATTTTGAGCCCAGATTCGAACATACGGAAGCGTATCCGTCATTGCCACATGTATAAAGATTTTATTCAGAAAAATTTATTAATAAGTTATTATCTGGAGATGTCATCTCAAATTCCAGGTTGTTTTGATAACGAGGACATGATTGTCTACATATATCGATTGCCAGTACTTATTTTAAAACGTTTCAGGTTTCGAAATGTAAACTACAACTCATTCATTTTTAATTGACGAAACGTGAAGTGCGCTGCGTAGTATGTAACGTCATATAACTGTGACGTAAATTACCATGACGTCAAAATCTGGCAAAGTCAAAATCTGTGCCGAGACTCTGGCAGTGAAAGGGTTAAACGCTTTCTTTTTACTGCTTGTGTGTCTACTTAACTTCTGATATTCATTTGCTTTCTTTTGACTGTTTTAAAATGTGTTAGTAAGTCTGACACGTGATTTTTTTTCAATTCCATTTTGTCAGTTTAAATTTGTTTTTTTATTTTCTATTCGATGATTGGACATTTCGTCATAACATATATAAGCGTAAATATATTTTTAAATTTCGCTCTAATTTTAACACGTGATTATATGTTTTCAGTTTGTTGATTGGATTACTTTCTCATAACAAGAATTAAGAGTCCCTTTTCAAATGTTTTATTGCATATTTTATAATATAAAGTTTAAAAAAAGAACTCACAACATTACTGTGGTTAATTGGTCGTAACGGATAATGAGCTTTTTTTGAATAATAAAAAGGAGATTTAGAATATATTAAAATCTCTTACAGTCTGCCACCGTGATTTTTCCTTTTTTTTATTTCTATTCGATGATTGAACATTTCGGCATAACATAGATAAGCGTACAATAAATATATTTTTAAATTTCGCTCTCATTTTAACACGTGACTATATGTTTTCAGTTTGTTGATTGGATTACTTTCTCATAACAAGAATTAAGAGTCCCTTTTCATATATTTTACGTATCTTCAAACTTGCATATTTTATAACATAAAGTTTAAAAAGAAACTCGCAACATTACTGTGGTTAATGGGTCGTAACCGGATAATGAGCTTTTTTAAATAATAAAAAGAGATTTAGATCTATTCATTCACAATTTAATTTAAGTTTAAATTTTAAACTTAAATGATTTAGATTGATTAGAGTTTAAACTTAAATAAAATTGATTGAAATTCGCTCCAGATTGGACACGTGATATATGTTTACATTGGCTAATTATAGTTTTTTTTTAAAAGATGATGAATTTTTTTGTCATTGACTTTGATTTCAAAGCACGTATCTTTGACAAATTACAGTCAGATAGTTCCTTCTTCTAATAGTCTTTACATCAGTGCAACTCACGAATTACGCTGATTGATGGGTATGGGCGTCTGAACTTTTCCATCTTATTGTGACCTTTTTTGCATTCCACGTCAATTATTTTTTAAGTTGTGACATTGCTGGCCAACACTAAATCTACATGTGTTATGTATATGCGGCACTCTGTAATCATTTTTACCGTAATTCGAAAAAAAAACATGCATACAGAACTGTGTACATCACTCGTCCTTCTGTCCGACTGTGACGTGGTTATAGGGAGTAAACGATCTAAAATAAATAAACTGATTAATAAATACTGTCAAATTGAAATTAACACCGAATAAAAAAACATATTTTGTCCTGAGAGAGGTTTTAATCCCAATTCAATTATCTTTTTTAAATAAAAATTTCCAACATATTACGAGTAAAAAACAATACCGGAAAGATGAGAGTGTTCTGTGTTTGTAAAAAAGAAATGATAATGATTTTAAAAGAAATGAAAAAAAAAGGTTAGATACATTGTAAATATCGCATTGATTTTGAACTCTGGAAAATGATGACTAAGTGAAATTTACTTAAAGTGAAAAAAAGAAATAAAGAATAAAATTCTCATATTGCCCCCCACCCCACCCCACCACTCCTAAACACACATACAAAAAACACACACCTTCTATTTTTGCTGATTCAGTTTATATCGTATTAAGGTGCGTCTGCAAAAAATAATGCTGAGTTTTGCAAACAAAAATCACATGATTTTGATACCGCGTGGACCGCTATTCTGACCAATCCTTGTAGAGGGTCGAACCCATTTTGTCCAATATCACTAAATATGGTCAAGAAACGTCACATTGCTGTGAGACCAATTCACCCGAAAGAAAAAAGAAAAGCGCCAGTTTCAGTAGCGGAATCTAGTGTCGTGCAGTTTCCAGAGCATTGATGTACCATGTTGGGAGGTTTAGGGCTACTGTGTGTTGTTTGGACACTTTGCTGCAGAAGGGATATAATCGGGACTGTTCTCACCTGCGACCGGCCCTGTAGGTGCATTGCACTAGAAGAAATCCCTCCAGGTATTGAAATGGTGTTTATCCGCTCACCGTCGACCAACACGATCAAGACCACCAGAGGAGGACACCTCATAATTCAAGATCAACGACAGCCGTATGCGGACAGTGACCGGACCTTCTGTACGGAAGGAGTGACGGCAGTCGTGCGGGGAAAAGTAACCATATATTGTGGTGAGTAATTTTCTCTGTAAATACATACACTGTAAAAAAAGATTACATGCGCGGATCTACAAACCCAATTTCGACCCCGCTGGAAAAAAAATCCTGGATCCGTGAATGAGAATATGCAGTAATTTTATTGTTCTTAATTTGTATCTGTATCTGAAGCGTATTTTTTTCTCTTTTAACCCGGTTTTGACTGACTTTGAATGAAAGTTACATGAATTAAATAATAAACTTGCGTGCCTATCTGATGTAATGTGTTGACTCGATCTTGCATTTGTTTTTTTTTCAGAAGTCCAGAGCACCCCCATGACCGACATGGATCCGACGAGTTCCGGTCTAACTATTAGTTCAACTCCAACCCTGCCTCATACTACAGACCCTTCGAGCGTGTGGTCGTCGTACCGTCTTGAATCCTCTTTTGGTAAGGCATCATCAATTATTAAAAAATATATTAATAGGCCCCGTATATTATATAACGAAGTACATACTTGCCCCACTACAGCACTTGAGGGAATGTTACATGTTAATTCGGACAGAGGTACCGGTATACATCTTGAACATGCACAATTTCATGACGCCGATATACAAAATTTGGTAAGGTAAAAAAGGTATTATATAAAAAAAAAAATTATGAAACACTTAGTTTGTGTGGCAACGTCGTGACATGTAATTTTTGTCGACCTTAGTAAGGTATTATATTTAAAAATATATTTAAAACACTTAGTTTGTGTGGCAGTGTCGTGACATGTAATTTTTGTCGACCATAGTAAGGTATTATAGTTAAAAAAATATTTGAAACACTTTGTGTGGCAACCTCGTGACATGTAATTTTTGTCGACCTTGTTTTTAGGAGACCTATTTTTTCTTCTTTTAGGTATTATAGAAGTTTTACTTCATTTGCAGGTATATTTTTTATGTTTATTACAATTTTTTTTTTATCATTTTTGTGCAGGTTCTATGATCAATCCAACGGAATCGGCCATCCCGTCAACCTTGAACGAACCTATGACTAGTATCAAACCTCCCACTGGGGACAGTGACCTTGCAGAACTCACGCTAGGTAAGCAAAACAAAATATATTTTTGTAAAGAGTATTGATGTATAGTTGTGTTCCTTTTTTTAAATAGAGTGAACAATCTGATTTCGGCACATTTTAGAAACATTGTAAAGAATGAGATAATGCAATTGCACGGTATATTGTGTATGAAAATTGTGAACTTCACCTTTATAGCACTCCGGTTTTTAATCTTATTTTATCATAAATATTATTATTATTATTATTGTTCTTTCCAAATTGGTAAAATTCCAATTTGACCTTCATTATTGTTGTTTGTACTTTATATTACAATGTCAAGAATGTGTGATTTTAGTGATTTTGACCTGTTTATTTTTTTACTTGTCCTTTTTTTTGCTAAATTTATTTAATTTAAAAAAAAAAAATCATTTCCTTCTTCAGATGTCATCGTGATCCTGGTCATGGTTCCGGTATTAACCATCCTGGTCATTTTCCTCCTGGTTGTGGCGTGTTGCAAGGGATGTCGTTGTGCGACAATTTCCCTGCCCCCCCTTATTTCAGAAATGTTCATTTTAATCTGACGAAATACCGTTTGAGATCCCACCCCTAAACAATATATTTTTTTTATTACCTGCGATGAGAACAATTTCATGGTCGTAGTTGGGGGTCCCCGGGGTCATTCCCTGCCCACCCCTCATTTAAAGAAATGTTCATCATTATCTGAAATACCGTTGAGATCCCACCACCCCCTAAACCATATATTTTTCTTATTACCTGTGATGAGACAAAGACAGTTGATGATGATTAGCTAAGGAAACAGTATTCACTAGTAGCACTTGGTTACAAAGAGATTTGGGGGTTTCGTTTGGGAGACTTTTTCGAAACAGCTTGCTGTTTCAGTTAGGCCTCGTTATTATTATTAAGTCTCCCAAACGAAGTTTGGTAGACTTCTTGTTTTTACACCGTTTCTTATTAAGTCTCCCAAACGAAGTTTGGTAGACTTCTTGTTTTTACACCGTTTCTTATTATTATTATTATTATTATTTTTCTTTCTTGCCAGATCTTGTCCGAAGCGTTTCTCGAAAAACCGTTGGTCGTAACTTTATGAAACTTGGAGGGATGTTAGACCTCCATGTCTACGATAGATGTGCCAAGTCAGTTGTTTCAATTTCCCCGGGGTCATTCCCCTGGCCCCTCATTTTGAGGAAATGTTCCCAAGATTTTGTCCAAAGCGTTTCTCTCGAAAACCGTTTTGTCGTAACTTTATGAAACTTGGAGGGATGTTAGAATCTCCATGTCTAGATGTGCAATCAGTGTTTCAATTTTCCCCGGGGGTCATTCCATGCCCCCCCTCAATTTGAGAAATGTTCATCATTATCTGAAATACCGTTGAGATCCCCACCCCTAAACCTTATATTTCCTTATACTTGTGATGAGACCAATTGTCATGGTTGTAGTTGGGGGGTCCCCGGGGTCATTCCCTGCCCCCTCATTTGAGAAATGTTTTCATTTATCTTGAAATACCGTTGAGATCCCCACCTCCATAAACCATATATTTTTCTTATTTACCTGTGATGAGACCAATTTCATGGTCGGTAAGTTGGGGGGTCCCACGGGTCATTCCCTGCCCCCTCATTTGAGAAATGTTCATCTATTGAAATACCGTTGAGATCCCCACCCCTTAAACCATATATTTTCTTATTACTTGTGATGAACCAATTTCATGGTCGTAGTTGGGGGGTCCGGGGGTCATTCCCTGCCCCCGTCATTTTAGAAATGTTCATTTATCTGAAATGTTAGATCTCCATGTCTATATGTGCAGTCAAGTCGTTTTTATTTCCCCGGGATTAAACAGTATTCACTAGTAGCACTTGGTTACAAAGAGATATGGGGGTTTTGTTTGGGAGACTTTTTCGAAACAGCTGGCTGTTTCAATTATGCCTCGTTATTATTATTATTATTATTATTATTATTATTATTATTTTTCTTTCTTATGCCATAATCGTGTCCGACCAGCGTTTCTCGAAAACCGTTTGGTCGTAACTTTATGAAACTTGGAGGGATGTTAGACCTCCATGTCTAGATGTGCAGTCAGTGTTTCAATTTCCCGGGGTCATTTCCATGCCCCTCATTTGAGAAATGTTCCAAGATATTTGTCCAAAGCGTTTCTCGGAAACCGTTGTCGTAACTTTATGAAACTTGGAGGGATGTTATATCTCCCATGTCTAGATGTGCAATCAGTGTTTCAATTTAAGGTTCCCCGGGGTCATTACCCTGCCCCCGTCATTTGAGAATTGTCATTTATCTGAAATACCATTGAGATCCCCACCCCTAAACCTTATATTTTCTTATTACTTGTGATGAGACCAATTTCCATGGTTGTAGTTGGGGGGTCCGCACGGGTTCATTCCCTGTCCCCCTCATTTGAGAAAACTGTTCATTTATCTGAAATACCGTTGAGATCATCCACCCCCTAAACCATATTTTTTCTATTACTTGTGATTGAAACCAATTTCATATGTCGTAGTTGGGGAGTCCCCGGGGGTCATTCCCTGCCCCCTCATTTGAGAAGATGTTCATTTATCTGAAATACCGTTGAGATCCCAACCCCCTAAAAAACCATATATTTTCTTATTAATTGTGATGAGACCAGATTTCATGGTGTAGGTAGGGTGTCCCCGGGGTCTTTCCTGCCCCCTCATTTGAGAAATCTTCATTTATCTGAAATACCGTTGAGATCCCCACCCCTAAACCATATATTTTCTTATTACTTGTGATTGAAGACCAATTTCATGGTCCGTAGTAGTTGGGGGGTCCCCGGGGTTATTCCTGCCCCCTCATTTGAGAAATGTTCATTTATCTGAAATACCGTTGAGATCCCCACCCCCTAAACCAATATATTTTTCGTATTACCCATGAAAAGACAAAAGTTAATGATGGTAGGTTGGGGGTCCCCGGGGTCATTCCAAGCACCCTCATTTGAGAAATGTTCCATTTATCTCATAAACCAATTAAATCCCCACCCCTAAAACCATATATTTTCTTAATACCCATGGTCAACACAAAGAGTTCTATTGCATTAAAGTTTGGTATTTCACTAGTAGAACTTGGTTACATGGGGAGTAGGGGAAGTCAAGGTTTGGGAGACTTTTTCGAAACAGCTTGCTGTTTCAGTTTAGGCCTTCGTTATTCTTATTAAGTCTCCCAAACGAGTTTGGTTACTGGTAGGACTTCTTGTTTCCTTGTTACAACAACCGTTTCTTATTATTATTATTATTATTATTATTTTTCTTTTCTGCCAGGATCTTGTCCGAAGCGTTTCTCGAAAACCGTTGTCGTAAACTTTATGAAACTTGGAGGGATGTTAGGATCTCCATGTCTAGATGTGCAGTCAGTGTTTCAAATTTCCCCGGGGTCATTCCTGCCCCCCATCATTTGAGACATGTTCCGAGATCTTGTCCAAAGCGTTTCTTCGAAAACCGTTGGTTCGTAACTTTATGAAACTGAAGGGATGTTAGATCTGCATGTCTAGATGTGGCAATCAGTGTTTCAATTTCCCCGGGGTCATTCCCTGCCCCCTTATTTGAGAAACCCACACACACCAAAAACACAACAACTGTTCATTTTATCTGAAATACCGTTGAGATCCCCACCCCTAAACCTTATATTTTCTTATTACTTGTGATGAGACCAATTTCATGTGTCGTAGTTGGGGGGTCCCTGGGTCATTCCCTGCCCCCTCATTTGAGAAATGTTCATTTATCTGAGAATTCCGTTTGAGATCCCCACCCCTAAACCATATATTTTCGTTATTACTTGTGATGAGGACCAATTTCATGGGTCGTAGTTGGGGGGTCCCCCGGGTCATTTCCCTACCCCCAGTCATTTGAGAAATGTTCATTTATCTGAAAAACCGTTGAGATCCCCACCCTCCTAAAACCATATATTTTTCTTATTACTTGTGATCGAGACCAATTTCATGAGTCGTAGTTGGGGTCCCCGGGGGTCATTCCCATGCTGCTCTTCATTTGAGAAATGTTCATTTATCTGAAAATGTTAGATCTCCATGTCTAGATTGTGCAGTCCAGTGTTTCAATTTCCCCGGGATTAAACAGTATTCACTAGTAGCACTTGGTTACAAAGAGATTTGGGGGTTTTGTTTGGGAGACTTTTTCGAAACAGCTGGCTGTTTCAATTATGCCTCGTTATTATTATTATTATTATTATTATTATTCTTTCTTCCGACCGTGAACTTGTCCGCAGCGTTTCTCGAAAACCGTAAGTCGTAACTTTACGAAACTTGGAGGGATGTTAGATCTCCATGTCTAGATGTGCAATCAGTGTTGTCAATTTCCCCGGGGTCATTCCATGCCCCCTCATTTGAAAAATGTTCCCAGATCTTGTTCGATCAGCGTTTCTCGAAAAAACGTTGGTCGTAACTTTATGAAACTTGGAGGGATGTTAGATCTCCATGTCTAGATGTGCAATCAGTTGTTTCAATTTCCCGGGGTCATTCCATGCCCCCTTCATTTGAGAAATGTTCATTTATCTGAAATACCGTCTGAGAATCCCCACCCCTAAACCATTATATTTTTCTTATTACCTAATGTGATCGGAGTTACCATTTCATGGTCGTAGTTTGGGGTCCCCGGGGTCATTCCATGCCCCTCATTTGAGAAATGTTCATTTTATCTGAAATACCGTTGAGATCCCACCCCTAAACCATATATTTTCTTATTTACTTGTGATGAACCAATTTCATGGTCGTATGTTGGGGGGTCCCCGGGGTCATTCACCTGCCCCCTCATTTGAAAATATGTTCATTTAATGTCTGAAATACCGTTGAGAGATCCCCACCCCTAAACCATATATTTTCTTATTACTTGTGATGAGACCATTTCATGGTCGTAGTTGGGGGGTCCCTGGGGTCATTCCCTGCCCCCCCCCTTAGTTTGAGAAATGTTCAATTTATCTGAAATACCGTTTGAGATCCCCACCCCTAAACCATATATTTTCTCATTACCTGCGATGAGACCAATTTCATGGTCGTAAGTTGGGGGGTCCCCCGGGTCATTCCCAGCCCCCCCCCCCGTCATTTAAGAAATGTTCATTTATTCTGAAATACCGTTGAGATCCCCAGCCCCTAAACCATAATATTTTCTTATTACCTGTGATTGAAGACAAAGACAGTTTATGATGATTAGCTAAGGAAACAGTATTCACTTACTAGTAAGCACTTGGTTTACAAAGAGATTTGGGGGTTTCGTTTGGGAGACTTTATTCGAAACATTGAGCTTGCTGTTTCAGTTAAGGCCTCGTTATTAGTATTATTATTATTATTATTCTTCTTTCTTCCGACCGTGATCTTGTCCGCAAGCGTTTCTCTCGAAAACGTAAGTCGTAACTTTACGAAACTTGGATGGTATGTTAGGATATCCATGTCTAGATGTGCGAATCAGTGTTTTCAATTTCCCCGGGGTCATTCCCTGCCCTCCCTAATTTTGAAAAATGTTCCCAGAATCTTGTTCGATGCGTTTCTCGAAAACCGTTGGTCGTAACTTTATGAAACTTGGAAGGGATGTTAGATCTCAATGTCTAGATGTGCAATCAGTGTTATCAATTTCCCGGGTCATTCCCTGCCCCCTCATTTGAGAAATGTTCATTTATCACAAATTCCGTTGAAATTCCCCACCCTAAACCATAATATTTTCTTATTACCTGTGATGAGACCAATTTCATGGTCGTAGTTGGGGGGTCCCCACGGGGTCATTCCCTACCCCCTCATTGAGAAATGTTCATTTATCTGCAAATATACTGTTGAGATTCCCCACCATCCTAAACCATATATTTTCTTATTTACTTGTGATGAGACATTTTCATGGTCCTAGTTGGGGGTCCCCCGGGGTCATTAATCCCTGCCCCCTCATTTGAAAATGTTCATTTATCTGAAATACCATTGAGATTCCCACCTCTAAACCATATATTTTCGTATTACCCATGAAAAGACAAAATAAAGTTAATGATGGTAGGTTGGGGGTCCCCGGGGTCATTCCCTGCCCCCATCATTTGTGAACATGTTCATTTATCTCTCATAAACCAATTAGATCCCCACCCCTAAACCATATATTTTCTTAATACCCATGTCAACACAAAAGAAGTTCTATTTGCATTAAAAAAGTTTGGTATTCACTAGTAGAACTTGGTTACATGGGAGTAGGGGAGTCAAGGTTTGGGAGACTTTTTCGAAACAGCTTGCTGTTTCAGTTAGGCCTCGTTATTATTGTTCTTTCCAAATTGGTAAAATTCCAATTTGACCTTCATTATTGTTGTTTGTACTTTATATTACAATGTCAAGAATGTGTGATTTTAGTGATTTTGACCTGTTTATTTTTTTTACTTGTCCTTTTTTTTTGCTAAATTTTAAATTTAATTTAAAAAAAAAAAAGTCATTTTCCTTTCTTCAGACGTCACCGTGATCCTGGTCATGGTTCCGGTATTAACCATCCTGGTCATTTTCCTCCTGGTTGTGGCGTGTTGCAAGGGATGTCGTTGTGCGACAACATACAGTACAGCCGGAACACCGATCGATGCGGCCCTCATCATCCATCACACCAGACTCACCAGAATCCGTTTCTGGACAGTCGCCCAGTGTCGCAGACAGTGAGGAGGAGGAAGCGGTAGAGGATCGGGAAGGGGAAAACTCGACCTCGAGCCAGAGGAGGAGGAGTGTCCGGATCAACACTCGTCGCGGACGATGAAGTCTTAAGTTCTCTGTTGGCTCTTTAATAGCCCGAATTCGCTGTTCCAACTGTTTCCTCTTTGGACATATTTGACAGTGATCACATATCCAGTTCTCTATTGGCTCTTTAGCCCGAGTTCACGGTTCCTGGGTTAAGTTCACTGCACCCATTTGGGTGCCATCTTTTGAACATGCGCGTGGGCCTTTCAGTTTGCAGTTGGTCCTTTATTTTTGAATAAAACAATAAAAATTTTGTTGTCATGAATAATGATTGTCGTGTATTTTTTAGATTTACTTGGCCCATCCT